>OU015744.1:147455680-147470881 GCA_907169655.1 Acomys percivali | reverse complement strand
TAGTATATTTTATCATATTCCTTCCTGTTCCCCATCTCCTCCCAGATCTCCTCTCAGCTTCATGTTCTTTCTATCGCTAGGAAAAAAACTAAAAATAAATAATAAAAATAAAACAACTAAAATACATGGAGTCTAGTTTGTGTTGGTCAACTACTCTGGAGCATGGGGCCTGCCCAGGAGTGTGGCTGACAGAACTGGATCACTCTATTGAAGAAAACTGTTCCCCATCTCCCAACAATTTTCAGACAGTTTCTAGGTTTGAGGTGGGACTCTGAGCCCACTCCTGTCTTCCACGGGAAGACCTCGGCAGCTCCTGTGCATGCTGTCACAGTCTGTGAGTTCTTAGTGCATTAGCCCTGCTGTGTCTAGAAAATGCTAGTTCCTTAAAGTCATCCATCACTTCTGGCTCTTACAGTCTTTCTGCCCCATCTTCCCTAAGGCTTGAGGTGAGGAGTGTGATAAAGGTGTCCGTTCAGGGCTGAGCACTCTGGAGTCTCTCTTTTACGCTGCACACTGTCCAGCCTCTCTACACAAGGTTCACTGAGGGGTCTATCTCAAACTATAAGGCAGAGAGAGAGAGAAAAGAAAACACCCAGTGTCTACTTCTGCCCATAAGTACACATGCACACAAAAAGGCATCGTCGTCTTTATTTTTATTTAATTTAAAATGTGAATATAAAACATTCTTATTGAAAAAAAGTCCTGACAGAAAGTGAGTAGTAGCTTTTCCCTAAGATTATTTCTATGAATTACAGTCTTTCCAAAATGCCTTCTAAAAGTATGTACTAATTTGAATTCCGGTATTCTTAAACGTAGTTACAAATAAATGTGCCTAATAACTTGTTAGTAATCTGCCCAGAGACTTTGCATATTTATTGGTTATTATTCTAATTTGGCTTGAAGCCTTCCTGTGAATTCAGGATTTTAATCATCCACCTTTTAAGCCTGTAAATAAGAAATAAACTCCAAGGTGCTCAATAGTAACCCCATGGTGTGCCAAGAACTGAATTTGAACTTACTGCTTTATGGTATTATAATCTAACCATGGACCTATGTTTTAAGCCAATTTTTTCAACTATTAGCGTATTTGCTTCTGAAATGAACACTAAGGACAGTTAGGATTTTTGGGGGGTGAGGTTGGTTTTTCGAGACAGAGTTTCTTTGTGTAACCCTGGCTGTGCTGGACTCACCTTGTAGACTAGGCTGGCCTTGAACTCACAGAGATGCGCCAGGTTCTGCTTCCCCAAGTGATGGAATCAAAGGCATGTGCCACTGCACCTGGCCAAGGATAGTTACTTTTTTTCCAGAGTGCAGCCTACAGAAAAATATTAGTAAAGAGTGGAATATTGTCAAATCGATGAGCATAGATATCAGCTACTATGCTGGTCACTTAATTAGTTCTATTACTTAGGACAGAAGTTATATTTATGGCCAATGTGGTATCCTTCCTCAAGCGGACCTCATTAGCCAACAGTTATGGAGACTAATTTTTTTAAAAAAATCCCCTAACAAAAGGAGTAGCAGTCTGGAAACAGTGTGATTCCTGTAGAGATTCTGAGAGATGCTTCATCATCTTCAGTCTTTGCAGCATCTCTGTGGCCATGAGGAGCTATTGTGTCTCCTTTTTGTATGGTATTACTTAAGAGACAAAAATGAACCTCTGCTAGGGAGAGTTCTGATTCTGGATGGCTCAGTCTTGACCTCAACCATGTCAATCACTCTGTAGACATGCAGCAAGGACGTCAAGCCTAAAGTCACCCTGCTCTCCCACAAGAGCCCGCAGCGTCTCTCTGAATGTCCCTGAGGCTTTTGCATCCTGCCCATCTTTCTCACTCACATTTTAAAGAGCCTCCTTCCCTGATGCCAATACCTCTTCTCTTCACACTTGGCCTTTTCAAGGTTGGCTTAGGGTGGGGATTTATTGTCCAGGGACAACTTTGAGCAAGAAAAATGGATGTTCTCCTCTCGAACTAAATCACAGCCCCGTTCTTGTAACAGCAGTAGAATGAGGTTGTCAAATTCCCATTACATCTAATTCTCTAGGCCTAAACCTACAAGACCAGAAAAGTATTTATTCAACTGATGTTCATAGTTTTCTGCAAGGTTGTCAGTGGATGAAAGAAAAAAATGTTAGGTCAGTGTCTAAAGGGCTTAAAGTAAATCTGGTTACTTGGAGAATATCCAGATAACAGTCTGAAGGAAAAAAAAAAAATCTTTGGAAGTGAAATTTGAGATGGGATGGGCGGGGCCTCTATGTTTTAAGAATATTTAAAAGGCCAGGCAGGGGCTGAGCTTCCCATTACAGCTCCTGGTTTTTGTGCTTTTGAATGAGGAAGTCGCTTGACTGGTAGAACTGGGAATTGAGACAGAATAAACTAAGGTCTAAGTGAGCAGATGCTTACCTGATCTCGCCTAGGGGAGGGGAAGCTGGTGGCCTGGTACCCATCTCAACTTGAGTTTTAGCCATGTGCTGGTGGCATAGACATCTGCCAGAGCAGTTACTGACCCGCACTGAGGAACTTGAGTAAGTTGTTTGTGCTCTATGAGTGATAATCGGTTTACTCTCCTCTGAAAGAAGAACGTGCTGTGGGATTTTTAATTCAGTTTATATGTCTGGCTCATGCTAATGGTTAGAACAAACATTACCAAGCTGCCAGATTAACATAAGCTATTTTTTTACTACCAGTTCTTCTTATTAAACTCTCAACTGATCATTCAATAAACATCAAGAAGAGAAGGATACAAAGATGTCACACCATGAGGTAAGGCCAGTTATGCAGTACTGTATAAGGCAGAGCATGGGCCACCGGAAAAATCCAGTTAAAATCCTTTGGAGCGTCAAGTTGAAAACATTTCTTTCCGCAGATAAACTTAAGCAGGGTGTTAGTGAGCAAGATGGCAGAGTGAATGTATGGTATAAAAACTAAATCAGTTTACCCAAAGCATGAAGTAAATGAAGGGGCAAAGAGAGAGGAGACAAAAATATTCCAAGTCCCAAGGCTGTAGGAGGCCAGACTAAGGCATTTGTGATTCTTAAGCAGGTGTATGACTAAGAAGATTCTATTTATACTAAGGGACAATTATCTGGAAGCTTCGTGGGGAAAGGGGTGCAAAGAATAGCCACTGAGTCCATTTAGGAGGTAGCACACTGCTACAGCTTATGTTAGTCAGCTTTCCGAACTGCCAAAATACCTGGCATGGCCAACAGACGGGAGGCAGAGGTATAGCTCAGTGGTAGAAAGCTTGCCTCCAGTAGCATGCATGGAGCCCTCAGTTCAATCCCAAGAAAACGAGCAAGACAGAGATTTCAGTACATGGACTGATCCTGTCCTTCCTGGGCCTGAGGAGGCAGTGCATCATAGTGGACAAATGTGGAGGGGAAAGCTATTTCTGTCATTCATGGCAACTGTAAAAAGAGACCAGTGAGGGCCAGGGATACTTCAAAGACATGCCCCTTGTGACCTTACGTCTACCTAAGCCTAACATCCCAGTAGCAAAATTGGAGTAAATTCTTTGATGAACTGACCCAGTGATGAAGTTGGCACTCCTGTGATCCATTTGTTCTGAATATGGCATTGAGGACCAGCCTTAAATGCGTGAGCCTTGGTGGGGGCTGCTTCATTTATAAATAACAATACAAGTGAAAGATTATGTCAACCTAAGATTACAGCAATAAAGTCAGAAGAGGAAAGATTGGAAGATACGATAGGTTAAGAAGCCTAAATATATCAAGATGAGCAAGTGTGTTGTTAATTAGTAATGAACAGAGCCAAAAAAAATAGCACAGGTGTTTGTAGCTTCTTGTATCTCTTTTCACCATAACAACATACGTTCTTTCCACTTCTGCCTTTATTTTCTTAGAATACAGGACATTTTTAGATTTAGGTCAACTTATGTGTTTAATAGGTGTACGATGTTTGATGACCAATATTTTCTCATCAGGAATTAAAAGCCAATTCCGTGTAATTTCTCTGCTGTGTCTCTCCCGACTGAGACATTTAAGGAAGTTCCATCTTTGGTGAATCCCAGTAACTACTTCGAATGAAGCTCAGTGGTAGGTAGGGTGTTTTGCTTAGCACATGTGGGGCTCTGGGTTCAATCCTCAGTGCTAAAATAAGTAAATAAACAAATATGTAACTAAAGGTACTGGTGACTATCAATCCCAGAAGGTGGTTTCAATTCTGGTTGCTTGTTTGGACCCCCTAGGGTGTATTTATAAAAGTTCAAAAATCTAAACACACGATTTCTATTCTCTTGTTTTCTTGGCTTCCTTGTTTTAATTGTTTCGGGGAGTGGAGATTGAAACAGGTCTCACACTATAGACCAGGTTGGACTGGAGCACACTATATAATCCACTCTGATTTGAAACTTACAGCAATCCTCCTGCCTCAGCTCCCTGAGTGTTGAGATTATTGTCATGAACCAGCATGCCTGGCTTTGGAATATTTGCTTTGGAATCAGTATTTATATTTTAACTTTCCCAGTGGCTACACTATGCAACTTCAGCTGAAATGCCTGACCATGAAACTAGCCTGTAAGTATGCACACTTGCTCTCACTGCCCTCTGTCTATTCACTATGAGACTCACAAGCATGTGTGGAGGGATCCTTTAGTGGTCAGTTTTCTTTGGTTGTCTCTCCCTACTGCACAGCTCTCCAACCTGAAAAGAAAAGAATCCTTACTCATACCAGAAGTCTTCCTTCCAACATACTCAAAATCAAACCGGACATAGCACACTTGCTTTTTTCAAACCCAGAAATAATCTTACCAAATAATAGCTTAATATCTGAAGCCTTGCTAGTTTTTCTTATTAAAAAGAATGTGACCCATTGTCACCCGGTGCTGTCTCCACTGTTTAAGAAAAAGCACCAGACACATATCTTCATTTCCATAGATTTTTAGTTTTTTAAAATTCTTATTACTTTCATTTATCTATTCTTCGTGGGTTTGGGTACACATGTGCCACAGGTCTGAGGACAACTTGTGAGAACCTGTTCTCTCCTTCTTCTACCGTGTGGAACGCACCTTGTCGGGTTTAATAGCAAGTGTGCTTACCTACGGAGCCAGCTCTGGGTTTTGGTTTTTTGAAACAGAGTCTCACTGTGTAACTTGATAGCAATAAATCCAGAAGGAGCATTGGTCCTTGGTGACATGAGCTATGTGTCACAATATAAAATATTAATTATCTATAAAAAAAATAGAAATAAAAAGGTGGAGAGTGACAAAGGAGAACACCTAAGATCAACCTCTGGATTTCATATGCACAAAGCATGTGTGTGTATACTCACACACATGGCTACACACCGACACCTTCACACATATCCTACACACAAAAATTTAATCACCCCTATATCCTCAGAAATGATGTCTATTACTTTCATATGTTGAAAATATACCAAAAGCCATGTATTCAAAAGATGATTCTCGAGTTAAGCTCAGCGGCCCCTTCCTGTAGTCTCCGTCTTTTGGAAAGCTGAGGCAGAATAGGCAACAATGAAAGACTGAATCTTGAAAATAAATACACAGACAAGCGCTTCTTGAATTAGAAGTGTAAACAGAGGGAAAGTAAGGATCTGTATTCATATTTGTTTATATGTGTGGCAGATAAACCCAGAGAAAGGAAATTAAGAATTAGGTTACAACTTAAAAGAGCATGCCATACATACATACATAAATCTAGAACACAGTGTCCAATGATATATACATTTATTATAGTTATGGAAAACTGCCATGTGGGAGAGGCACAGGAGATAATATGCAAATTTGAAGATAGTTGTTAGCTTGGTAGAATCCCAAGGTAATTTTTTTTTTCCTTTCTCAAAACTCATGTTTTGTTTTTTGGGATTCAGGACTTCTCTATGTAGCCTTGGCTGTCTTGAACTAGCTTTGTGGACCAGGCTAGCCTTGAACTCACAGAGATCCATCCGCCTGCCTCTGCCTCCCTGAGTGCTGTGATTACAGGTGTGCATCACCATGCCTGGCTCAAAACTCATTTTAATTAACTTTGCTAGCCCATAAATAATTTTAACCTCTATTGGTCAATATATAGGTTCAGCTGCACAAGCTCCAACATACTGACAAATAAGATTACAATTTATTTCTCTCTGATATTACAGTCCAGATACAAACCCCACAGGGGTGATATTATGGGGTTGCTCTGTTGTACCCCTGTCTTTTTATCCTGCCTCCCTTCCAGTGTTCCCAAATGGCTTTCCTACAATGTCTGTATTCCAGCAGAGAGAGAAAGAGCAAGGGGCAAGCACATTCTCCTAAAAACTAGTGCCTGACACAGAGGAGAAGGAAGGAGGGAAGGAAGGAAGGAAGGAAGGAAGGAAGGAAGGAAGGAAGGAAGGAAGGGAGGAAGGAAGGTAGGTAGGAAGGAAGATCAAGCTTGAAATAACTCTAGTTTTGAAAGTCTCCACTAAGGAAACTCCACAATGAAAGGTACTAGGGGTTTCTGGTACAAGCCTGTGCTGTTTCTCATTGACCTTCTAGATGCCGGGTGGGAGGAGAGGGGTGGGATACTTTGCAGTGTATCCAATCGCTATCTAATACTCACTTAATGTGAGGTGCTTGTTTCAATATGTGGGCAGATGCCTCTCACTCAGCTCCATTACTTTCAATTCCTGACCTATTCATCTTTCCATGACCTTCTTAGTTCAAGACCATAGCTAATATGAACAGAAATCATCTTAACTGGGGCTATAATAATGGATTTTCAAGAGTTGTAAGGTGAATTAGGATTTCCCTTGCTTCTTTGTCTGAGGCATGAACAATAACCATGGAATTCAGGGAATACATCTCAGCGCCGGTAAGGAAAAGAAAAGCATTGCCACTCAAAAGGGACATCTTGTTTGAAATTCAATTTGCTCACTTTTCAAGCAGGTTTAGCATTGGGAGAATACTCTGTAATGACTCTTGATGCATGCCTTATTGGTAAGTGAATACATACCCTTTAAATATTTATTGGAGGTCATTTAAGCGGGTGCAAAGATAAATCAATACAAATGTGAAGATCTATTCTTCCTGCTAAATTATTAGCAATCATCACTCTATATGCTCCGGTGCTGTTAAGGTGTGAAGGGATACAGAGGGATTGGAGACAGTGCCCAGTGTGTTAATATGCCTAATGTGTCCTTACACCAGAAGCACATGACATAATTCATTACACATTATGTGTCTTCCTGGCAATGCTCGTAGGAAGCCTCTTGAAAGTCATATTACTCATGAGGTGAATGACTCAAAATCTTAGCTTTCTTAGAGCCATTTAAGAAATATTTGCTTGAAAGGAAAAAAAAATTAGTAATCTTGAGAACTAAAATAACCACTGGTTTCCAAAAAAGCCAAATCATTATTTTCCTTGTAAAGCAGGCCTTTTCAGGTTCTGAATTCTTCATAGGCAACACATCCCGACTCAAACCTCCCCACCCTACACAGTCCCTTGGTGACATCACATTACCAGTGTCCAGGGAGCAGCTCACGGGAATCCTGCTTGGCTCCTCTCGATCCAGCAACAGCTAGTGAAGACCTCCTAACTCTTGTCTCTAGCGACAGTGTGCAATCTGGATTCCTGTGGCATTTGAGGCATTTTCTAATTTGGAATCACCCTTCCAGCATCATCTCACTGAGACTCCCAAACATACCTGGCTGCCAAGTGAGTAAACAACGTTCATGCCACTTTTCTATGCATCACTTCAGTCTAAACACTGAAGCCCTGTCCTGTTCCGATGACATGAAAACCCAATTCCAGTGCCCAGATCAGTCGCCACTTCCATGTGCATTCCTGTAATCCTAGCAACCCAGGAGGGCTGAGGCAGGAAGAGCTCAAGATTGATTCTACCCTGGGCTACATAGTGAGACACTGTCTCAAAAGAAATGACGGGCTGGGGATGTGGCTCAGCAGTCAAGAGCACTCTTTGGTGATGTGGAAGACCCAGGTTTAGTTCCCAGCACCCGCAAGGGGACTCAAAGTATCACTGAGGATCCAGTGCCCTCTTCTGGCCTCCCCAGGCACTGCATGCATATGGTGTACTTGCATACATGCAGGCAAAACACTCATACATGTTTATTTTTTAAAGTCCTTTTAATAAAAACCTTAAGAAATGAAATGAGGAAAAAAAGGAGATGAAGGAGAAAAGAGGAAATGGAAGTAAAGACCTCTTACTGTGTGTGAGACGCTTTGCTGGTCAGGAATTAATTCAGTTTCTCATCATAATCATTCCATTAGTCTAAAGCCCTCCACAAACTAAGCTATCAGTTCATAAGCATGCAGCTAAGAAATGGGGAACCCAAGTTAAGGTCCTCTGGCTGCAGAGATTATACTCTCTGAAAGCAGGCTGCCAGCACCAGTAGTGTCCAGCTCTGCCTCCATCTAATCCAGTGGTTCTGAGCCTTCCTAATGCTGCCACCTCCTGCTGGGTCCCCCCACCATAAAATTACCTTTGTTGCTACTTCATAACTGGAATGTTGCTCCTGTTATGAATCATAATGTAGATACCTGTGTTTTCTGGTGGTATTAGGCGACCTGTCTGAAAGGCTCGTTCAACTCCCAAATGGGTCGCAGCCCACAAGTTGAGAACCACTCATCTAAATTATAAGCTCTGAGATAGGTTCTTTTTGTTTTAGGGGAGGTTGTTTGGTTGGTTGGTTTGGGTTTGTTTGTTTGTTTGTTTGTTTTCGTTTTTGTTTTTGTTTTTCAAGACAGCATTTCTCTGCACAGCCTTGGCAATCCAAGTCTCATGTTGTAGGCCAGGCTGGCCTTGAACTCACAGAGATCTGCCTGCTCGGTTTAGGGGTATGTTTTTTAAAGCCTTTTGCCCACACTCTTTAGTGTTGTGTATTGTACATAAGAGCTGCTTGCTCATATTTCTCTAAATAGGTTCTAATAACTAGAAAAGAGGATATGGATGCCTGCAAACCTTAATTATAGTTTCCTTTCTGAACAGCCAACTTCTCCATCTCATTGGTACAGATTACAGCCTACATATAACCCACAAAGAACTATCTGAGGCTATCACAGGGCTCAGAGGCCCTTGTTAGCTGCTTGGTCCTAAGGAAGGATGCTGTGGAATTACCACATGATGAGCAAGCTAACAGGGCCTTAACACTTGAGACTCGACTAGAAATATGACAGCACTTTAAGCTCAGCGTCTCAGCTGATGACAGCTCTGCTAAACTGCAAGCATCTCAGCCCTCCAAGAAGTATTACCATAATATTTATTGAGCAATAACAATTGCTAACTGCAATTCAGAGTGTTGAATTGGACATCATCTCTACACCCAGGAGAATTATAATTTTAATTCTACAGGTCTCCAAAAACATAAGGAGAAAAGGCAGTGTTCTTGCTTTGCCCTTCTCACTCCTCCCCGACAACATGTATTCCTTAAGCCATGCCGTGTGCCCCGAGTGAGTCAAAGCACCCCGTGACACCGAATCAGGCACTCATCAAAGATGTATCAATTTCATCTCAGGCTGGGATGATGGTAGCTGAGAT
This sequence comes from Acomys percivali, assembly GCA_907169655.1. Lineage (NCBI taxonomy): Eukaryota > Metazoa > Chordata > Mammalia > Rodentia > Muridae > Acomys > Acomys percivali. Next base: position 147,461,387 of record OU015744.1, on the reverse strand, counting down.
GTGACTTCCCATATACACAGCAAATGAGTTAGTAGGGCTTCTCAGGGTGACTAATACTCAAATGCAGACTATGATGTGCGATCAAAGATATAGCCAAGGCTGGCACTAGGGGGAAAAAAGCGTGCAAGAATGTGTAAACATAAACTACAGCTTCCTATTAGTGTCACCTCCTGCTCTCTTTATTCCACAGGGCTCCCTCCCACTCAATTTCAGTCAGTCTCTACCAAACAGTCCACTGGCAACGAACCAATTAATGTATTATGTCTTAAAGTTAATTTTAATAACTGTATGTAGTTTAAGAAATAAAATATGACAAAAAAATCAGCCCACACTTCTCTAACATTTATTCCTGACTCTTTAAGGATTATAACTTCTGACTTTTTTAGGATTTTTTAAAATCATCATAACTATGCTATTATTATTTAATTTTTTTAAGTTTAGGACTTGTTTGGTTCCTGTTCACACACTCTCCTAACACATATATATTCCTTTCCCTCCTCTATCCAACATAATTACAGTATATGTTTAAGTTGAAGCCATAATCAAAGCTGTTCAATTATAAGTCTGTATGTATTATATCATGAAGTATATTGTAATCACTTTTTGTAGAACTGTATTTTTGCTTAATTTTCCATTACAGCTGTCAACTGTAGGCATAAGGTTATTGTGTAATTTAAATGCTGATTTCTTTTTTTCTTTCTTTCTTTCTTTCTTTCTTTCTTTCTTTCTTTCTTATTGTTGTTTTTCAAGACAGGGTTTCTCTGTGTAGCCTTTGCTGTCCTAGACTCTCTTTGTAGACCAGGCTAGCCTCAAACTCGCAGCAGTCCACCTGCCTCTGCCTCCTGAGTGCTGGGATTAAAGGCGCGCGCCACCACGCCCATCTTAAATGCTGATTTCTTTACCCCTTGTGTCTGGTTACAAACTTTGTTCTATTCAGTGTGTCAAATTGAAAACAAGCCCTAAAGTCTTTGAGATTCTAGAATTAATTGGGTGTTGGGTCACTGATTACTGCTCATCTTGCCAGGAGATGTACTGTCTTTTGAAGGATATATGTGTCACAAGCAACTGTAGGAGCTGCATGGAGCATCTGGCTGTAGACCAAACGGAAGGCTAGCTTTAGCCCAGGAACATAGAGGTGTTGCCTCCTGGAGCAGACATGTGCTATATGCATTTCAAATGATTCAGGGGTCTCTAAATTCAGGATTCCTCCCGGTAATATTCTCCACTGCAGGTGTAAATATTGCCTGGTGGATTTATGTGTGAGTGTTTAATTTCAATTCAGTTGATCAACATGTCTTCTTTCATGCCAATACCATGCTGTTTTTATTACTATAACTTTGTAGTACAGCTTGAAATCAGGGATTGTGGAGCCTTCTGCGGTTGTTATTATTTAGGATTAATTTTTACTATCCTGGGTTTTTGTGTTTCCATATGAAGCTGTAAGTTGTCCTTTCAAGATCTGTGAAGAGTTGTATTGGACTTTTGATGGGGATTGCATTTCAAGCACCTTTTAAAACTCACAGAATAACAAGGCTTTCAAAAAGGATGGGATACTTTTAAGAAGTTTGCTACTGGGCTGCCTCCTTCCAAAATCATCCTGATACAGCAAACACATGAGAAAAAAACACAGAACGGTTCTGGAATGGACCCAAACAGAATTATGATGAATGTATGTGGAGATGCAGCAACGGTGAAAGAACACAAGGAATGAAAGCAAGCAACGGTTATGCAAATTCTGCCTCACCTCTCACCAGCCATAAAGCACAAGGCAGGTTTTTTTTTTTTTCAGTCTTTTAGCTCAACCTCCTTGCCTGAAAACTGGCTGAGATAATACCCAGCAATACTATCTTGAAGATTACACATTAACGTTTGTGCAAAGTGCCACATAAAGGATTCCTAATGACTAGATGTTGAGTCTAAATTGCAGAGAAGGTTGGGCCCAATATCATCAGGCTGTATTGGTTACTGTAGCAAAATATTCTGACAAAAGCCACTTACAGAAGGAAGGGTTTATTTGGCCTCTACAATTCCAGAGTACAGCCCATCATGCCCTGGAAGTCATGGCAACACATGGCAATGGGAACATATCATATCGTATCGTATTGTATTGTAACATATCATATCATATCATATCATATCATATCAGCAGTCAAGAAGCAGAGGAAGATGAATGCAGTGGGCTTCTCTCATTTCCATCCTATCCTCAGACCATGGGATGGGGCTTCTCACAATAAGGTGACTCTAGGTCCTGTCAAGTAGGTATTAACTATGGCATGGACCTTCCATATTAAAATGGCACAGACTCTTCAGACTCATTAAAACCTTGGAATCTGCCCGCCCTGGAGGTGGCTCCAGCACTCAAGAGGCAGAAACAGGCAGATCTCTGTGAGCTCAAGGCCAGCCTGGTCTACATAGTGAGTTCCAGGACAGCCAGAGCGACATAATAGAGAGACCCTGTCACAAAAATAAAATAAATAAAGCAAGTTTTAAAAACCTGACCTCAGCACCTGAGCTAGAGAGATGACTTGCCGTTAGGGATGCTAGCTGCTCTTCCAGAGGATCTGGGCTCAGTTTCCAACACCCGTAGGGTGGCTCACAACCATCTGCAACTCCAGCTCCCGGGGCTCCAGCATCCTCCTCTGCCCTCTGAGGGCTCCAGACATGGGTGTAGCATGCAGAACGCATGTAGGCAAATTACCCATACACATAAAATAATAAGACCCAATTAAAAACCTTGAGGTTTCTGTCTACATAAGATAAGAAACTCCTTGTCCTTGTGGCATATGAGACACTCGGCGTCTTCAATGACGCTGGACAATGCAAGACTCCGGGAGCTGAGCCAGGACTAACCTCACATCTTAGATTATTAGATGAAAATGGAGGTAGAAAATAAATGTGATTCCTACTCATAACCTTGAATTCCTTGACTTATTCGGCTGGAAAGAAAACAAATGCTTACTGCTTCTGAACTTGGGAGTAGGCGCTAAGGCAAGTCACTTTCATGGTAGTGCACAAGACGGTCTGGTGGTAGCTGGGAGTGACACAAGAAAGGTAATTATGGAACAACAGAATATCAGAGACCAGAGGCAGCAGATGCTTAAATAATGGTGCTAATGTTGACTTCATACTGAGGCAAAAACAACCCTCTTACCATACTTCAACTTCATAGAAGATAAGAAGCTACCCTTCAGTGACAGTGTGTTTATCTTACACTGTGGCCAAATTCACAAAGTAATTAGTCCAAATAGTTCAGTTTTTATTTTTTATATGTAGTTTTTTTAGTACTGAGACTTTAAGAGTGCATCTTATCTTAAAACAGAAAGTTGTTTCTCGTGATAAAAACTCTGTTGTCTTTAATACACAGGTTTAGGAGGACCACTTTTTCTTAAGGAAGTTCCTAAATAAAATAAAGTCAATATGTAGTAAAAATTCACACTCAACGGTATCTCTTTCAGGGGGAACAAAAACTTTTAAGGATTATTTATTTGAACAGAAACTCTTTGGTTTAAGAGACAAAAACAAACAAACAAACAAAAAATAAAACCCACCATCTTGAAGCAGCAAGATATGAATTTGAGTGTTTGGTTAAAAAACAAACAAACAAACAAATTGAGGCTTTGGCTTAGCACTTGGTTATAAGCATACGTTTTTAGATGTGGTTAGAATGGAATGGTGCAGATTCTATTACAGGTCGGTTGGATGACGATCCTGTTACTCTGCTAGCATTTCAGCTGCATGAACAGAAGAAATCACCTCATTATTTGTGTTCCATCTGTGACTAGAGGCTCATCCGCTCAATAGCACGGTGGCTTTCAGCAAGCGGGGCCAGTTACGTTTGCCATCTCGGGGGCTGTTAAGACTTACGAGGTGGACATTACCGCGCTCGTGCGGTTCTTTACTTGTCCTTTCATTTTTCTCTTTGCTGACCAAAAGAAATTACCGACCATTATGTGCAACTATGCCATCATTACAGATTTATGGGAGAAATAAATGACTCCTTTGATGGATATAAGAACACGGAAGCTATAAGGAGATGATTTCCTTAAAATACAATTCCGGTTCCCACTCTCCACGCAGGTCTCTCTTAAATTCTCTCCTTCTCTAATCCCAACGTAGAGAAAACATTTTTCTTTTTTAATTTTTGTATGACCTACCACTACCATATTCAAATATTTTCTCAAGTATTTGTTACTTTATTATTTTTAATTATGCGTGTGTATGGGGTGAGTAGATGTGTGCACATGAGTGCAGGTGTCCACAGAGATTCAAGGCACTCCTCTGGAGCTGGGGTTGCAGGTGTTTGTGAGCCAACTGACGTGGGTGCTGGGAACTAAACTTGGGAACTCTGTAAGAGCAGCAAGAACTCCTAACCACTGAGGTATCTCTGTGTTCATCTGTCCTTTTAATTTATAATTATATTAAACATTTATCTTATGGGCATGGTAAGTCTTGTGGAAAATGTCAGTGCTCTAATAATAAGGAAAGGGTGTTTTAAAAAAAAAGTCTGCTCTCCAAAGAATGAATGACAGCCTCCACTCAGCTTAAAATACAATTCTCAAATGCAAGCTAGGAAGAATTAAACTTGCCCATTAGAGCCGCAGAAAATAGGTTTAATGAAACACTGCATAACTATTGGGCCAAATACATGTAGTATTATTAGTAAATCTTCAAAGTCTTGATCAGGTGGCATAATGAGAAATCTGATAAGGCAATCAGTCAGTCACATGGCTAACAAAACCCATTCCCCTCACTGGTACAATCAAGATAATAGGACAAATGGAAGTGAGGAAAAAAAGGTGGAGGTAGGTTTGAAAGGGTGGCCCACCGATTGCTGAAGTACCCTGTGCAGTGTGACTTTGTCACTTGTGACTACACCGGGGCTTGGCTTCAGGTGATGGCAGACACACAGCTATCATTTCCCCAACTGGAAAACACTTGCTGCATGTGTGTGGAGTCATCCTAGGTGATCTAACTTTAGTCAAGCATATTTTTAGGAGGAAAAAAAAAAAACCTATTGGTTCCTCCCAAACCATGAGAATAAATGTTTTCGTAGTCCACAAAGTTGTGGACCGTGTGTTATCCGGGAAGTGCTCACTGGTACAGAAATGTTGTCAGGAGTGTGATGGGTAGGATGAGAGTGGCCCCCTTAGGCTCGTGTATGTGAATGTCTGGTTCCCAGTTGGCGGACTGTTTAGTAAGGATTAGGAGGTGTGTCCCTGGACATTGGCTTCAAGGTTTCAAAAAGTCCACACCAGGCCCAGTCTCTGTCTCTGTCTGTCTCTCTGTCTCTGTCTGTTTCTTTCTGTCTCTCTGTCTCTGCCTGTTTCTCACTCTCTCTCCTTCCCTCCCCGCTCCTACCTCTCACTCTTGGCTTCCTAATTGGGATCAGATGTAAGCTCTCAGCCACTGCTTCAATGGAGTGCCTGCCTGCTGCCCCCCCTCCTGCTGTGAGGGCCACAGATTCACTTTCTGAAGCTATAAGCAAATCCCCCAATTAAATGCTGTCTTTTATAAGTTGCTTTGGTTGTGGTATCTTGTTGAGGTAATAGAAAAGTAACTAAGACAAGGAGTATTTTACTAACAGCATTAGCTTGAGGACGAATGGTAAACAGAGACTGGGAAGGAAACTGGAAAGTTACCATGCAAAGTTGGTAAAACTGCTTCTTCTTCTTCTTCTTCTTCTTCTTCTTCTTCTTCTTCTTCTTCT
>OU015744.1:147429146-147449293 GCA_907169655.1 Acomys percivali | reverse complement strand
GAAGAAGAAGAAGAAGAAGAAGAAGAAGAAGAAGAAGAAGAAGAAGAAGAAGAAGAAGAAGAAGAAGGGGAGGAGGGGAAAACTGCACATACTAATAAACAAAACAACTAACATTATAAATTTTAATATGCTTCCTCTACCTAAATAATATATTTACACACACACACACACACACACACACACACACACACACACAAAAGAATCATCATAATTGGAAAGGAATTTGTACCACATAGTACAACTTGGACATTTTTCAAAAGAAAGAAATAAAGATAAAAACTAGAAAAATTAAATGATGTGTTCAATGTAACAGGGCTACCTAGGAGAAAGAGGAAGATGGAAAGTGGCTCTGATTTTTACTTGCAGGCTAGCAGTGATTCTGCCCAGGTTATACATAACACATTGAAAGAGAAGAGCCCTCTGGCATGTGAAGGGAAACTGACCACACTGAGCTCTCTGAGGCTCTGTTTGTTCAAGCTACAGGAACCTACTCTTTCTTCAAAATCTGCAACACTAGAAAGTCTGGCCCAGGGCATGACCAGTGCAACTTTCAAATCTACAAGACAAGAGTTGCAGTGTGCCCATTGCTCCATGAACTTCCTGCTGAAAGATAATCAGGGGGACTAACATCTTTTCAGTAAGGCTGGCATGACGGCTCAGCCAGGATGGACGCTTACCACCAAGCCTGATGACCTCAGTGTGACCCCTCAGGACCTACACAGTGGAAGAAGAGCACCAACTCCTGAAAGTTGTCCTCTGACCGCCACACATGTGCCTTGGCCCACATGGTCCCACATGTGTAGGGACACACACACACACAAAATAAATAACTACACATTTGATGTGTATGACATTGCTCACAAGTATGCTGATCTAATATACACTGAGATATCATTTTATTAAATGTCATTTCAGTTCCCTTTGTACTGTGGCAAGTGGTTGTAATTTTTGGCCACATATTATGTAGATCTGGCCAACAACAAAGAATCAAGCCACTGTGGCTTCAACTACTACCCTGATTCCCTTTCTTTGGAGATATGTTTATACTTTGTGTGTCACTCTGTCACATGGAATGTGTTGTAATGGGTATATTTATGTGTCGAGCTATTGCGAGTGGAAACTGATGTAGCCTTGTGCCTCATGTCTGGCTGAATTATTACAGAGATCTGAACAGCCAAGAAGTCTGTGATCAGAGGGGAGAAACAGAATTTTAAAGCATAAAACATGTTCTTGGCATTAGCCTGGAAGAGTGGACATTCATAACCCACAAATGCCCATGCTATAAATTCGCAAGGTTGCATTAATACGGCAGTAAAAGTCACTCTTCTGAAAGCCTCACTTGTAAAATATTTATAAATTCACATGGTTGCTCCCGGCAAATAACTACATCTGTCAACTCCCTCTTCCTACTCCCCAAACGGTGGAGATGGTGTCTTGTGTAATTCACACTGTGTTCATAAAGAGTAATTTTGGAAAAGTCGAGATGGAAGATACTCCATTCTGGGGACTATATCCGCTTCTGCGGTGGTTTGGAGTGAGGGTTTGGTCTCCTGAGACCCTTCCTCATCAAAGCCTTTTCTCTGAATAAATTTTCATTTGATTGGATTTATCTAGTTCCCAAATTAGCAAAGCATGTCCTGTGGGGTTGTCTTTAAAATCCCACATTAGTATGTACAACAAAGTGGAGCTCTGCAGCCCCTCGGTCAATAAGTATCAATGGCGTGTGGTACAGGAATCGTCTGTGGCTGTCTTCTCCGCTGCGGTGTTCAGAGGGCACACCACATAGAGTACTCTCTAAAGATCTGTCCAAATTGTTTCTTCTTAGGAGAAAAATAAAAAGAGGAAAGACACCAGACTACATTTTCACACAGAAGTGTCCCATCTGCTCTTGTTGCTATCAAGCTCTTAGTTCTGAGGCAGTGGCTCTCAGCCTTCCTAATGCTCACACCCTTTAATAGAGCTCCTTGTGTTGTGTTGACCCCCAACCATAACATTATTTTCACTGCTACTTCATAACTGTAATTTGGCTACCATTATGAATAGTAGTGTAAATATCTGACATGCAGGATATCTGAGATATGACCCTTGCAAAAAGGTCGTTTGACCCACTAGGGGGTCGCCACCCACAGGTTGAGAACCACTGTTTTAGGCAGAAGGGAATGCTCTAAGATCATTTTATTAAAATGTATTAGACTTATTTATTTATTTAGGGTGTATATTGTGTTGATGTGGAGGTCAGAGAACAACTTACAGGAGTTGATTATCTCTTTCCATCTTATAGGTACCTGGGATTGAACTCCAGTCTTGGGCACAAGTGCTTTTCCCTGCTGAGCCTTTTCGCCAGCTCCAAAGTCAGTTCTAATAATGGGCTGGGCACTCAACAATAAAACATGTCACTGTATTTATCTTTGTGATATCTGTGCATGTGTATGTGTGGCCTGCCACTAGCTCAGAAAAGCATTAGGAATTAAAAGAATTCCTTCACAGCTCCTAAGGGGATCAGCTGTGACCTGAAGCAGGAGGCTCCGTTGCTGTTGTCTTCACGCTCATAACTGTAGCACTGTGACTGGCCGTAACATTATCTAGCACTTTCTACTTCATCCACTGACTAAGTCTGAACTTTCCCATAGGAAATCCCACTAACTGGCCATACATTGGATGGAAGCTATTTTCCTTATGCTTTTTTTTTATTCTAAATGTGTGTGTGTGTGTGTGTGTGTGTGTGTGTGTGTGTGTGTGTGTGTTTAGACAGGGTTTGGTGTTTTGTTTTGTTTTGTATGTAGCCCTGGCTGCCCTGGAACATACTATATAGACCAGGCTGGCCCCCAAACACAGAAGTCAGCTTGCCTCTGCCTCCTAGGTGCTGGGATTAAAGGCATGCACCACTGCCACCACCACCACCACCACCCAGGCCACCACCACCCAGGCCACCACCACCCAGGCCACCACCACCCAGCACTATTGTCATCTTTTCCCCTTGTATTCCATATCGTTGTGGTTAGGTTTCTGTGGCTGTGATCAAAAGCACCTTGTGGAGGTTTGTTTCATCTTACACACCCAAAAGGAAGCATCTGCTTTGGCTCACTTCTTCCCCAGAAAATGCTAGTGAGTACACGCACACACTGAGTGTTGCATCCAAACTAAGAAATTCATATGTCACCAGCCATTCCATAGGCCACCATGGAGGAATGGGGTAAGGAATACAGATGGGGAAACTGAGGCTGAGGTGTGTCAGTATCACAGAGCAGGGGACTTAGTCCTTTTCTTTGTTGCCAAACCGGGCACAGTAATTCCATGCATAGTAAAGATCCCAACATTTAACAGAGAACCACGTGAGACTGTCAGCAGACACGTCTTAAAAGGCCGTTGTTGGATGAATGCATTTCTGATCAATTATTTAATAGTCAGTGAACAATGCCTTTAACGGTAGTTTTGCAAAGGTCAAAGCTATCGTTCACATGACTATTTTCACATTGTTCCCTTAATAAATATTGAAGATATACTTATTAAATAGTGATTTTTATGAGTAGTTATGCCAACTGAGCCTAGACAGGCTGGTTTCTGTATCTGAATTGACATAACAGGAAATGGTCTCCCTCCAGAGAGACCAGCACAGCTCATACAGCCCAGTGTGCCTATAGAGGCCCGTCCTGGACAAGAACCAAACAGCTGCAGCGTCAGAGAGGCCTCCAGTGTGCCGAATAGCCACCTCACACACCAGGTGGACCTCACATGTCAAGAAGATGACTGTAGCAAGGCATGAGCCTCAGAGACATACATACATACATACATACATACATACATACATACATACATACATACATACGAACTACAAATAGGTTAACAGGATAATATGAGACTAAAGTCTTACCCTACTTGATGGGTTATGGTTGCACTTTCTCCATTCACAGAGCCTGAAAACAAGTAGCTTACGTGGGATAAGGACACTGACTCTCTACCAAGTGCTTGCTCCTGGCCAACAGGGAACTGGTCAATAAAACCTAAAGCTAAGTGAACAAGATACTATTGCAGGGTAAAAGTAGCATCAGAGCTGAGCAGGTGGCTCCCACCTGTGATCCCACCACCTGGGAGGTGAAGGTAGGAGGATCAGGAGTTCAAGGCCATCCTTAGCTACATGGAAAGTTCAAGACCAGCCAGACATACATGAGATGCTATTAAAAAAAAAAAAAAAAGCAAACAAAACCCAGTATCATGAGAAATAAAGAGGCTGCGTCATTGTGTTAACCTATTAAAGGCTATTTTGGTGGTCAGCGACCCATACGTGTATACACAGTTTTTTAAAAAAGAAATTTATGTAAGCTTTCCTACAGCATTCCAAAGACACCAGAGCATTATTTCTCTTTCATATGTGTGACAGAAAGATGTAGAATCATCTGTCCAAATAATGTCCAATGGCGGTGACTGTCTTCCTTTGTAAATGGGAGGTTGTGGGTTTACATTAGGAGCCTGGGGCTCTGGGGTGGCAACTAATACCCTTGCCTGGGCCACAGTGGCTAGAACAGCCAAAGACTGGCAGGCTCAATCCAGAACTTTCTTTTGGGCAACATCTGGGGTGAATTAAGTTTCTGTTCAGTCCCAGAGCTGCCTACACATGTAGAGGTGTAAGTGTGCTTCCCAGGAACTGTAGATTACATGGTCATGATATGGGCCACTGTTATTAGAAGTTCAAGTACCACATTTCCAGAAGTATGAAGAATGACAGCGAGGAAAAAGCCTTTAGAGCTTAAATTACAACCACATCTAATGAACCCAGAGGTGTTTCTCACTTACAAGGGTATTGCTTTTCAACTCCTGTAGCGTAAATGAACCTAGCGATCATAACAGTAAATATGGGTTGCAAAGGTTCCCCAGGAGGCATCGTTAGTCACATATTACACCCTTTTCTAATTTGTACACTTTTCCATGTTGCAGGCTTTCCCAGTGCTGCTGAAGCCTCCAGAATTTCATGTTTCCCTCAGCAGTCTACAATAACCCTTAGCCTGAATGACGGGTATTATTTCCTCAGCAAACATGTGATGTGGGAAGCTTTAGTAAAAGATTTATTATAAGAAAAAAAAAAACAGCCCGATGTTTTATTTCCTCCCTTAATTGAATACATTATTGCTTTGTGTTTAGAAATGCTGCGTTGATGCATTTGCACCTCGGAACAGCCATGTACATGCCATCTGCAGCCGGGAGCTTTATTAGACTACAAATCAGGATACAGATGTTGGAGGGAAAGCTGCATATGCTAAGTCATAACACATTACAGCACACTTTAAATCCATACATTGTGGTGATCCAGCAGGTTTTTATTTTTTAAGAAATTAGATGTTGGCACTTATGAACATGTAAGAGCCAGAAGCGTTCTCTTTCACCATACACGTGATGGGTAGGCGACAAGCTGTTGAGGTGGCATGTACAATTCTGGAGGCGGAGAAAGGGCTAAGTAACTTCAAAAGAAAATATCACATATTTTTATTCCTTGATACTAGTACAAAAATCCATACTTAAAGCCAGCAGTCAGAGGCACATGAGCAGATAAGTCTTTAGGGAGCATAAGTGCTCACATCTTCATTGATCTATTTCACAACTTTAGATTTTCATCCATTTATTTGAAGGGCATTGATTAAACACCTGAAACCTGCCATGTCACTCTGCTCTGGGGCTTTGTTAGGGTGAGACTCACAGGATTTTGATGCAAAACTTGTTGAATTTTTATTCCTTTCTCCAACTGTTTAAAGTTCAGGCTTAAGTAGAAATAGTGTTTCCAGAAGGTTTATAAAAATTGAACCTTTGCCTTACTGGTAGAATGAATTAGCAGGTGCAACTCGGCCGGCACGGCTGAAAGGATGGCTTTCCTCAAAGATAGTAGGATTCTTTCCATCTAATTCTCAAAGATATAACTTGTGCATCTGTCAAATAAATAAAATCCAGGATGTCACTTCCAAGAAGGATTGGTGTTCTGTCGCTCTATTGGTTTTCACACAGCTTAACGTATCCTGGGTGGGACTAGAGAGATGGCTCCATAGCAAAAAGCACTGACTACTTTTCCAGCGGACCAGGGTTTTATTCCCAGCACCCATACGGTGACTCCAGTCCCCAGGGATTGGATGCCCTTTTCCGGCCTCTGCAGGAACCAACCGTGAAAGTGATGCACAGACACTCAGGCAAAACACCCATACTCAGAGCACTTCTATTTGATCCACTTGTCTGATATGTGAGGCTCTTTCCAGCTCTGCACGAATATATTCTTGCTTCATTCATGATTCTTATTTTATAAAGATCGACCATTCTTGGCACCTACAATTGAAAAGCTTAATCAAAAAGTAATTAGTCAGACCTTTTAGGTGAGACGTAGATCTTCAAGAGAAAGTAGCCTTCTCTTTCCCTGGAAGTAGTCAGAAGAGAGTGTGCCTCTAGCTGGGCAGCATAGGCAAGGATGAGGATGCAGGAGACCACTCTGAAAATAGTCATCGTGCCCAGAAAAGGGGACAAACATCGTCCTTACTGGAAAGCAGACCCCAGTGGCTGCCATTAACCAGATTTGCATTTGCACATCACACTGTTTTCACCACATAAGCAAGCTCAGTATTCATCCATCCTTCAAATATTTTACAGATGTTAACTTGGTGCCAGACTCCCAACACTCGATGCTGGAGGCACAAAAATGGGTAACACAAATTCTCAGCAGCTTAATTCTAAACAAGAAATGAGATTTACACTGGTAGAGTACCCGCACATGTTCTATTACAGGTATGATGAAGTAATAAGCACCAGATTATTGGCAGCGCAGCCTTGTTTTACAGAAAAGGAAACTTATTCTTTAAACGAAGTACAGCCATTCATACTATAGGGCAGTATCCACAATGAGATACTGTATCAAATTGCTTAGCGTGACACCGATCCATTCTATAAATGTCACTACTGGGGAAGAAATTGGATGGTAACGTAGGGCATGGGCTCTGTATCAGATCTTTTGGCTTATGCTTTACCTACTTCTCAGTGTGTGCATCCCTGGGAAAGTCACATGGCTAATCTATATCTCAGTTCCTCCAGGGCCAAGATAAAGACAGTAGTCAGAACCACTTCCTACTGTTGCCTTGGTAAGTAATTTATGCCATATGCTCAAAAGATGTTAGGCATAAGGATAGAGGGTGGGGAGGAGGTCTTGCAAAGCTTATATCACAGCAACGGTTAGATGACCTCTCAGACGCAATGGCTAATAACCCTAAAGAGCAGAGGTGCAGCTGGGTGTGCGTAGAATAGAATCACACCCAGAGCCAGAGCACCCGAGAAGCCGAAGCAAAAGAACTGATGTCAATTCCAGGACATCCTGAAACTCTCTCAGAAAAAGGAAGAGCTGGATGCTCGGAGCCAGTGTGAAGTTGCGTGCCGGTAGTTCCAGAACTCCAAAGCCTGAGGCAGGACAAGCAGCTTCACAGTGGGGCTCTGTCTCTGGTAATAATGACAACAAGAATGGTAGTCATGAGATGCTATTGAATTTTATTGTGAGACAAGCTGAGGTAGAGGGCAGTGCAGCATGTTTGGCCTCTTGAGCACTAGGCGGGAGAACGCGGGAACTTGTAGGGATAGGGTAGTGGGATTTAGACAGTGGCTCTACTGGATAAGACAGCCCAACTGACTTCTAGAAGACAGGATGGATTCTCTACCCACACATCTCGTTCTTTTCCTAGCCGTAGGTGAGGGATAACATTTCCGGTGTCTGTATTTTGCTAAGAGAGGGGTGGTCACTTTTGTTAAACAATTTCCAAAATGTTATGGACTAAATCCTAACTATAAGGATTGAAAAGTAGTCTAGAAGTTGCCACCTGTAAGCTTGGAGGAGAAGTGCATTCTTTTCTCTCTTTTGGATTCTTACAAAGAAACGATGAGACATGAAATAGCGGCGGATATGTTGCACGGTACGGAAAGGGGTTTGGGGTTCGCTGCTTTTTGTTCATATTTTTAAAAGAGTGCCTTATGTGCCCCTTCCCTGGCATGTGGAGGCATCGCCTCAGTCCAATGACAGAATGTTTGCAAAGCATGCTGGGGTTTTAACCTGCGTGTAGTCTTGAAGCATCTCTCTGTCATCATCCCAAGCACCAGTCACTAAGTGGCTGATTAAAGTATAAATGTAAAAAAAAAAAAAAGATAAATAAAGTAAAAATGTAGTTCATTCTTCAAGGACCAGCTTCCTGAAATATATATATATATATATAAAATATTGGTTATGTTGTAGGCTAATTTTTTTCAGGGAAACACTGGGAGGAAAAGTTTCAAGGTTGAAGCTCACTTCTACCATTGCAAAGTTTCGCTCTACATCCTTATGACTAAGATAACTCAGAACTGGCATGGCATGTGCAGGCCAGTGCAGAACCTTGGCAGTGAAACTCAGTTCTTTCCAGAGCCAAGCTCCAGTGAGGACCCTTTGAAAAGGATTGCTCATTGTTTGTTCTGTTAGCTATTGAAGCCAGTCTTTGCATACGTGATGTATAAGGGCACAAATGCAAATTTTTATTCTAAGTTATGTTCTATGTTTTGCATACGGAACAAAAGGTTCTTTAAATATATGTGGGAAGTTCGCATGAACTTCCTCTCTAAAGAAAATCAATCTTAGAACAAAGGTCTAGTTTACGATTTCACAGAAAGGAACAGATACGTACCCTCAGAGACTCAGCTGTGCTGTACGGTCCTGTTCCCACCCTACCCCAGCCCAGTGTGGCCCCAAGTAGCAAGAACTTGTCACAGTATTTGACCTTGATGGGAGAAGAATGCTATTTCAACAAGAAAATTTGCCCCCAACAAACAGGTTATTCTGCAGTTCCCAAGTTAATTCCCCTGTTGAATTCATTCAACAAGACCTCCTGTACCTTCAGAGTCTGTGAAAAAGCGAAAGAAAAAAGAGAACTCCTTCCCCAATGCAGTTTTTCCATAGAAGCACTCGCTGAGTGAAGTTTAGACATCATGCCTAGCCTTTAAAGACTGCTTCCCTGTTCCGCATTGGAAGGACAGTGCCTTGGAGTCTCCCTGCAGTTCAGTCTTGAGTAAACAAGGGTCCGTTTAGATTTCAGTGTGTTAACTTGACTCATTCCATACCATGAATTACTTTTGTATGGAGGCCACCATAAAAAATAAAAAAAAAAAATACTGCCGAACGCTCTGCTGGCAGCGAGAGTCAGCGCAAGCTAATGCAAGCAAGCTATGCCAGTCAAAATAAACAGCAGAGAGTTGGGTGTGAAGAAAATACTAATCAGGTGTGTCCATCTGACTGCTACAACTTCAAAACTGCTGCAGAGTAAAGCCAGCTTTTGTCAAGGTCACTTACTGCTCAGAATAAAAGCTTTTCGGCATCAACGAAAATATACAGAGAGCAAAGCGAGGGTAAAAATGGATGTTTAAACATGGATGCTTCATTTTCCACCACCTGTAAGAGACAGAACTTTCAACACCAGGTGAGGTTCCCAGGTGTTTATTCCTCTGTTCCAACGAGTTAAAAGGCCTCAGACAAAGGACAAACTGGGTACTGAATGATCTCCCATGTCATCATCATTTTCTTAAAAGCTTTGTCCTCGTAGCTCCTATTGGAGGCAGACTCCAGAAACTCCTAGCGCCCAGAGAGTTGCCCCACAGACATTCCTCCGACTGTGAAAACTCTCCTGTTAGCATTAAACTGAAGGATGTCATCTACAGAGAGCCCCTGTTAACATCCACGTACTCCCTAGAGGATTATCACCCTGGGGCTGGGTGTTTAGATCAGTACTCTTGACTCTCGTTCATGCTTTCTATTTGGAGACTACTAGGTCACTAAGCCCATCCATTCAGAGCACAGGCTTTGAAGTCGCTTACTAGTTGTGCGACTAGAGTCAGCTCATGGCTTAGTGGTTTGTTTGTTTCCAGAACACAGAGAGAATGCAAATGACAGGGGCAAGGTTGGGTGCCAGGGGTGTAGCTAAGTCAATAAACTGCTTGCTGTATAAACATGAGAACCCCAGAATCCATCTGAGGAGCTGGGCAGGGTCACAAGGGCTTGTAATGCCAACACTGGGGAGGAACCCAGGCTGATCTCTGTGGCTCACTTGCCAGCCAGCCTGGTCTGCGTGGTGAGCCCCGGGTCCCAATGGCAGAGCCTGCCTCAAAGAGCAAGGGAGATGGCTGCTGGGTGACAACGCCTGAGGTTGACCTCGTGCCTGCAAGTGCACGTGCAAGAACACACACACACACACACACACACACACACACACTGTATTTCTGGTAAATCGTCCTTAGCAATGCCAGCCACTAGCACAGGGAGAAGGTGATATAGCAAATTTAACAGCTAACCCAGGTCTCTTCAGGAAGACTGAAAGTGCTGCTGCTCACTAAGCATATAGCCCTCATGAAAGCCACTGCTGAGATTGAGGGGGCAATGCTCATCTCAGAGAAGTGCTGCTCTCCTTCTCCCCTAGAACTTGCCCTGTTGCAGGCACCAATGACCCCCTACTATCTACTTAGCCCCACTGAGGAACCGTCTTGCTGCCTACAGCAAAGTAAGGCTGGTACTAGTATAAAACCCTCTGGTCCTTCGTTGTCCTCCCTGCCCCCAGCCCCACTTCCCAATTAAACCTCTTATGTAGCATCCTGATATGATATTCAAATCCCTTCTTGGAAGAAAGGTTCTGTTCATGTCCTGGACCAGTTTCCCTGCCTGGGCTTTGCCAGTCTCTTATGCCCATAGACTGAATTTCTATTCTAAGTTAGGATGCGCCCACCCTGGGGCATACACAATAGGGAGATGAACACACTTCTGCTCTTTTACTGAGCTATTTGTACCAAATGAAAGATTGTACTTAAATATACATAAATAGAATATTCTTTGACATTATAAAAGAATTAAGTACAGACGCTTACTGCAGTGTGGGAAAACATTATGCCAAGTCAAAAAGAACAATTCACAGATGCACACAGCTCACATGATCTCAGTTATGTAAAATGTTGAGAGCAGGCAAGCTCATAGAGATAGAATGTTAATTACTAGTTGTCAGGCTGTGGGGGTGGGGTGGGGGGGGCAGGTGAGAAAAAAATGAGAACTTACTGGTACTGGGGCTCAGGATTCTTTTTGGGATAGCAAAATGTTCTAAACTCTAAAATGAAAATAAGTATATAACCCTATGGATATACTAAAATTCATTACATTGAAAACCTTAACAACATAATTTTATGGTGCATAATAAATTATATATGAACAAGGTTATTATAGAAACAAATCTAACTTCAAAAACAAACAAAACAATGTTTGGAGGCTGGAGTACCTTGCGAGGCATCTTCTGTTTGCTCTCTCAAAGTCTCCGCTCTTCCTCTCACTCTTTGTGCCCCTGCTGCTCCCAGGCACCCACCTCCTCCACCAGCCTAGAGACCACACCTTCCAAAGCTCCAGCTACTGTGGCCCAATAGTGTCAGGGATAAACTGCCCTGATTTTCTAGGATATCACTTTCCCCATAAACTATAGTAATTCAAATAGGAAATACAAAAGCTTTTCATTCCCCTATAAAGGAAAACACACACATATATACATACACACATACTACTACTACTACTACTAATAATAATAATAATATTGTTGTTGTTGTTGTTGTTGTTGTTATTAATTTAACCTGTCTTTAAACTTCTAGTCCTTTTTTTTGTTTTGTTTTGTTTTGTTTTTCAAGACAGAGTTTCTCTGTGTAGCCTTGGCTGTCCTGGACTCACTTTGTAGACCAGGCTGGCCTCGAACTCACAGTGATTCACCTGCCTCTGCCTCCTGAGTGCTGGGATTAAAGGCTTGCGCAACCACACTCAGGCAAACTTCTAGTCTTAAAATAGGGGTATTTTTGCCTCCTTACCACTGAACCCACATTAGTTCCGACTTTCTACTCCCAGGGCTAAGTGATGAAGGTTTGTACAGTAAGAATGTGAAAAGATAAGCCCGGTAGTGGTGGCACACTCCTTTAATCCCAGCACTCAGGAGGGAGAGGCAGGCGAATCTCTGAGTTCGAGGCCAGCCAGGTCTACAGAGTGAGTTCCAGGACAGCCAGGCTACCCACAGAAAACTTGTCTCAAAAACAATGTGGAAAGGTGTCTTGGCAGTTCCTTAGAAAATGGAACTTTCAGAGCTGCCGAGTGTCCCTGCTTTGCTTTCTACAGTGCACCCTGTGTCGGAATGGGAGGAAACAAGATAGTCCCCCATTTAAATGACTGAGGATGGAGGAAGAGGAATTTGTGCAGAATAGCAGACAGCTCTACTTGCTGAACCTAAAAAAGAGTGCTCTTGAGAGAGAAGTACAGCAACGGCTAACATCAAGCTTTGCTTCCTGAGGGCGTGCTGCTATGTGGTCGGGCCCCACTTCATGCTACATGTGTGCTGAACACATTTGTTTTCTTTGACTTTCATCACAATTCTCCCTGCCTTTCCAGGATGCTTCCAACCCCAAGGCCTGGAAAAGGCTGGCACACTGCTCCAGGATTAATTTGGATGAATGCCTGCTCTAAAATGCCTTTTAGGTTTGTTACTATGCCCAAAAATCCACCGTTAAATCCCACCATTAAGTGTTAAGGTTCTTCTGGGCAGGTGCAGGTGTTCCTTAAGACCCGTTCACATATGAGTGACGACAGCTTCATGGATTCTGGAGTTCAGCCCTAGAACCATATAGAAAGGACAGATAATGAAGACCAGACAACCCAATTTTGAATCTCCCAGTGTGTCCCAAGATATTCTGAAGGTCATTAGTTATAACCCTGTTTCTTTCCCTCCCTCCCCCCACTCTGAGTGTGTGTGTGTGTGTATGTGTGTGTGTGTGTGTGTATGTGTACACGTGCAAACAATGAACCTGCAAGTCACTTATGTAACTAAACTTGCTGGCCAGGAGGCCCTGGTGGTCATCTGTTCCCTGCCTCTGCCACACTTGGCTTCTTTACACTGGAGGTTGGGATCAGCTTCTTACACTGTTGGGGCATTGGACCATCTCTCCAATTCCTCGGAGGCCATGGAAGTACAATCTTCAGAGCCTCTGTCTTCCTGCATTAGGTCATTACTGACCAGCCACTTCACAGGCTTCTGACGAGACATTCTCAGACAGCTCACCCTCTGCTAAGACGGAGAAGGAGCAAGTGGTTTGCCAAGTGTCCCACGGTCAGGAACCAAGACTTGAACACAAAATGTTGGTGTTCTAATAAGCACCCTGTATTCTTCTCACTCTTCTTTCTCAGGCACAGTTAGGAAGTACCCCAAGAATGTTTGCTTCAGGTAACCCCCGCGCCCAACCGCTTATTTTACTTTCCAGATATAGTTTCACTAATGCCATCTTAGATCTAACTTTTAGATGTTTTCTGCTTGCTTGTAAAATGGCCAAATTGCCAGCTTTCCAAGAATATCTTGTTTCCTAAACAGCAGTCATTGAAGAGGATGCAGAGAAGATTTCAGGTTAGAATTTCAGGCATCGCAAAGCTGGGGATTGGAGGTGGATTCAGAAGAAATATCTTAAACTTGGAAAATATAAAAGAGACCTTCAAGCAAATGGAAGCCTGTGCCCTGTGCGTAGGCTTGTATTTCTGGGAAGAGAGCCGTTGGGGCTCCGGGGGACTCTTTTCCCATGTTCCTGATCTGAGTCTTCAAATGAAGAGCTTCAAATCCCCCCCCCATTTGATGGGCTATCTCATCACAAAAATGAAAGATGATACTCTGTGCTGCAGACAGGGAGAGGGAAGGGGAAAAAAAGGCTGGTTGCTAGCCACCAGACCTTTACTCTGGACTTAAAGAGAAGGTTGGTGAGTCCCGCTCTTTAAATTCTTCTCAATCTGGTTTCCCTGACAAACCTGTTTGATGGGCATCAGGGACCTGAAGCCAGCTTCCTAGGGAAAAAGTATCCATCACTCATGCTCCATTGGATTTCTCTGACAGACAATCACATTCTGCAGAGCCCGGCATAAGCACGTCATTATTAAGACTTGCCTTAGCATTTCCTAACTGATCACGGATGCTGTGGTCCTTGGTGGCTCCTCTCTCCTGGCACTGTTTGTAGTTATTTGACCTTTTCTCAGTGGATAATCCACACAAAAAGCCCTAATTACTTCCCCAGCTTTGGCCAGCCAGCAGTGCGAATAATCAATGGGCCTCATTTCGGTATTGCACAATCAGACGCTTATGGCGTTTAAAGAACATTTTTCCATTGACCTGCCACAGCTGTAGGACAATTACCAGCAGCAAAGCTGCTGCTGTAATCACAAGATGACCAGGTGACCTTGCGGGTTTAAAGTTGATGACTGGGTCCTTGACTAGGGCATAGTCATGATACAGAACATAGTTGAGGAGAGAAAGGACGCTTCATTGTATACTAATGTGACATGCTTGGCCCCAAGAGCAATGTTCTGAAATATTGACAAATCACAAGACTCATATTGGCAGGTAAAATTCTGTATTTGTATCCATGGCTCAGCTACTTCCTATTACACATAAAACAGGGAATGAATAAGATGGGAGGTTGCTGGACTCCTGTAATAGATCTTTTTTACACCTTTTCTCAAAGTAAATGTGAAGATAATTTTGAAGAAAGATAACTTCCAGTTAAAAAAAAAAATAACTCACAGCATGTTCAAATTGTAATCCTTATCAATTCTCTAAAGACAACTTTTATGCACAATGTTCACTATTAAAAAGATGTCACGGGGAGATGGGCACCGTGGTCCAAACCTTCAGTCCCAGCACTTGGGAGGCAGAGGCAGGTGGATCTCTGAGTTCCAGGACTCAGGGCTGTTATACAGAGAAAGCCTATCTCAGAAATATTAACTAGCTACCAAGGTATACATAAAGTTTAACTATGAACTTCAGTTGTAGGAAAATAGAAAGTGCGAGTATTTTTGAGGCAAGCTACTGACAATCTTTTGGAGTCAAGGAGTCGTCATGTAAACGCTGGCCAAGGGACCATGCGGTATCCTTATGAAAGCCTGCATATTCTCCGGAAGGTTGGGAAATGTGTTTTTCCAGACAAATTTGGAAAATGGCTTTGAGATGGGTTTTTTTTCTTTATTATTAGTTTATATGAAAATTGACTTTGTGAATCTTGTTTCATGCCTGAGAATGGGAGTGGGTGGACCCTCTACACTGTTTTTTTTTTTTTTTTTCCAATTTTGCTTACTTTCTTAAGAAAAAAATGAACAGAATAAGATCAGTAAAAATAAGCAAGAAGACAAAGCAGTCAGGACAATGGAACAGTCATGCTCCTGGCAGAAAGGATGCAGGAAAGGAAGTGTCCTAAACCAAGGGCACAGCAGAGGAGAGTTTGAGAATAGAAAAAGCCCCAGATGAAAGCAAAGGAAAGGAGGGCGGGAAGTAACGCACTGCCACCCCGTCCTTTCCAGGCTCCACGGCTGTCCTGGTTTAGACAGAAGAAGGCGAAGCAGCTCATCAGCATGCAATTGATGATTTATCCAGCTTGCTGTCAAAGACAGCACTGTCTAAAGACCCAGCAGAGAATGAGGAAAAACAGGCAGGCCCCTGTGAGCAAGCCAAGAAGGCAAAGCACTGAGAAAACATGCACAAGAGAGCACCGCTCATCTGATGGTGTGAGCTTGATTAACCCCAAGATGCCGGAGCTTTCATGTGTGGGTCTCCTGGGATGTGGAACCCAAGTTGGTACAAATCCTGGCAGAATGCGGTGCCCAGTGTTTGTAACAAACGAGCTGGCTTTTAAACAGCGCTTTAGCTCCCCCAGGCCTCCCTGTGTTCTTCTCTGGCGTAACTCATGCTTGGCTGCTAATTACAACTTTTTCCCCTATGCGTTCTTACTGCTTTGCTGGACACTGAGGCCTTCCTTTCCTCTCCTGCAAAACTCCAAGATTAGCGTAGCTCTTACCCTTATTCTACGTCAGTCTTTCAACAGCCCAGTAATTGTACATAACTAGTTCCAGCTCACAATGTATCTTGGACTGGGAGCATTAGAGGAGTTAGAATGTACCATTTTTTTCCCCTCTGGTACATTTCATTTTTATGTATTGCCAAACTGTTGAGGATGTGAGGTCGGTATTAAGGTCAGTAGTGACAGGCAGTTGGAAATGTAAGGAGTCGAGGAGGGAGGCAGAGGCAGCACCAGTGTGAAGGGGTCCTCAAGTTGCCGATGAGGTCATTTCATCTGCCATTCTGAAAACCCAGAATTAAGGGTGTATCGGTGAGTGGTTAGACATTGGGTGGCCCGTGTGCAGGACTGTCACCCAGTCAGACATTAGCCACGCCGCACACTCTCTGTCATGGCTGGATCTGCCCTTGGATAGCCAGCTGCACTTTAGAGACCATAAACCTAAACGGGAAATTTCTAGAAACAGAAACTTAAAGCATAACACAAGGAATAAAATGTATGAATCTCTGGGGACTAAGAAACTAAAAGTTTGGACATGGCTATGGGATAGACACTATGTGCAGTCAATATAATTTTTAGTGCTTTATGGATGAAAGAATTACAGTACACAGAGGTTAAATGGCAAAGAACACAAAGAAACCATATAAATTCAGTAGGTTTTCTTTCTACCAAAGCACAATTGTGTGTGTGTGTGTGTGTATGTGTGTGATGTATATACGTGTTTGTGTGGGTGGGTGTACATGTGCATGTGGGTGCAAGTACACAGGAATGCACCATTATGGGCAAAAGCCAGGGATCAACATCAGGTACCTTCCATCACTTGCTGCCTTCTTTTTGAGACAGGCTCACTCACTGAATCTGGAGGGCGACTCAGCTACACTTGCTGGTCAAGGATCTCCAGGGATCCTGTTGTTTCTGTGCCTCATGCTCCTGT
The DNA here is from genome assembly GCA_907169655.1 of Acomys percivali. NCBI lineage: Eukaryota > Metazoa > Chordata > Mammalia > Rodentia > Muridae > Acomys > Acomys percivali. Next base: position 147,432,492 of record OU015744.1, on the reverse strand, counting down.
GCCCCATGCCTGCGTCATGCACTGCACCTGGCTTTTATGTGTGTCCTAGGGACCTGAAATCAGCTTCTCAGGTACTTTATGGGCTCACCCATCTCCTCCTCCACCCCACAATGCTGCTTCTTTTAAAAATGATCGATTTTCTAAATTAATTATTTTAGACATGTCCATGTGGCTTAGGCTCGTCTCAAACTCACTACGCAGCTGATAATGACCTTGAACATCTGTTCCTCCTGCCTCCTCCTCCTCCTCCCAAATCCTGGTGTGATAAGCATGTGCCAGGATGCCCATTTTTATCCATTGCTGAGGATGAAACCCAGGAAGGAGTTACCATCTCCAGCCCCTAAATTTTTTTTAATTTTAATTTTTAAATAATTTATTCAGATTACATCCCGATTGTTATCCCCTCACTTGTATCTTCCTGTTTCTCTGCTGCCCGCCCCCGCTCCCAGCCACCCCCCACCCCACCCCCCAACCCCACCCCCGCCTCCCTCTGTCACCCTATTTCCTTCCCCTAGACCTGTGGCAGAAGGGGACCTCCTCCCCCACCATATGATCACAGCCTATCAGGTCTCATCTGAAGAACCTGTTTCCCCTTCCTCTGAGTGCCACCAGGCCTCCCCACCCTAAATTACTTTTAAAATTACTCTTTGGTTAGCATACAAAGAACTGTTTCACTATGACATTTTCACACGTATGTAGTTATACTGTTTTATTTGCTCCTTGCTGCCCTCCTCCACCCGCCCCTCATGGTCTCCTTCCTCCCAACAAATACTTTCCCCTTTTGCTTTCACGTCACACACATTCTATTACTGTCTCTTATTCTGCACCACCCCCAGCTCTTTTCCTCCTTACATCCCCCTTTCTACTTTCATCGTTACACACATGCACACATAAGCACATACACAGTAATTTAAACCTAGGTGCTGCACATGCAAGAAACATTGTCAAAAGATACTTGTAAATAAATTAAATTTTTATGTCATTTTCTTTCCTATAAGGAAATATGAGGTTGGTCTGATACAAAGAGTAAAACAGACATAGGAGAAATAAAACAGCTATTGGCTGGTTGTGAAGGTGCACATCTTTAATCCCAGCACTTGGGAGGCAGAAGCAAGTGGATCTCTGTGAGTTTGAGGCTGGCCTGGGTTACATAGTGAGTCTCAGAACAGCCAGATATATGTAGAGAGACCCTAGTTCAAAGAGAGAAAGAGAGAGAGAGAGAAAAGAAGAAGGAGGAGGAAGAGGATGGGGAGGAGGAGGAAGAGGAGAAGAAGAGGATGAGGAGGAAGAGGAGGAGGAGGAGGAGGAAGAGGAGGAGGAGGAGGAGGAGGAGGAGGACGAAGAAGAAGAAGAAGAAGAAGAAGAAGAAGAAGAAGAAGAAGAAGAAATTCAAATTCAGCATCGAAGTGAACAGGCTGAGTGTCCCGTGAGCATTTGTCTCCCTTTGTGTCTCTTAGTGCTGCACTTCAAATCCATGGACACCTGAACAGCCGGGAGAAAGGAAACCCAATTGTCTGGTCTATTCTTTGACTCACATCTTGTAAGACGGTAGTTTCCACACTTAGGATGGAGTCTTGTGTGCCTGAGAAACCAAAGGAATGCTGCACAAACTAGCAGCCTGTGTTAATATTTTCATTCAGCCATCCCAAGTTTCTTGACACAACACAGTTTTCTCCTAATCAGCCAGTTTATCTGACCACTGAGGCTATTGATTTTCTCAGGGTTTTGTTGGCTATTTGCTCTGAGGACTTTGGCCTCGTATAGTTGATAGTTTAGAAGAAAGCACTGTAAGAAAGGCTACCCATGAGTGCAGTGCCTTTGTTATCAGGAATTTCCAGAAAAAGACTCTGGTTAGTCACTTAGGTCTTTTATCCATAGGAAGCCAAAAATCTGAATCTCACACACATTCTTGGACATTTGATAAATGCTAAAACCTGGGTTGGTTGACTATTGTACTTAACACTATTCTTTATGAATCATATCCCAAGTCCCAGTTCACTTGCCAAAAATAACTCTGCACTCAATCCCTTGACTGGGACCCATCTCATGACCCAGTGGGCAGCTCCCTCAGCGAGGATTAGCTATTCCTAACTTTAAGTTTGGGAATGGAAAGGATATGTACTCCCACAAAATGACCCAAGTTGTGATCTAAGAGTCATCAAAGGACACTGGGCCTGAAATCCTATGTAGAGCTGTTAGAACCAGACTGATATGATTGGAAAAATCAGCCTCAGCCTGTATTATCCAGGTCCAGGCTGTCAGCCTTTAACCATACTCAGCAAATGCTTCTTGACTTAGAAGTTGTAGTTTAGCAGTCGATTTGATAATGTTTTAAAGGTGATCTAATCCAAAGAACGCATGGATTTATAAAGACCCACTACCTTATAAAAGAACAAACTATTGTCAGGCTATTCATAATAAGAGTTACAAGTTTTAAACTCCTTTTTAACTAAGATATAGTCATTTGACTGATTTTTGCCCAATGGAATATATGTACAGTATATATACAGTAATACATGTAATTTCTAGAAAGTACCCTTAAAGAGAAGAAATGTACACACACACACACACACACACACACACACACACACACACACACATACACATACACTTGCTTCTGTTTGCTGGCTGAGGTGAAAACACGTGGGAACTGAAGGAGCCATCTTGGGCCACATCCATACAGAGATGGTGAAACAACAAGATGTAAGCTGAATCTTTGAGCCCTGTTCTTCACACCTTTTCACTTTATATGAGGCACAAACACATTTATATAGTATTGAAGCCACTGTTACTTAAGTGTTTCTGTAGAACCAGCTAGATCTAGTACTGGCAAATAAAAGACCATCTTCATAACACTGTAACAGTGCACAACGTACTTTAGAACAGCTCCTACAGAAACTAACCCTCCACATTCCAAACATACAATCCCTTAGATGCAGAACTCCAGACATCTGCCAAACGCATATGAAGCCAAACTTGCTATTACCCCATTGAGGATAAGGCTATTTGTTCACAGCTCATATTTCCTACAGAGAAACACTTTATAAACCATGTGAGTTCTAACTCAACTATATGAAAGGATTAATATGTTTTCATGAGAGAACTCCTCCCATAAAATTAGTCCAGTTTAAAATCACAAACTGAATACTTCATCTTCATTCTTGCCCCGGACTTCATTAATGACATAAAGGAGTTTGTAAAACATAAACTCACAAAGGGAATAACAAAACAAAGAAAATAATAAAAAGGAGGGGTGAAGCCACAGAACAGCAGCAAGAGGAGGGGTGAAGCCACAGAACAACAGCAAGAGGAGGGGTGAAGCCACAGAACAGCAAGAGGAGGGGTG
>OU015744.1:147417261-147429136 GCA_907169655.1 Acomys percivali | reverse complement strand
ACAGAACAGCAAGAGGAGGGGTGAAGCCACAGAACAGCAAGAGGAGGAGTGAAGTCACAGAACAGTGAACACTGGAAAGCAGAAGATCAGAGCTAAATCCTAAACTGACCATGAGGTCCTAAGAAACAACTTCCTTTGCTTTAGAAAACCTTCCAAGTAGCCCAGGAAAAAACATGGCTCCCCATGTGTGTTAGCGAGGGTCTTATTCCTGTGAAAAGACATCATGACCACAGCAATTCTTACAGAGAAAAGATTTAACTGGGGCTGGCTTACAGTTGAGCTTACCATGGTGGGAAGGCTGGCAGTGTGCAGGCAGACATGGTGCTGGAGGAGCCGAGAGTTCTACCGAGAGTTCTTCATCAGAAAGCAGCAGAAGAGGACTGTGTGACACTGGCCAGACTTGAGCATTATATGGCCTCAAAGCCCCCTTCCACAGTGACACATTCCCTCTAACAAGCCCACAGCTGCTCCAACAAGGCCACACCTCCTAAGAGTGTCACTCCCTACGGCCATGCATTCACACAAATAAGTCTATGGGGCCAACCCTATTCAGCCCAGACGATGCCACATAGTTGGTCCTACACTTGTGCACGTACCGTGGCTGGAAGACAAAGCAAATGAAGTTGGGAGGAAAAAGGAGAGAGAAGAGGAGTTAAAGGAAAGGAAGTGAAGGATAGATTTTATTAAAGTACATTATATACAAGGATACATTCTGAAACACACACACAAAAAATGTAACTTAAAAAACTCTCTGAAAGCAAAGAGGCTAACACGAAGCTACTATTTCTCCAGTCCTGTGTTGTAGACGCCCCTCCTGATCTCAGTAGATGGCAGGATGCTTATATTCTCCAGCAGAAGATTCAGGACTCTCCGGGCCTGTGCTGAACTTGAGATGATAGAGGCACCATGCTACCATACTAAAAATAAGACCAGATGGAAAATTTTATACTTCACTTTAAAATCCCCCCTCCTCTCCTCCCTTCTTCTCCCCTCCCCTCCCCTCCCCTCCCCTCTCCTCCCCTCCCCTCTCCTCCCCTCTCCTCCCCTCCCCTCTCCTCCCCTCTCCTACCCCCCCTCTCTTCTCCTCTCTTCCTCTCCTCCCCCTCCTCTCTTCCCCTCCCCTCCCCTTCTCTCCCCTTCCTTCCCCTCTCCTCTCCTCTCCATTTCCAGGATGCTAGCAACAAAATGTCAATACTTTAGGTGGGAATTATATGATCCCTTTGAAAAGTACAGACAAGCCACAATGATAACATATCTACAGACTGTATGTGTTTCCTACAAGTAGCCCAACTGAACAAGTTTGATCAACAGACTTCAGTGTTGCCATAAAATCTCAATATCACTGTGTGTGTTTATGTGCCTAAAATACATGGGGGAAAAAAGTAACTACATGCAAAGAGAATTGAAGTTATCTCCAAAAAAGATGAGGTAACAATCATATTTTAAAAAAAGATGAGAGAAAAAGATGTGCACACATTCACACAGGCACACAACACATACACATAATCAAAAATAATAAAAATAAACCCTTTAGCAAGTTAGTGGTGGCACACACCTTTAATCCCATTGCTTGGGAGGCAGAGGCAGGTGGATCTCTGAGTGAGAGGCCATCCTGGTCTATAGAGTGAGTTCTAGCACAACCAAGACTACACAGAAAGACCCTGTCTCCCAAAAACCAAATAAATACATAAATAGATCTTTTAAATTGTGAGTTTTTACAACCTTGGGGCAAAGGAAAAAATATTAAAGTTTTTACATTTAAACACACACAAGTTTAGGGCTGGGAATTAGCCCAGTGTTAGAGTGCTTGTCTAGTATCCTAGAGCCCCAAGAGTCTCAGAACCACAAAATAAATAAGTGACTAGACAACAGTAAGTTTAAGAGTCACAGTGAGTAGCCAGCAGGCAAAAGTGCTTGCCACCATGAGTTTGATCCCTTGGGACCCACATAACAGAAGATAAGAGTGGGCTCCTTAAGTTGTCCTCTGGCCTCCCAAAATGTGTACAAATAAATAAATGCAAAAAAAAAAAAAAAAAGGAAAAAGTAAAAAGCTGTCACTGGAGCGTGGGAATGCAGCTCTGTAGTTAGAGTGCTTACCTACCATACATGAAGCCCTGGTTTCCGTCCCCAGAACCTCATAAAAGCAGGTAGCATAGTGCATGATTGAAATCCCAGCACTTGGGAAGTGCAGGCAAGGAGGCTCGTCCTCAGGACTAGCCTGGATAGCACCTTGTTTTAAAGAAGAAAAGAGTCGTGGTGGTATTAAACTTGTAAGTAGCAGAAGCGGGAGTAAGCTAACAACAGAGAAATGTCTCCAAAGTCATAAATTTTATAAAGTAAATATGAAATTAAAATAACTCCAGTTATTTAAGATCTTACTTCCTCCCCCTCAGGAGGCTGTTAGAAGATGAGACGTGATGGCACCTTTAATCCTAGCAGTCGGGAGGCAGAAGCAGACAGATTGCTGTGAGTCCGAGGCCAGCCTGGTCTACAAAGTGATTCCAAGATAACCAAGGCTACACAGAGAAACCCTGTCTAAAAGAAGAAGTAGAAGAAGAAGAAGAAGAAGAAGAAGAAGAAGAAGAAGAAGAAGAAGAGATGTAAGATGGAAGCTTCAGGCTGGAGAGATGGCTCAGAGGTTAAGAGCACTGTCTGCTCTTCCAGAGGTCCTGAGTTCAATTCCCAGCAACCACATGGTGGCTCACAACCATCTACAATGTGATCTGATGCCCTCTTCTGACCTGCAAGTGTACATGAAGGCAGAGCACTATATACATAATAAATAAATAAGATGTAAGCTTCACGCTAACATGTCTGTAATCCCAACACTGAGGGGGCAGAGGTAGATCTTTCTGGAGGTTGAGACCAGCCTGAGCACTGTAGCTAGAAAAAGGAAGGGAGGGAGGGACAGGAATTACAGCTCAACCAGCAGACAGCAAACCTGGTATGTACAAAGCCCCAGCTTTGATGGCCATCGCCAGCAATACTGGGTTTTCAGGAGGTAGAAACACAAAGTTCAGAAGTTCAATGCCAGCGATATAGGTGAGTTTGAGGCCAGTCTAAACTGGCCACCCCATCTCCAAACAACAACACAAAATACATGGTATTGGGGAAGCTCAGGATCCAAATCAAACCAGAGGCAGATCTCCCTCAAAGCCAGGCAGCCAACTGGACCCCAAGCCAACATCTACATGATATCTGTCTTTCACACGGCCCAAGAATTATGTAAAGGTGGTTCGTTTCTTACAATTTAAATTAGCTTTTAAAAAAATCAAAGGATGAATATTTAATGAGATAAAAGTATGAGTTGAGGGGGGTAGGGGGGGGGGGGGTGGTGAGAGGACCTGGAGAGAGAATAGAAATCGGTGGGGGAAAGGGGGATGCATCTCTGGGACAGGGACACTCCCAGGAGTCTGTGGGAGTGAGGGAAGGGGACACCAACCCACCCATAAAACCTTCAGCCCAAAATTTGTCCTGTCTACAAGAAGTGTAGGGATTAAGATGGAGCAGAGATCAAGGGAATGGCCGACCAATGACTGGCCAAACTTGAGACCCATCCCATGGGAGAGAGCCAAGCCCTGGCACTATTAAGGATACTCTGCTATGCTTGCACACAGGAGCCTAGCTTAAGTGTCCTGAGAGGCTTCATCCAACAGCTGATGGAAACAGACACAGGGACCCATAGCCAAGCAATAGTCTGCGAGCTTGGGGAGTTCTGTGGAAGAGTGGGAGGAAGGATTGAGGGAGCCGGAGAGGTCAGAGACACCACAGAAAGACCTACAGAGTAAGCTGGCCTGGGCCCATGAGGGCTCACAAGAGACTGACCCACCAGCCAAAGAGCATGCATGGGCTGGACCCACGCCCTCTATCAGGTGTAGCCGATGTGCAGCTTGGTCATCATGTGGATCCCCCTAACAATGGGGGTAGGGGCTGTCTCTGACACTGTTGCCTGTCCTTGGACCCCTTTCCCTGAGCTGTGCTGCCTTGTCTGGCCTCAAGGGGAGAGGATGCCCTTAGTTCTGCTTCCACTTGAGGTGCCAGGGTGGGTTGGTACCCCTTGGGGGCTCCCTTCTCTGAGAAGAGGAGAGGTGGGAATGGAGGGAGGGGGCATGCAGGTGGGACTGGGAGAATAGGAGGGAGGGGCCCGGGATCAGGCTATAAAGAGAATAAACAAGCAAACGGAAGTCTAAGGACGGGTATTTAATGAAATAAAAATGAGAAATTCAAACTTCAAAATCCTTGCATAAAGTTCTATTAGGACACGGTCATGCTCATGGTTTACACATTCTCCGGCTGCTTTCCTGTTGGAACAGCAAAGCTGAGTAGATGAACCTGTGACCATTTGGCCTGAAAAAAAACTAAAGCATGTGTTATATGGTTATCTATGGGAAAAGGTTGCCTTGCTCTGGAGGGCAGTGTAGCCAGCTTGGAGGACAACTGGCTCACACCAGAACAAACCGGAAGAATATCCTAGAACAATCCTAATGACAGACTCCCCAAAGTCTTCAGATATAGTAACAGAGACTTGTTTCACTTGGAAAGGATAGGGGACAAACTGGCTTTAAAATACATGGAAAATTAAATAAAGGAAATCAAGAACATTATTCAAATAAATGAATTATATTTCTAAAGTGATAGAGCAAGAGATGGTATAATAGTATACCACACAGTTCAGCTACAAACAGCATCGTGCAATCATAAAAATGCAAGCCCTGAACAGTAAACAAAACACAATTACAATATAATTCTGTGAGGATAATTGGAAAACTAGAAGTGTTCCAGCAATAATGAGAATACTGGTAAGCACAGAAGAGAGACAAATTCTCATTTTCCACAGCCAACAGATAAGCATCTGAAACAAGCAGTCAAGAGGCAGCTTCGAGCGAAGATGTAGTGACAGCGCCAGGGCAAAGCGAGGCAGGCAGGCGGCTTCCTTCTGTGGCTGAGAAGTGACCTCCTATTTCCCCTAGGAAGGCGCGTGAACAATTTAATTTTTAAAACCATGGATTTTTTTTTTTTTTACTCAAATACAAACCAAATTTAATTTCAACCCCCAAGAAGAAACGTTCTCACATCGATTTCTGATTGATACATCTTTACCGGGTAGGTTTTTTTTTTTTCAAATAATGATTATAAACACACCTAGCCTGAAATTTTCTTAAGTTTTTAAGAGACTGAGGTCTTATTTTACTTACCAACATTAAACAGATAAGTAAAAGTGAATGGATATTTAACAACTGATTATTGCTGAAGTCCTCGGAATCCCTTTCCAGCGCTAGGCTCTGTTTGGCTGCTTGCTGTGAAGAGCCTCTCTGAGTACCAGCTGCTCCACTTGGTCACCTAAAACCACTTAAGGCCTAATGGCAAAGTGTTTATATGCTGAGAGATGGTATTGTGAGATGGTTAACATAGGAATACGCCATCATATTAAGTAGGTTATCCAAAGAAAAGTAAACACTTCTTAGTTCTAGCTTAAAAAATATACACAAATGTAAAATGAGCATATGGCTGTTATGGTTATAAATAAATATAGCAAGGAAGCTACTGCAGCAACAGTAACCCCCCATACTGGTCTTTTAATGCATATTATCTTTCAAAGTCATAAAAACCTGGTATATGTATTTCCAATGCCCTAGATCCTGTAAGAATTGCTGGGCTGGAGCGATGGCTCAACAGCTAACAGGACCGGGGCTCAATTTCTAGCACCTACAACTGCATCTCACGGGCATCTGTAATGCCAGTCCTGGGAGATCCGGCACCCTCTTCCCCGGCCTCCTCAGGCACCAGGCCTGAATCAGGCGCAGAGACACAAAGGCAGGCAAACCACTCCTATCCTCAGAATGAATAAAACAATAACTTTAGAAGCGATTTGAGGGTTTATGCTGACACTTGACAACCAGATTAAAGGTGGCTTAATTAGTCAGTCTTCTGCCCAGCAGGCCTACTTGGTTCTCCTGCTTTTCAGCTTGAATGCTCTTAAGTGATAATCAGCTTGTGGCAACTCGCTTTTTATCCAGGAGGAAAAAAAAAGTTTTAAATATTCTCTTTTGCATCCATTTTTCTGAGCAAGGGTGGGGGGGGGCAAGGGGGGGTGGTAGGTGCTGCTTAGTTAAACACTAACTGTATTTTAAAATTGGGCCTTGAACTCACTTACAAGATAAATCTGAAAAGAATCAGAAAGATGAAGTCTGTTTACCTGCATCCCTAAGTGGCAATTACGGCTTCTCCTGGGATGCCTGTGAACACTCTCCTTGTTCTTAATGGAATGTAGTAAATGCAGCTCAGATCACCATCCTGGGGGCGTTACACAGTTCTTTCTGTCTGTATTCTATTTCTGCTTCATGTTGCTGTTATAATGAAGCACTATAGGAGTGTGCTTTTTTTTTTTATCAGATAAAATACCTTAACTAGTATGGCAAATTGCAGAATTATACATATAAAACGCCTGCTGCTGTCTTCAGATTGTGCCTGTAAAGATAAGAAGCATTTTCACCTTTAAAAGAAAAACAAACAGACAAAAAACAAAAACAAAAACATAAACATAAACAAAACACAAAACAAAACAACACTTCCAATGCTCTCTTTGCCTCACATATAAATTGTCTCTTAAGGGACCAGATGCAATGAGCAAAGGCTTGGCGGTCTTCCCAAAACACCTTTGAGTTTGGCCTTCTAAACACACTTGTTGAGTTAGAAACCACAGAAATGCAGAGCTTAGAGTTTAAAGACAGCAAGTCGTGGATTGACACCCCCTCACCCTTCCCCCTATGCCGCCCCTTTTGCCTTAAGGGAAAGAAAGGGTGGCCCTCGGGAGAAACTAAACAGAAATGAATTCAGTTGCTTCGCCTGTGGTCCACCCTGCCTGCACAGGTGCCTTGAAGAACCACAAATCCACATCAGTGTGAACATACGAGAAACCCAGAATTTGGGAATGAGATCTGACACTCAGGCAGCCCTCCAGCTTTGCTGCAGAGGCAGGGTGAACAGCAAGCTCATTGGAAACACTTACGCCACTTGATTAGCTGGTGCACGTCTAATGAGCGCCACTTCTTCCACACCAGTTTGGAGACCATCCCAGCGGGGCAGTTCTGGTATTTCACTCAGTCGCATTCTCCAATAGTTATGGAATGTGGAATGCCTGCATGAGGCTATAGGAGACCTTTCTCTTTCCTATAGTCACTACCAGATGCAAAAAAAAAAAAGGGGGGGGCGGGGATATTTCCCTGCATGCTCCTGTTGGTAAACTCTAGGCCAAGAAAAAAGAAAACAAGATTGATTTAGGTAATAAATCCAAGATGCTTGCTGAGTGAAACGTCGGGTAGCTTCATGTCATGCCTTGTCCATCATCAGCCCATCAAGTGACGCTTGAACCTGGGATGACCAGGTCAACTTCTGCTATGGTGCCAAGTGGGAGAGGAAATGCATAGATGACCTCTCAGAATGACAGTGACTGGGTGGAGCTATGGTGATTCCACAAGCCCTGGCCATTGTCTGCCTTACCAGAGACTTCCTCTACCCCAACAGCTTAATGCTAACTCACTCAGATCTTGACACCAGGGAAACAAAAAAGGCCTTTGGGATATCAACTCCCTGGTGACCCGGGTCTGACTAGAATTGAATTTCACTCTGCTTAGACCATGTCAAAAGAAGGAAACAGAAAAAGAAAGGCTTACAGTAAATGAAGGCTTTGAGTGAACTGTGTTCTTTCGTTTGCATATAAATGAATATGAATATGAATGTAGCCAATAGACAGGCTACTGCCACCTCTCTCCTCCCACCTGTCCCATGGACACTGTCTCTTTTAGTGACTCAGACTAGAATTCATCACAAAATCTGAGTCCACCACATTCTGTTTGGAATAAGTATCACATGTTTACTGTTAATTTGTCATGCTTTCATGTGTGTGCTTGTTGTGACTCATAGTTCTTGAATTTACTCCGAAGATTTGGAATGCCATCAAATACCCAAGATCAAAAGGCTTAAAATTTTTGTTTGCATTTACATGCAAAGCTTACAAAATTCTCAAAGGGACCATCAGTAGGAGCATTCTTCAAACCCTTGTTAAGTTGTCAACTGTCAAAGCCTCACGGTGAAATCACAGAAGTTTGTTTTCACAGGGAAAGAACATGATGTTAATTTTAAGTTTTGTTAAAACTTAATGGTGGACATGCACATTTTTTTCTCATCGTCTTACTTAAAATATAAGTGTAATTGTTAGTCATGGCTAAAAAGGAGTTTAAAATTGTCAACTTGTTTTCTTTCTCTGAGAGGCTGGCTTGAGGATTGTAAGTGAGGCAAACAAAGAGGGGAAACTGGTATTTTAGACACATTATTTTAAATCACTCAAGTCCCCAGAGAAACCTTGAGCAACAGCTGTAACTTTGATCATCTTAACACTGCTGAAAAAAATAATATGTATATCCCTAAAATTAGCCATGAGCTGAGAGACAGAGTGGTAAATTACATTCTTTAATCTGCCTGTCTTACCATAAGATGGCTCAATTAACAATGAAATCTCTCGGCAGACAGTGCTAAATCAGCGCAGTAAAGAGAACATGATTTCAACCTTCAAAATCAGAAGTTCTGCTATATTATAAGGTATGTGTGCTTATTAAATTATTTTATACATCATTACTATCAAAATAAAATTGATTTAGCCACTCAAAAATAAATCTAAATTCACTTTAAGTGGTTGTTTTTTTCTTTTCTTTTGTAGAAAGATTTATTGTATTATTTTATTATACATGTGTGTGTATGTATGTATGTGTATGTGAAAGCAGTGTCCTAGGAGTCTAGAGAGGGTGTCAGATCCCCTGCAGCTGGAGCTATAGGCAACTGTGAGTGACCCCAAGTGGGTGGGTGGAGCCCAACTCAGGCCCGCCACAAGATCTGTGAGCACCCAACAACTGATACAGCCTTCCTGCTTTTATGAATTAAAAAAAAATAAGAAATAAGACGCCAGGCAACAGATAGTAAATTATATGAGGTCTATTAGATAATGAGCATGGGGACAGAAGGAAAGGGGAGGGGGGTACCTGAGGGAAGGGGGGGGGGGGGGAAGGAGTAAAAGGGTCAGAGAGGGGCCTTTTATATGCCCCGCCCCTTGCAGGTAGGCAACGGCATCACAGGTAGGCAGACTGAAGCAGAATCCTAACACCTGCCCTGACTAGTTTATTGTCTACATAACTTATTTTCCCCTATAACCTTTTGAAACACCATTTAAATGATAAAAGATGGAGATTGTTATTTAGATATCTCAGCAAAAAAGAAAACCCCAACTTTTAAAAATGACATTTATTGATTAATTATTTTATGCTTTTTTCCCCCCCTGTGTCAGGGTCTTGCTCTTGTTACCCAGGCTGGCTTTGAACTGTTGAGTTATAGCAGTTCTCCCACCTCAGTTTTTCAAATAACTGAAACTACAGGCCACCCCTCTACTCTCGATGTCTTAATGAACCTGGTATTAGAGTTCACAGAGCGTGAATATGAGTAACATTGTCTGTTACATGTGAGCTTCAAAAGGGGAGAGATTTCCAAGACAAATAATCACTGCTATGCCTTAAAATATTCAGTGATAAGCTGGGCATGGAGGCATATGCGCGCCTTTAATCCCAGCACTTGGGGCAGAAGCATGAGGATATCTGTGAATTCACTATGTAGACAGTGTGGTCTACATAGTGAGTTCTAGGACAGCCAGAGCTACATAATGAAACCCTGTCTCAAAATGTTAAGTAAGTAAGTAAGTAAGTAAACACATTCAATAATAAATATTTTGCTAACATAAATTTTAAATATCCATTTTATGTGCATTTATGTGTATGTGCACTGTACATACTCAGCATCCTCCAGAGGTCAAAATAGGTCCAGGATCCCCTAGGCCTGGAGTTACAGATGATATTAGCCACCCTGTGGGTGATAGGAACTGAATGTAGATCTTCTGTAAGAGTATAAAATCTCTTAATCAGTGAGTCATCTCTCTAGCCCCTCTGCTACCTTTTCTTTTTCTTTTTTTAACATTAAGCCCAAGATAACAATAGAATTAATACTAGCCAAAAAGGAAATGTACAACACTGACTTAAAAAAAAATCTGTATGTCTTTGTGTGGGTGTGGGCACATTAGATGCCCTGGAGTTGGGGTTACAGGCAGTTGTGAATCACCCAGCGTGGGTGCTGAAGCCTGAATTTGGTCCTCTGCAGGAACAGCCAGCCCTTTTAATCTTCAAGCCATCTCTCCAGCCAGGGATGATGACTTTCTAGTGGAGAAGCACAGGAGCTGGGCTTGAGAGGAACATATTCCTAGTGAGCACAGGACCTGGCTTAGGTCCCTAGCACCAACATGAAAGTGAGGAACTTCCGCATGCACTGCCCAGCACTTCCGCATGCACTGCCCAGCACTTCCGCATGCACTGCCTAGCATGCTGCATCACCTACTATTTTCCATTTGACATTTCTGGAAAGACTGCAGTTTCGTGTCTCTGAATTTTCAGTCTAACACTCAGTTAACTAAACTGTGGGTGACGGCGTGGTTGTAAATTGTGCTTTTAGGAGGGGTAGTTGTGCAGTAACTCATTCAGCAGCTCGCTTTCCTTGGGAACACGTGCCATTTGCTTTCCTTATGCTTCCTGACCTGTTCATTGCAATTAGCAGGAATGCTTTTGTCATTTCCGCTTGTCCTACTGGTTGCCTTGTACCGTAAACAATCTTCTTAGAAATGCCAGTCGGGCAAAGATGAGCACTTCCGGGAACATAGCTGGGACTTGGCCTGCGTTGGGACGTTGTAATTGAGTATGTGAAGGCATAAAACAGTCTAAAGAGAGCTGTTAATGTATGTACTCACAGACTGCAATTTCAAATTAAGATGTTGCCGGGCACTGTTTCTGTGCTCAGCCTCATTGCTTTAATCCTCTGCGGGGCCAGTGAGGGAGAGAGAAGTCCAACACAGACTCAGGAGAGTCCACGTAAAAAGAAATTTGGGCTGGAGAGCTGGCTCCGTGGTTAAGAGCACAAGGACCCGGGTTCAATTCCCAGCACTGACATGGAAGCTCACCACCTCCTTGGGCATGGAGCACGAATGTGGTGCACAGACTTACATGCAGGCAAAGCACTCATACACATAAAATAGTAAAAATAAGTCTTAAAAGCTTTTGATAAGAACAGCTAATGGCATTGGTTCAACTTCGTTACAGTGGAGCTGCAGAGTGCTCTGGTTAAGAGTACTGACTGTTAAGAGGGTGTTAAGAAGACAAGTCCAATTCCCAGCACCCACGTGGCAGCTCACAGTCTAACTCCAGTCCTAGAGAGGCTTTCCTTCTGGCTTCTGTGAACACAAGGCATGATCATGATGATGCACAGATGTACATGCAGAAAACATACCCATACACATAAAACAAACATAAATCATCCTTCTAAGTTCCTAGCAGTGATCACTAGGAAACCTTTTTTTCAGCATTTTTGATTACTCCGGGACAGCAAAACACTAAATTCACAACTAATAATGTCTAATTTGTTACCAGTGGTGTTGATGGGAAGAAATATAAAGAAAGGTCCTTTTGCCACCAAGATGGCCTAGTGGGTAAAGGCACCTGCTACCAAGCCCAACCACTGTAGTTTCATCTCCAGGGCCCACAGAATGGGAGGAGGCAACTCACATCTACCCATACACACCAGACACATAGATGACTGATTGGTTGATTGCTAGATAGATAGATAGATAGATAGATAGATAGATAGATAGATAGACAGACAATAAAGATAGATGATTGATTGATAGAGATAAATAGATTGATAGATAGGTAGATAGATGATAAAGATAGATGACTGATTGATAGAGATAGATAGATAGATAGATAGATAGATAGATAGATAGATAGATAGA
>OU015744.1:147389921-147409438 GCA_907169655.1 Acomys percivali | reverse complement strand
CCTTCCTTCCTTCCTTCCTTCCTTCCTTCCTTCCTTCCTTCCTTCCTTCCTGTAACAACAGAAAATAAAAACAAAAATCCTTGTGGTTAGAACATGGCGTTTAGGGATATGGTGCTGAAAATTATAAAAGGCTGTCTGAAGCCAGTTCTGCCTCTCAAGGTGTTTTGTTTATCTCATCTTCATAACTGAACATCAGTGTAAGTTCCTCAGGAGTTCAGCCCCATAGGCAGAAAAAAATGACTCCACTGACTGCAAGCATTCTCTCAAAATTCAGAGTACTGACATCCCATCTTACTATTCAGATAGGTAGATTAATTGTATATCCTCAGACCAAGTGATTGTGTCTGTCGATGCAATTTTTTCCATTCTTATGATACATACATAACTGAAAAGCAATTACTTTAGCAAGTAGTTCTTCCTGAATGAAGTGTAAGCCCAAACCAAAACAACCTTTGAACTGCAAATAAAAATTTTTATAATAATAGAAGTCCTGTAACATAATAATAAAAGAATCATGACTGCTTCATTGGCCCCTCCCACATTCCTAAAACATATCAACAGCCTTATCATCATCCAAGAACAGGAAATTCTGCAAACTGCATCAAGAACAAAGCTTAGTTCTTAGGTCAGTTGCTGAGAACTGTTTAAAGCGTGCATTAGTTCAACATTGCAGTATTGGCTGGGTGAGCTTTAATATGCAAGACAGGGTGTGAGATGCTTAGCTGATCCAAATGCCAGTCTATGGATTTGAAAGACTAAAGATCACATCACTAGAAGGTTGACAGAAGTGACACTTTGCAAAGTGCCAATGATTTATGCCAATGTCTTGCTTGATGCTACTGTTATAGACAGCACTGTCATTAAAGAGTCCCTGATGACTTCCTCCTACATTTATGGTGCACAAATTATAGGTGAGCCCAAAGATCGAATCCTCCCTGCCTTTTAGATTTTGATGGTCCTGCCGTTACGCCGCTAGGTTAGTTACTGCACGCACCCTCCTTTACACCCACTCGCCGTTGTGTCCGTAAACACAGCAATGAGAAGGCAAAGGGTGGAGCTCATTCTGCTAAGACCCTGAAAGACACAGTCCCTGGACTGTCCCATGGTTAGGAAGGAGAAAAAATGTTTTCCAAGTGTCTAAAGTCTTTCACAATCTTTTCTTATTTTGGAAAAAGCCACCAACCACAATTGTTTAAGAGGATGTTTGAAAGAGGCGCTCAAAACTGCCAGGATTTCACAGGCTGACCTCCTGTCACTATGTGGCGCCTCACCCACCTCCAAAATACTTCTTAGGACAACAAAGAAGAAGAGAATAAAGAAGTTCTCTGAAGAACTCTATTTAATTTTTTTTTTTTTTTTTTTTTTTTTTTTTTTTTGCTGCTAAACGTCTGTCTCAGAACTTTTGTGTTCCAGAGTCCGGAGATACTGGCCATCCCGGGAAAGCCATTTTTAAGGTATTTTGTTCTAAAATTCGTCTCTCTTTCCTTAGAAAAAAAATACTCCAGCTTTTGAGAATTATTTTCAATTTACAGAAGTGAATTTGAGAATACAGATGTGTCATTTCTTTAAGAAGAATTATGGTAGGCCTACGTACAGCCTTTTCTCCCTCGATATACCTTAGGCAAGCCCAGAAATATTTCTGTGTTGAAACAATTACTTTTCACTTCTTTGCGTGTCACTTGACAAGAAAGGAGATGATGGCTGGAGACACTATGTAAAAAGAGACTCACTTAAAAGAGCTCACCACGGAATCGCTCCAAACGGCTCTACATCCGCAGATTCAACCGGCAACACATTGAAAACATTTAGCAAAAATGGCTGATCACATAAACTTTTTTCTTCTCGTTATTTTCTAAACAATATATTATAACAGCCTTGGCATTCATGTTATAACATTCACATTTGGCATGTATATCATATACAATAAATAATCTAGTAATAGTTTACAGTGTGCAGGAGGTCTATGAAAACACCACACCGTTTTCTGTAAGACTGCTCATACTTCGGCATCTCCAGGGCTCCTAGACTCAAGCTCTCCTGGTTACCATGTTTTCAGAGTGTGTAGTGTTGGTGCTGAGTTATCCCTTACTACACTGTAGTGGAGCCTCATATCAGCTAAAGTTCAGATGGTGTTTACTGACCAAGTTTTCCCAAATGAAAACCATCAAAGATGAAATTCACTTTGAAAGTTAGCTTATCAAACAAGAGCTCCTCCTCTTCTCTTCTGTGCCAGGGTCTCTCCAGCCCAGCCCAGTCCTGGACTTGATATGTGGCAAAGGATGGCCCTGAGCTTCTGATCCTCCTGCCTCCATCTCCCAAGTGCTGTGCTGACCATATCACCATGACACGGTTTGATATGGTGCTGAGGACCGACCCCAAGGATGCTTGCTTGCTAGCCAGGCACTCTACCAACTGAGCAACATCCCAGCCAATTTCAATTTTTTTTTTTTTTAATACAGAAGATGGAAATAGAATAGCCCAATCTAAGCCAGCCTCATAGCGGCATTAAATTACAACTGACTAGAAAGTCAACCACACAGACAATTAGAATATGTGTTGCCTTCTGTTTACCATCTGTAAGATTGTACATCTGTAAGAATATGGCAACGAAGATGAATCTTCCAAGAAATGAACCAAGATTTAAGGGCAGTGCCCGCCCCAGTGGAACACTGCTTGATTGGAGGTGTACATTAAAGGCAGGGCAGGTGGCTACTAGTATGCCATAAAGGATAAGAGTGGGATCAAATGTTAAATGATTGCTCCAAGCCAAGTATAATTAAAATGCCTGATAGCCCGGGTCATACAGTATCATGCCTTTTTTAATTAAAAAATATTAAGTTGACATAACAAGTATCCTTCGGCTACCCGAAAGCTTTTCAAGTCCGTTCCCTTTAAAAGCGACTGAACCGTCAGCTAACACAGACAGTGGCTGGCTCAACAGCTACAGGACATACAGACAGGACAGGAAGTCATACAAATCCTCAGACTGAACTATTTGGACTGGCCTGGAGAGGCTTCGGAGACATACAGCTGGGTCAAAACACCAAATCTCCAACCGTGCATACCCTGGGATTTCATCTACACAAAATGTGTTATGTGTATCAAACTACTGATGCTCACCTTCGGGAATGTTCTCTTGAGTCCTTGTCCTTACATCCAGCCACTTCATGGCACATGCCCTTGGATTGTCTTTTGACATGTTTGCTTGTACCTTGCACTATTAGTTAATTTTTTTACCTGGGTGCACTGCGCAAGATCCTCCCCTCACATACACCCATAACATCACACAAATATGCACCGTGTGCACAGGATATGCATACTGTGAATCCCATTTGATCCTTTTTAAAAAAATCTTTACTGAGACAGTGTCTCACCTGTAGCTCTAAGTGGTCTGGAACCCACTATGTAGATCAGGCTGCCCTTGAACTCACAGAGATCCCCCTGCCTCTGCTTCTGGAGTGCTAGGATTAAAGGTGTGTGCCACCATACCTGGATGTGAATACTATTTCAACAAATAATAATGCTGGTGATGAAGAATGACAACCTCCATAGGTCCAAGCTTATTTCATATGGCTTTGGGTAATGTGAAACAATGGCATTTTTTTTATATATAACCAACAGTTTTTGTGAATATAAAAAGACTGTTAGTATATTTCTCTCCTTCTGATAATCAGTAATCTTTCATAATACTTAATAAAAAAAATTGAGTAGCTTTTGTTTATTTATTCTCTATGTTGCACATGTGGCCTGGAAGCAAAGAAGGCTGATTTAAAAAATTTTAAAAAAGTCACAGATTGGGGCTAGAAAGATGGCTTTGTGGTTAAGAGCCCTGGCTGCTTTTCCAAGGGACCCGGGTTCAATTCCCAGCACCCACAGAGTAGCTCCTCACCACCCGTAACTCCAGTCTTAGAAGATCCAGTGCCCATTTCGGACATGTGGATACTGTCCGAACATGGTACTTTCCTTGTAAGTATTTGAGTCTAGTTTAAACCAACCATGTCCTTTAGTAAAACATGTCCTTTAGAGCATCAAAACTAAAGTATAATTTATTGTATCCATCAAGTGGCAGCTAGTGCAATACAGCCTGTGGTTCTGCACTGACTGTGGATGATATAAAGACATGAAATTGATCAACTTATTTGTAATGCAAAAGGACTGTTCGACTCACAGCATGTGCATGATCAAATTTTAGTTGCTGTGAATGGATCAGCTAGCCACAATGAAATTTTTAAAAATAATCCTCAAATGTACCTTTTCCCCCTCTGCCTTTGACAATTGTATTACTGCATATAGAATAGAGCTAAGCCTTCTTAGCACTGGCTGTTCTCTCAGCCTTGTTGTTTTTGTTGCAGGGTTCCACTGGTCCCTAAGGTCCACTGTCAAAACTGGCTAGCCCAAACAAAGTAAGTAGCCACATGCTTTGCCTTGTTCTCCTCAACGGGGTGTGTTTTACAATACTGTGTGTTTAACTTAATCAGATTCCAAGGTCCCCACCCGCAAGCCTAACCCCATGCCACAGATGAGGCTGTTGTATTCTCACTGAGCTACACTCCCAAGCCTGAATCTTGAGTTTCAGGATGATCCCAACTGCATATTCTTCATATTCACGTTTGCAGTTACTAAATCTCCAAAAAAGATGTTCATGTTTATGAAGTTAATGACTTTTTCATGGTTCTTTTTTGGGGGAGGGGGTTCATTGTTTGTTTTTTTGTTTTTGGAGACAGGGTCTCTCTGTGTAGCATTAGCTGTCCTGGACTCGATTTGTAGACCAGGCTGCCCCCAACTCACGGCGATCTGCCTGCCTCTGCCTCCCAAGTGCTGGGAGTAAAGGCGTGCACCACCACGCCCGACTTCATGGTTCTTTTTTGTCACCCAAAACAAAAATAACTCACGTCTACCCAGAAGCTTAAGCTATTCAATGGTCCAGCGGGAGTACCTCAGGACCTTGCAAGCCAATGGGCTTAAATGGACAGCAGTGGGAAGTCTGTCCTGGCCAGTGAACAGGAAGTTCACAAAAACAGTTGGTTTCTTTGAAAATGAGTTTCTCCACACACAAAGGGTTCCAGTCAGCCTCAGAGCCTTAAAGACCGAAACTCTTTCTTCCAAATCATATAATTGGCATGGAAACAGAAATGACCTTGGAATGTTAGTCTTCAAAATGTATGTTTTCTTTCATTTAAAATAAAAGTCATGGAGGAAAACAAATACAGGAAAAGAGCCAAGAAAAATGCTCTCAAGTTAACTGGAAATAAAGAAGCTACTTCAACTCTTCAGCCTGCCTCAGAGCAAAAAGCTACAGAAATGGCATTTTCTCTCTTATACCCCCCATCTCTTCCCCCCTCCCTTCCCCGTTCCCCCTCCCTTCCCTGCTCACTCCCCCCATTCCACTTTGGTACTAGATATTTGAACCTAAGGCCTTGAGTATACTAAGCAAGTGCCTTACTACATCCCCCCAGCCCTCTTCTTTTTTTTTTTTTTTTTTTTTTTTAATCTTGTGACAAGGTCTTACTACATTGCTCACGCTCTTGAACTTATTATTTAGCCCAGGTGGGTCTTGAACTTGTGATTGTCCTGCCTCAGCCTCCCAATTAGCAGGACTCTATATTGGCACCACCAGGCCAAGCTGTATCCACTCTAACAAAAATATATAAGGAACTGCCTTGGGTAAGCTCACTGGAAGCTGGAAGTGTGTGTGTGTGTTCCAAGACAGGGTCTCTCTGTATATAGCTTTGGCTGTCCTGGACTTGCTTTGTAGACCAGGCTGACCTCGAACTCACAGTGATCCACCTGCCTCTGCCTCCCAAGTGCTGGGATTAAAGGCGTGTGCCACCATGCCCAGCTGGAAGCTTGAAGCTTTAAGGGTCTTGGAAAGTTTAGGGAATTCTGCCTAACCTCTTTTCAAATTATTTTATTTTATTTCAGGAAGAGGGAGTGCTAAGCATGTGGATGTCAGAGGGCAGCTTGTAGGGAGTGAGTTCTCTGCTTCTGCAGCAAGTGGATTCTGGAGATAACACCCAGCTCATTTGGCTTTTTAGCAAGCACTTTCACCAGCTGAACCATCTTGCCATCCCAGAATTCTGCTCTGATCTCTTAACAGGAGCCAAAGAAGTATCCAGATGTGATTTCGAATACCATTAACTCCCAAAATCAGGAGGTAGGAACCTCTGAGTTTGTAGACAGTGTGGTCTACATAGCTAGTTCAGGCCAGCCAGAGCCACATAGAGACACCATGTCTCAAAAAAGAAGAGGAGGAAGAGGATGAAGATGATAAAATGGAAGAGGAAAAAGAGTAGACATTGACAACAGCAGCCGTAGAAAGGACATTCATAAATCTGTAGAGAGGTCAGAGGCAAAGTGTAGTGACAATTTGGGAATGTTGGTTTCTTTAAAAGTACAGAAACATAAGAATGTGTTTTCATTTTAATATCAGGTGAAGGGATGTGGAACTGTCCCAGACTTTCCACAGTAGCTGACTATGATTTGCCTCATGCTCTAGCAGAAACATGGTTTTGTCAGCTGCAGATAATTTCTGTGATTGTATGCCATTTGGAATTCTGGGAGCTTTTCAGAGAGTAAATCAATGTGAGGGCCCTGAAAGGTGGCTTAGTCATTTAGGGAAGTTGATTGCAGTTTGTTAGTACCTATGGACAAAGAAGAAACAAGAGGAAAGAAATTAGATTCTGGGATTTTCCTATTTTCTCTCTTCCTTCCATTCTTGTTTCTCTCCTATCTTGTATTAGGGGTGAAACCAGGGTGGGAAAAAGAAGAACCCACAAAGTAGCAAAGATCGGATATACAAAAAAGTTATAAGCAAGCACACAAAGTAGCAAAGACCAGCTACAACATAAGCCAGCTGATTTACTGTAAAACTGGTGAATCCTAAGCTACTAGCAACATGTTGCAAGGTTATGCACTTTTGTAACATTTGCAAAACTTACCCATGTCAGACCATTGTGCCTCTCTATCCTGACGTTCCTTCAGCCCTGTTTCCTCTCAAGCGATAGAAGACAAGAGTGCTTACAAACATTTTGAAACCTAAAAAGTTAAGTTGGTAAATGCGTTTAATTGGGGTTTAATTGGGTATTAATGTATTTCCCAGGAAGTTCTCTTTTCTTACTTTTTAATTTATCTGTGGTGTGAGTGTGCACGCACATGTGGGTGCTACAGCATATGTATGAATTGGTCTCCCCTTCTACCATATGGGTCCCAAAGATTGAACTGGTGTCATCAGGCTGGTGTCAAGTGCCTTAACCTGCTGAGTCATCTTGATGACCCTGCAGCCATGTCTATATTTATGTAACTTATTACCTGTTTCCCTGTAAGAATGACTTTCAGGCATATTTACCATGTCTTATGTTATCCAGTCCAATGCCTTAAGTTGAAAGTTGTAGGCCAGGGTTATCCCACCATATTTGGGCAGCATGGTGGCAGATTCCACATCCTAGTCCTCAGTTACACATTCACTGTGCCCTGTCCTTTGCTTTTTGTCACTTCTTCCTCCTGGTCCTGCCTTCTTATTTCTTCCATTGAAAATTCTACTCATTCTCCGAGATCTGACCAAATGCCATCTTCTTGGCAAAGGCTGCCTAAGTAGGCAAT
Source organism: Acomys percivali (assembly GCA_907169655.1). Taxonomy (NCBI): domain Eukaryota; kingdom Metazoa; phylum Chordata; class Mammalia; order Rodentia; family Muridae; genus Acomys; species Acomys percivali. Next base: position 147,401,839 of record OU015744.1, on the reverse strand, counting down.
AAATTTCTGCATCATCTGCACCCATTTTTCCACTCCATTGCTTTTTGTCTGGGTCTTTATTTTAAAACAAACCAGCAAACACTACAATTGTAAACTTGGCTATAAACTAGATTATAACCTTTTTATTGTCTGATTAATTTGTGTTTCCTGCAGTGTCAAACTATAGTGCCTAAATGGTGCTGTATGAATTTAGTTTCCTAAGTCCCTCTGGACTTTTGTTAACATGAAGCTCAATATCACTATTTGTCTTATATTCTGTTGCACGAACATGGATACAAATATATCACTTACACACAAACAATTAAAAATCTAGTAATCTAAGTGTGGGTGGCTTCATAAAATGAAGTTCTGGGTAGTAAATTAATCTTTGCAAGACTAAGGGCTTAAAAGAAGACAGTGAAGACCATTGAAGGTCATGATTTGCATATTGATCTAACTGTATGCTTATTCTCTTACAAGCATATAATTAACTTTGCTTTTATTGAATTTTGGTTCTAAACCAATTTTATTAGTCATAGTTTCACTGCTAATTTCAGTGAGGTATGAGAGCCGATGTTTGTTAAGAACATAGCGTGTGGGCTAAGAACAAATTCAATCCATACTGGACATATTGCATTAGATCAATAGCTGTGTTTTACCTTTATAACATTTCTTGGGATAGGAAGTATTTCAAGGTGGAAACTATATTTAGTCTAAAGATTGTCATCATAGAAAAGAGGTCCACAAATAATCTATAATTAGAAGGATTATGGAGCTGTTATCTTTCCTGAAGACAAGAGAATTAACTGCAGTTATATAGTCTACTCTGACAAGTACTGGAAGATTTTAAAATGTATTTCTTACAATTAGAGACAGCAGGAGAAAATGTACTGATTTGGGATTCAAATACTTGAGTAATAGTAACAGCTCTCTGTATTTACATATATGAAGAAGGATAATGATGTATGATACTAACGTCTGTTCTGCCTCCACTAGGCCTGTGTTCAGGACTCAACCGAACTCTTTCATTAACAGCCCATGGGAAGAAGAGAACTGACTCCATCCAGTAAGTTGTCCTCTGACCCACACACATACATGCACAAAATAAATAAAATGTAACAAATAAACCAAAAAAAAAAAAAAACAGTAAAAAATAAGCTGGGCAAACAAAACACTTTCTTTCCTTCTACTCCCCTGTCTCCACCTTTGAAAGTCACCTACCTGATGGGGCTGGACTTGCTTGAACCTCCGCCTTCTAGTCTTTTTCCCGTTGCCACCAATTAAATCATACCTGATTTTTTTTTAATGAATCATAAATGCATTACAAATTGGCAAATATCACAAGGCTTCTGCATTGTTATTGCTTTTAGTCTTTTAACTTTTAACTTTACTTATTTTAGCTAGGCATGGTAGCGCAGAGTCTTTAACCCCAGCACTCAGGGAGGCAGAGGCAGGTAGGTCTCTATGAGTTCGAGGCCAGCCTGGTCTACAAAGTGAGTCCAGGACAGCCAAGGCTACACAGAGAAACTCTGTCTCGGAAAAAAGAAAAAAAAAACTTATTTTATGCCCATGGGTGTTTTGCCTGCAGGTGTATCTGGGGAGCAGAGGAAGCCTAGAGTGGATATGTAACACACTGGACAGATGAAGTCCTGGGTGAGTGTGTATTGCTTGACCTGGGTATGTCCATGTTAAGATCCAGTGCCTCAGACCCACTGGCAAAGCCTTCCTCCCAGGCCAGGCTCAGCAGGATGGCAAAGCCTTCCTGGGTCTGAGTGTGACACTGACAGTGGACAAACACTCGTGTTTATCCTCCAGATGTTTATAGTCTTAGCCGCTGGCCTACAAGTAACTCCTCCCTCTGTGCTGTCCTTCTGAACACACTGAGGTACCAGGCTGCCTCCCATGGGAGGTACCACGCCACCAGAGTGCACTTGGCCACCTGGCCTCAGCTTTTCTGTACTCTGTGTGTCGGTCTGTCCTTCATTCCCTTGAGCCCCCTAGTCAGGTCAAGGCCCCAAGCCACACAGGACATAGCATATGTCTGTGCATCACACACATGCCTGGTGCCCACTGAGGCCAGAAGTTGGTATTGGATCCTCTAGGACTGGAGCTACAGATGGTGCCAAGCTGCCATATAAGTTCTGAGTTACGGAATCCTGGGCTTACCGTATTTTTCAGACCATAAGACACATGTTTCCCCCCAAGAGTGGGGGAAATTAGGGTGTGCCTTATGGTCCGATTGCTGTCTATCAGGCATCAACAAAGAGGTGACTTACCAATGTCTTCGGTGTGTCGGCTGAGGAACCCATGGAGGATTCAGTGTGTCCACAGAACAGGAAGAGGTGTGGGCAGTATTGCTGAAATCCTTCTCACACAGAGCTTGGTCTCTACCCACCCACCCTAATCACGCTGATCTGAGCTGAATGCCGATCTCAGCCTGCTGGGTAAGCATGTCAGCTTGCTGCGGGGAGCGGGGCAGGGGGGTACAGAAAAATGTGTAGCAATAAGGCAGCTCTAGCTACCATTTGTTCCTTCTTGACTCCAGTGGGGCCACAGTCCTATGCAGAAATCGTTACTGGGCATATGGGAGAAGACAGAGTTGTTCATTCTGCATAGTGAGAAGACAGATGGATCGAAAAAGTGTGGTCCAAAAATCCTGGAGGGCTTCTGAAAAAAATAAATCGGCTTACTAGTGCTTGACCAGTTTAGAACACATATTAGCGAAACAACAACAACAACAACAACAAAAAAAAAAAAAAACAGGTTTAAAGAGGTTTAAAGACTCATCTAGCTGTAATTCCTGGGCCTCTAACCAGCCAGTTGCAACCTCTTGATGTTTCAATCAACAAACCATCTAAAGTCTTTATGAGAGAAGAGTGGAACAAATGGATGGCTGCTGGGAATCATGATCTGACTCCTACAGGACGAATGAAGAGGCCCACTGTCACTCAAGGTTGTGAATGGGTTAAAACATCATGGCAGTCAGTGAAGGAGGAAATCGTTGTACGATCATTCAAAAAATGTGGCATTAGCAATGGCTTAGATGGAACTGAAGATAATATCAGATATAAAGATAGTGAAGAAAGTGATACAAGTGATTGTCAGCAACTGAGCTTCCTAAATTCTGACACTAACGATAATCAGTTTTGGGGTTTTCCAGAAAACTAGAAAAGTGCTTGAGTCTCTAAGTATTTCCTCCTGTTGAGTTAACACTGTTTAATATTACCTTATTTTGCTATATTTTATTATACTAGTACTAATTTGGTTTAGAATATTTTTTTCTTGTTTTACTGCTCTAAAAACTGGCTGTATTTCATGGTCAGATGGGTCTTGTGGTCCAACAAATATGGTAGAAAGAATAGCGGATGCTTTCAAATGCTAAGGCATTTCTCCAGCTCCTTTGCTCCTAGATTTGAAGAAAACAATCTGTCATCAAAAAACATCTGGACTGTGTTCACTTCGGCAGCACATATACTAAAATTAGAACGATACAGAGAAGATTAGCATGGCCCCCAAGCAAGGATGACATGCAAATTGATGACGCATTTCATATTTTTAAGTGGCGGAAGCACCAGAATTATACAAACATATTGTCAATGAAGTATATTTACAGTGTTGTTAGTATCATACTTTCTGTTGTATGGGCTATTTTAAGATGCAGCGACCTACAATGAGGTGCATGTGAAATTCGCTTGAGAAGAGTGGGCTTTGCTGGACCCCTCTCAGAATAGTCTTTGCAAAGATGTGATGCTGGAGATGTGCAGGAACCTTACTGCTAGAGGCTACAACTAGGAAGAACCACGATATTGGAAAACACTGTCAAAGTTCTAAAGGATGTGGAAGGTAATTTTAATGTGCAAGCTGATATGAAATATACTTGCAAAGAAATTTTAATGTGTTCTGTAGTTTTTAAAGAAAACCAACAATATAAAAAAAAGAGCATGCCTTAAGTTTTTTTATGATTATTAAATTCTCACAAATCCATGTTAAAAAATTTGGACCATGTTTCTCCATTGCATGTATAACTGTGTCTATATATATATATGTATTTTTATTTAATGTTATTTTATTTGGTGCATGCACACCAATAGCCTCATTAAAGTGGCATTATTAGAGTCAATATATTGATGAGTATTCTATAGTCCAAGTTCTAGGAAATTGTTATTACTAACATGTTGTCATTGTATCCATCAGCTAAGTACATAATGCTTTTCCAAACTGTTCAACTCTACTAGATAATAAATCCCTTTGCTAGATGGCTATTGGTCAACCAACTATGGGCTTGAATCTTCAAGGCCTCTAAGCTCTAATCAAAACCTTTCAGAAATCCAAACTTCAGTTTGCAAGCAGGACCTACTCTATAACAAAGAAGTGGGAAGGACTTTTGGGAGATCACAGGGAGATATGCAAAAGAAAGGTACTTCACATAAATTAATGTGCAAGTTGTGAGGTCTGAGATTGGCTTGAAAGTATTCCTCTGCCACCAGGAGCCAGCACCAGCAAGGAGAAACGGAACAGCCAGATGCTTCCAGGTTGCTGAGGCTGAAAGAGGTATATGCATGCATTCTCTACTCTAGTCTCTCTACTTTCATGAATATTTGATTTTTTTCATAACAAAAAGATTTAACGTAATCCCTCCTCTTTATGTTGTCCCCAAGAATGTCGAAGAATTTCAGAAAATTCTTAGCAAATGTTTGCTGAGCAGGTTTTATAAACAAGCTAGCACAGAGGACAGTCCCATCCCCATGTAGGCTATATCCTGGAGGGTTCATGTTATGCATCTTGATCCCTTCAGTGTTTATCTCCCTGTTTCCAACCCTGTACCATATTGTGTCATCTTGGAATCTAAGAGTCAAGGAGGCTGGAGGAATAACTCAATGTTAAGAGTGTATTCTTAGCACATGCAAAAATCTTGGGTTTGATTCCTAAGACACCCTCCCCCAAAAAAGATGGCTTGTAGATAATCAATGATGAATGCACACAGAGTGCTCACTGGAACAGATAGCCACGTGCTAGAGTCTAATAGGTATGACAATAGCATGGGATAGTACCCATCCAGAATTATTTTGATGAGACCACGGGGTGATGTGAAAAGAAGGTCGTTTCCTGTACACATGCTATCTCTCTTTCACCACTTTCAAGATGGTGACTCACTTACAACCATGACTTTCATATTTATAATGTATTAATTGCTCCAATTGGCCACATGTAAATATCGAAGGCAGTCTCTTAAGACTTTAGCTTCTGCACAGATTGTAAAAGATGCTTACCCAAAAGAGAAAAGCCATTCTCTCAGTGAGAAAGTCGTCATAGAAGCTGTGTATTCCACCACTTAGACTCAGTGAGAACTTCAGTGGGATATGCAGAATCGCTTTAGGCATCAGGAACCCATATGGATGCTCATTCATTTATACCTGTAATGGAGATCAACGTTTCTCCATTTTCCTTTGCCGTGCTTTCGGAACATTAGAAACAGGCTCTTTTGACTTCAGACGTACAGCACTCAGACCTAAAACACCAACGAGTAGATCTCAGGCAGCTTGGAAGCGTCCCAGTGGCTAGAAGCAAGGCAAAGCAGGCGTTCTACCTGAGTGGAAAGCCGCTTCCTATATTCTTGAAAGTTTTCAAAATAAAAACTTCGAAGGGCTCTCTTTCTTGTACTTCACTTAGACACACTACAAGGTGAGCAGAGAGGATAATGTCTGAGGACGGATGTACCCTTTTGACCTGGTGGTGTGCTTTTTCAGCAGAGTTGCTTACTGCCCAAGGGCTCCATAGCCTGGGAGAACACAGTGAGAAATCAAAGCCTCACAAACATATCCAGAAGGGTTATCAACACCTCAGCCAATTGCCATACCGTCACCGTCAGCCACCATGTCCAGATCAATACGTCCATCAGTGACAGATGGCCAAAGCATCCTTGTCTGCTCAGGTCATTCTTAGTTCAATGGTCCAACAGGGTTTAGGAGTCTTGTGTCATTAGACTGTCTTTAGAAAACAATCCAGCCATTAAAGGCGGAAGCGGAGTCATATTGGATGTCAGACAGCACACTGTTGACAGTCTAAATATACTGAGAAAGCTTAAAATGTGCTGATTTTCTGTGGGCTATAATTACATTTTTACAGGTGGAGAATATAGCATTAAAACATAAATGCATGTTGAAAGCAAGGCTATAAAAAGACTTTCTGTCACAAAGCATTTCTAGACACACCATAGCAAGGAAGAAAAAGTAATATTGTTCAGCATTGATTTGATCAAAATTGTAATTCCTGTGGGAAGAAAAAGGGACTTTGGGTCCAAACATAATTTTTAATGCAGTTTCTACTTCACAGAATCTGATTTGGGAATCCATTTAGTCTGGAGACAGCACAGGAACAGTGTGCCTACTCTGAAAGAACCTCAGTCACATTACATGAGGACTTGGAAGTTTTCTGGACATTGCTCTGTTGACTGTCATTGCTCAGTCAGTCACACAGGGCCATGTTTCTACTGTTAATCGCTCAGCCTGTCCCTTGAGTCACCTAAGGTAGGTAAGAACAAGCCTCAGAATTAAACAGCAACATTTATACAGTCATTACTATAATGTCCCCATATACACTGAGAGAGGAAACTTGAAAATAAAAGAGTGTTGGCTTCTGAAACTGCAGCAGGCAGACTCTGGACCTTCGTCTAATTTCTTCTAGTTCATTTGCCTCTAAAAGTGAAATTACTTGCCAGGCTTGTTGGCACAAGCCTTTAATCCCAGCACTCGGGAGGCAGAGGCAAGCAGATTGCTGTGAGTTCGAGGCCAGCCTGGTCTACAAAGCAAGTCTAGGACAGCCAAGGCTACACAGAGAAACTTTGTCTCGAAAAACAAAACAAAAAAGTGAAATTACTCATACAAGGAAGCACCTATGAGGCTCTATTTATCCAAATAAAGAGATCTCGCCTATTTCAGACCTCAATGAAGCCTACTTACTAGCAATTAATATCTGAGTACAGCACTTCTATGAATAGTCACTGTATTAGTTATGGAAACAGGGCAACCCACTTAACTAATTCCAAACAGGGCCTTTGAAGGCATCTAGCCAAGCCATTCTGTGCTTATGACATACAAATGATAGATTTATTACCATCACAGGGCAAAAGTACCACTGACTTCATTATCTGAAAGTTGGACCTGGCCCAAAGTGTGTCGACTCACAGTGTTTCCCTTCAGGGTGGGATTTCTGTGAGCAGTTGCTTTAAATTGAGAAAACAGATGCAGGGTTGTTGAGGGAGGCAAAGGAAGGGTGGTGGGCCATGCAGCCACTGAACACAATGGGCCAGTTCTGATCACAGAAAGGTCACAAATATTCCATTTAGAAAGAGATTTAAATATCTTAAGAGAGAAAAAAAATAAGTTCTTTAGGAAGGAACTTCCTTTGGGCAAATCTCAAAACTAAACAGCAACATTTATACAGTAATTGCTATAATGTCCCCACACCCATTGACAAGAGATGAGACTTGAAAATAAAAGAATGTTGGCGTCTTAAAAAAAATGCAGTGGGCAACCTCTGGACCTTAGTCTAATTTCTTCTAGTTACACTGTGAAAAGTTTTTTGAAACTCAGTGTCTCTGGAGCCTCCCCTTCTCTGCTGTTGAAACAAGGCCAGCTGTGCAAACAGCAGGACTGTATGGACAGACTGTGGGAAGATGCACACTCTGGCTCTTCCTGGGAGGATTTTTGTCAGCCATATACATGGGCCTCTGAGTTGGGAGACCATGGGCAGAGGTGATACCAAACTGATGAGGAGTTGTAAGCAATGGAGCAGGAACGTTGTGATGACTGTCAAAACCAGGAAGAGGATGAGGAGGACTGGCAACTGAAGTTCTCTCTCTCTCTCTCTCTCTCTCTCTCTCTCTCTCTCTCTCTCTCTCACACACACACACACACACACACACACATTTTGTTGGTTTTGTTGTTGGTTGGTGGGTTCTGGTTTTAAAATAGTTTGTTTTGAGGCAGACTCGCATGTAGCCCAGGCTGGCCTCAAACTTACTATGTCGCTGAAGCTGACCTTGAACTGTCTATCCTCCTGCCTCATCCTACCCAGTGATGGGATTATATGTATGGGCCACAGGCCCATCTTCTTTTGTTTGGTTGTTGTTGTTGTTGTTGGTTTTGAGACAGGGGCTTACTATGTAGCCCAGACTGCTCTAGAACTCACGATCTTCCTGCTTTGGCCTTTCAGGAGCTACAGTTACAGGCACGTATAGCCACCGCCAGCTTTGTCCCTTCTGCCACCTTCTTTTCTACTTGTGAGGTCACAGGCTTTGGGGCAACTGCCAGGATTCGAATCTCAGGACATCAGATAATTCCTCTGCTTCAGGTAACTTACCTAACATCTCTAAGCCTCAGCTTTCTCTCACCTGAAGGATGGGTAAAATGACGTCACAGTTTTAACGGCTCTGTGAGATCATGAATTTGTCCCTTGTTCATGAGAGAGGGGGTGTTTCCTGCTTCAGGAACTATGAACAGAATCTGAGACCTCAGTGAGCGGAATCCCTGCCTCTTGGGACCATACAAGCACAGAGCAGGAGGTGACAATGTCTCACCGCCAGCTTAGAAATGCACCAGCAGCTTCCCTCTGCCTTCTTGGACCCTGTTAGCCTCTTGATCTACATTTCACAGCTGACGTCAGGTTAGGGGCTTTCCCTCCTTACTCATTTTCTTAGGGTCAGAGATGTGGGAAAAAGAAACGTCATAACACCTGGCGTAGGTGGATGGCCAGGTGCGAGGGCCGCTTGGCCTCCACAGTTGCCTCGAATAATGAGATTTCTGTCGCTCTGATAAAGAACTGCCTACTTTTGGTTTTATATTTATTTTGTCTTATGTGTATGACTGTTTTGCCTGCATATGTATGTGTGCATATGTATGTATGTATGTATGTATGTATGTATGTATGTATATCTATGAAACCACATACATGCCTGATACCCAAGGAAATCAGAAGAGGAATTCCAAGTCCCTGGAACTGGAGGTGTGGATGGTTGTGACCCACACATGCGGATGCTGGGACCCAAACCCAGGTCCTCCTTAACCTCTGTAAGAACAAGTGCTCTTAACCTCGAACCATTTCTCCAGCTCCAAGGAACCATTTTTTACAACAGAAGTTTTTGTTTTGTTTTGTTTTGTTTTTTTGTTTTTTGTTTTTTTTTTTTTAGAAATCTGGGAATTTAAAACAAGAAATGCCAGATTTCTCCTGATCAGAGTTTGTTCTACTTGGATCCCCTCAAGCAACGTGACCCTAAGTTTTAGTCAGAGGCTTCAAGCGCAGGACAGACTTCCACCTAGCCTGAACTCAAGCCTCCCACTAATGACACTCAGGTTTGGAGTCGGGAGGGAGGTGGGGAGACTAGCTTATTAAGTTAATTACTAAGCAAGTTTTGGGAGCAAAGATGTTGAGTAATACATAGAGAAAAGTAAATTCTGTGTGGTTCTTTGTAAAACCAACCATAGCTCATTTCACTGTGAACTCGGTGCATATACTGTCAAGGGGTTTGGGGGGGACCCAACTTCACAGCAGAAAAGAGCCACTTCTTAAAATGGGAGGAGGGGTTAGGTAGTAGGAGAAAGAGAAGGGAACATGGGGGGGGGCGGGCATTGCAGTTCTCCTTAACTGGCCCTTCGGGATCACCCTGTCCCTTCCCCAGCAGGGTGGAGAATCTAGGAGGCAGCAACAGTACCGACTGCCCGCCCTACCCCACCCCCACCCCCATCCTGCCACTATGGGAATTCCTAGGGGTTGTTCTCTATCTGTTTGCCCTTTCTCGGGGTTCCTCCTTGCAGCTTTCTCTTCTCCCATAAGAAGTTGTCGAAACACTAACCATTTCTAGGGACGTGCCCTACCCTTGAAGTAATGATTTCACCCAAGTGCATTCATCCTGTCTTTCTAAAACCCACAAAGCATCTTGGCCACAGCCTATAGGCCGGTGACCCTGCCCTCCCACCATCCACACCCGGTGTACCCGTTCCCACAGCAACTCTGCAGTCATTCCTTGCTGCTTCTACTCCCAAATTCAATACTGATGATGTTGCCTCCAGACTCCCCTCTCTACTCTGTGCCCTTCTAGTCCCATCATGACAAGGGTTTGTATGAGACTTTCATCACTGCTCGCCTGAATTCCTGATTTCTCTGTTTCTAGCCTATTTCTGATCAGTCCTCACATCCAACTGATCTCTTTACCACCTAACTACTAATATTTTTCTTTTAACAACTTTTTAGAACATCTGATAGAGCCCTCTACTTAAAAAAAAAAAAAAAAGGCCAAACTGCTTTTCTAATTCAGCCTTGTGATTCCCACCTCTGCTTCTCACACAAACCTTGTCTCAGACCCTAAATCTCACCAGGCTGCTTGCTGCCTTCCAAAACACAGCAGGATGCTTTTGTCCTGTGCCCTCTGTAGGAAATGCTTTCTCCTGCCAGGTGGGCTCCTCCACACTGCTCCCGAAAGCTTTCCTTCCCTGACCAACGGGATTCGTACCTAACTTCGGGAATCCTCTCTCCATACCTCTACTGGGGCACTTTTAAAGATGCACTTCAAGAACTGGCTTCTACAGTCGTCTCCTTGGACAAATGAGGGAAAAGACTGGCTAGCATCAGCTCTTCCCCCGTTTGGTGTGCCCAGCTGTGCACCAAATACTCAATAAATGCTAATGGCTTGGGAGGGGGCGCAGCTTTCCACACAAAGAAGCCCTGCACCCACCAGGAAGCGCCTCCCTTTCCTGGAGCGAGCTATTCAGGCTGGCGGGGTCTGACCCTATGAATCAGCCCGTAGCTGGAGTGAGGTCAAAACATGGTCCCTTAGCTTAAAATACCAAGGGTGCAGCACCGAGAGCGGTGCTTGGTGGTCCTCTGAGCTTTTCCTCCCCTGTTACTGAATTCGGACAATAAATAGAACCTTTTCCAGAGCTGTGTTTCGGATTCTCTGGGAGCGCTTGAAGAGATTAAACTGCGGTGAGCTCGGCTTCCCTCACCCACCTCTGCCTCCTCCTTTTTCCTGCTTTAGTAGAAGTCACTTGCAATAAGCGTAGGGAAGCTAACATGGCCACTGGAAACTTCTTTTAGCTTCTATACCCAAATTACTCCTGGAAGAATACACTGACTCTGCAGTCACAGCGCGTCCCACTGGGAGTCTTAACTGTAAATCTAATGCAGCAAGTGTTCCTCTAAATATTTCCTTAATTGTGTGTGAGTAACAAACACAGCCTTTAATGACTGCAGGTTCTGATAGGTTCCAAATGACGGCTTTTCATGCCATTGCTACCATACGCTTTCTTTATGTAAAAAACTAAATATTTCTAAACTGCTTCCATTAACATAGAGACAAAAACTTGTTATTTGCTTTTAAATGGCAGAGGGGAGTCTATGCATACTGTCAGAATCAAGCTTTTTTTTTTTTTTTGTAGCAATTCTTTAAGCAAAGTATGTTTGAAAATGCAGTACTTATACAGCAAACACTGCATTAAACCTAATATGCTTTTTCATGAGTTTGTCCTTCATAAACAATTTAATTTTTTAAAAAATACGAGACAGCTATCCCTGCCAATTCCATATCAAAGCTCTAACACTTTGCCTGTCTCCAGAGCAGAGTTCATGAACTCCTGCTAACCTTGTTAACAATCTACCAGGTTTCCAAAGGCACGGCAGGGGGTTAGAGTCAGAAGGCTCTGCCACTAACATCAATAACAGGAGCTGTGACACGCAGGGAACATTTCTACCATGCTCGCCAAGAAGGGTTCGGAACATCCAGAGACTGTAGCTGAGCCTGAAAGCAAGCTATGGTTAGTAATCCAAACAGAGTGCAGAGGGACACATTACTGCAGGGACACATTGTTTTTAAACAGTGGGAGCTTTAAACATTTTGTGTGTGTGTGTGTGTGTGTGTGTGTGTGTGTGTGTGTGTGTGTGTGTGT
>OU015744.1:147379204-147389911 GCA_907169655.1 Acomys percivali | reverse complement strand
TGTGTGTGTGTGTGTGTGTGTGTGTGTGTGTGTGTGTGTGTGTGTGTTACACTACAATGGACATACACTATTTTAAAGAGTTTTACCATAGGCTTTCCCCCCCATTTTTATTATGTTTCTTTTTTAGCATATACATTTATATTATTACACATGAATAAAATAAACTACATTCAGCAGGAAGAACCACCAATCAGGGATTATAAAAATGATACTTTTTAGTGATTTGGCTATTTGTATTTGGCAAATTGGAAGTAAACATCGTTCCTATCTTGTTGGGTCTAAATTTCTGAATGAAAATCAATATCTATCATCGCATCTCTATTAACTTAAAACATCTATCTTGATCTAAAAACATCTTAACCCCTAACCAGGTAAGCTTAATCATAAGACTAAACTATCTGTTCTTCAACCCCATCAGAGACTTGAGAAGGAATAAAACTTAAATATCTGAGTGAACTAGAAGTGCAGGTTAGCAGCATCCAAAAATGAAAAAAATGACTGAGACAGTTTACTGCCTGAACAGTTACCCAACACTCTCTATAATGCTGGAGCAACATCTTCAGCCTTCTGGCCCAATATCTCTGACAGACATATTTGCGAGGCAGGAACTATTGAGGACTTGCTTACCGTGTCTTGGTGGCAGAGTTTGGCTGCTGACTTTGCCTGCATCTAAGCTTGCCCATTTGTAGGCAGAATTCTGTCTGTGGCAGAAACGAGGACATTTTGCCCAGTGGCTGGTTTGCTACATTTGAAGCCAACTCCATAAGGAGGTTCTTTGATGCTCATCATCTTCTTTGAGGTAGGCTGGGTGCTGCCAGGAGTTAACTTGTCAAAGAATCTTTAGAATAATAAAAATATCTTTAAATGCCATATTCTGCAGATCTCTGAGGCTTTTAAAGACCTTATTTAACTATTTTATCTTATATATCTATAGAATCATATCTATCTGTTAGACCTAGGATATATATCCTTGTGATAAAATTAGACTAGCATACCACAGGCTTTTTAAATAACCAGTCTATAGACAAACTACTCATGTCTGAAAGAACTTAGGGTTCAAATTTTTTGTTTTGTGTCACAGGCAAGAGTATGTGAATTAAGTCACAAATGTTCCCAAGGAAAGGCAGAATAGGAAAATGGCTTGGATATTTAAGATGGGCCCCAGACAGGTAGCAGACAGATTCAAAGACACACCAGCTTTTGTGGCACAAGAGATGGGCTCTCAAGGTTGAGAGCCCCTGCTCTTCCAGGAGAGCTGAGTGCTTGAGTTCAGTTCCTAGTCTGACAACTCACAACCAAGGGATGGAAATTAAATCTAGGGGAGCCATGCCCTCTTTTGCCATCCAAGGTCACCTATAGTCACAAGGCATTCAGACACTTGTGGTGTACAAATGCACGCATATATACATAAATAAAAGTAATCCTTAAAGACCACAACAGAAACCAAACAAAACCAAAGAGAATACATCTGAGTTTACAGAAACACATTACAAGCTAATCTTAAAGCATTTGAAAACATTTTAATTCAATTTCAAGGCATTTCTTAAAAATAAAAAACACTTTGCACCAATATCTATGAATATTTGCAAACAAGAAAGTATGTTTCCTATGCTCCTTTTAAAACATTCTCTAGCTGAGCATAGTGGAGCAAGCTTTTAAGGCCAGCACTTGGAGGGCAGAGGCAGGCACATCTCTGTGAGATCAAGGCCAGCCTGATCTACATAGTGAGTTCTAGGACAGCCAGGACTATGTAGAGACCTTGTCTCAAAAAAATAAATAAACAAACAAACAAATAAATAAAAACAGTTCTTATGTGGGCTAGAGAAGCGGCTCACAAGTTAAGAGCACTTGCTACTCTTGCAGAGGACCAGGGTTCAGTTCCCAGCAACCACATGACAGCTCACAGATGTCTATAACTCTAGTTTTTTGGGAGATCCATCGCCCCCTTCTGGTCTCCTTGAGCAGTGCATACACACAATGCACAGACGTACATGCAGGCAAAAGCAACCATGCACACAACATAAAAATAAATCTTTAAAATTCTCACTCAATTTACTTCAATACCCTTTCTTCGCCAAAGTTGATTGTTTTGAGTGGATAGTTGAGATTTTAGTCTTAAAAGCAAAGAGTGCAGCGTGGGCTGGTAAAATAACTCAGCAGGTAGGGGAGCCAATCCTGATGGCCTGAGCTCAGTCCCTGTGACCCACGTTGCAGAAGGGGAGAGCCAACACCCATAAGTTTCCCTTTGAGTTCCATAGACATATCTCTGTAAAATAAAGTGTTTTTTTAAGCTGAGGATAATATTCAAATCTTAAGACAGAACATTTGAGTCTCTCAGAGGCTCACACATATAAAATATCTGTATTTCTCTGTTGCCTGTGGCTGGAAGACAAGGTGGTGTCTCTCACCAGTTGTCCGTGCTGCAGGCCACGTGATGATAAAGATGGCAGAGGCAGGGCTTCCTCGCTGGTGGAGCCAGCATGATGGCTGTCTGCACACAAAGTCTGCAAGCTAAGTCTTCTGCAGCTTTAATTTTGAGAACATCACTGTCCATCTATTGATAATGCCAGGCTTTTTTTCTTCCAGCTCATCAGCACTGTGGCCATGCCTGCACACTAAACAAAGACTTCTGTGAGACTTTATGGGGCCCTTGTGAACTAGCTCCAATCAGGCTAAGTAATAAACTCAATTTGGGATTCTTTCAGAAAAAAAAAAAAAAAAAAAAAAAAAAAAGAAGCTAATTCAATAAAGCCCAAGCATGATTTCATAAGAACATCCACCCACCTGCCTGGTCCAGGAAGCATGACCAGGGTAGCCATGGCAATTTGCACTCTGCAGCTAAACTGTCTCTTTTCTAAATTGCCATATGTACAAACTCTGCCTCTGGAGGAAGGGCCCTGTTACTTGCAATCCAAGAACAAGCTGTTTACAGTGAAGCCACTGGAACTGGGAAAGAAAGGAGAGAAAGGGAGAGAGAGAGAGAGAGAGAGAGAGAGAGAGAGAGAGAGAGAGAGAGAGAGAGAGAGGGAGAGAGAGAGAGAGAAGGAAATTAATGTGAATAAGCAGGAAGAATTCACACAAATCTTCAGCTTGTCTTCTGTCACTCATTTTCCATATCCCTCCACCACAGCAAAGGGCCACAGACTGAGCCATACTGTCACCTCACTGCAAAGGGCCACAGACTGAGCCATACTGTCACCTCACAGCAAAGGGCCACAGACTGAGCCATACTGTCACCTCACTGTATCATTTGGCATTTTTCTTCATGTTGATATGGCAAAACAATATATTGTTCCCTTTTGAATTTAAAATGAGGCTTTTGCTCCCTCTTTTTGGTTAACATTTTTAAGGATGACATTTTCACTCAATTATGACTATCCATTCAACATTTTAAAATACATCTTTTTGAGGGATTTGAGGATCTCACTATATATCCCCTACTCAGCCTGGAACTCTCCATTGATGCCAAGCAGGCTGAACTTGAACTCACAGAGATTCTCCTGTCTCTGCCTCCTGGGTGCTTGAATTAGAGGAGTAAATTATCATCATATACTTTTGTATTATGGTAAAATTACACATTTAAAATTAGTGTCTGCTGAGCATGCATGGTGATGCATGACCTTAATCCCAGTACTACGGAGGCAAAGGCAGGAGGATCTCTGTGAGTTCCAGGCCAGACTGGTCTACATAGTGACCAGTGCAGCATGGTCTACAAAGTGCAGCCAAGGCTACACAGAGAAACCCTGACTCAAAAAACAAAAACAAAAACAAAACAAACCAACAAAAACAACAACAAACATACAAACAAAACAAAACAATGCCAAGGTATTTTGTGAACTTATTCAGATGTATACCATTTTTTTCCATAAATATTTCAGGAACAGAGTCACAGTTACAAACAAAACACAGTCACACAATCCTAAGTGCATGTTAGCTGGGGAAAAGAGAAGGGGGCCAGGAAATAGCGCCCTGGCATAAAGTATTATGTGCCAGCATGTGTTCGGCAGCACAGCACAGAGGTGCCACTGCATACCACCAGAGCCTTGGGGAACAGGTTCAAACCCAGCCTCACAAGTAGAAAAATGGCTTTCTTGAGTCAGTGACAAGTGAAAGCAGGGAGTTAGATGTTAGCCAGGTGGGGCCAACGTGCAGCTCAGCCCAAGAGCCTGTGCTTAGTGTGTTCCTAAGGTAGTTCCCAGCACCACGTCAGGTGGCTCACAACTGCCCATAACTTCAGCTGCAGGGGATCCAATATCATCTTCTGGGCTCCTCAAGCACTGCGCGCGCGCGCACACACACACACACACACACACACACACACACACACACACACACACTGGAAAATACAATCTTAAAACAAAAAGAGAGTCACGGTGCTCCTAACACAGCTGGTCCACACTTAGGAAAGCTGACCTTGGAGAATTACAGCCAAAGCCCTGAGTTCAGTCCCTGGGTTTCGTGTGGTGTAAGGACAGGACCGACTCCTGAATTTGTCCTCTGGTCTGAATTTTTGAAAGAAAAGGGGGAAAAAAGGTAAAAAGAAAAGAAAGCTTTCCTGAGGATTTTACCTGACATATGTCCACAGGGCAAAGAGAAAAATGCCCTTGGTTCAGTTGTTTTTATACGTCCTCTGTCTTCATCGAAGGAAAAATCAAGTCCAAATTTGACTGTCCTTCAGAGTTACTTGAATTTTAATGAATGGAAAAACGTTTTTCTCATGATAGACAGGTGGTACGTGCCTATAATCCTGCCACTTGAGGGTAGTCGTGAGTTCTGTGTCAATCTGGGCTACGTAGTGAGACACTGCCTCAAAACAGAAACAAAACCCCCAAGTTTCTCAATTAACCTCAGAAAAGGTTCCTAAAGTAATAAAAGACACAAAATATGCCGTGACTCATTTCAAATGCCAAGAGCCTTGCTATTCTTAATAAGTATATCCATAAAATGCCGTTTGAAAGGCCTTTCCTGAAAATAGAGGCTGAGGAAATTACAAGTGTCATCCATACTACAGCATTCATTGTTCATCTGCATTGTTGTCTCCACGTCAATAAAATGCAACCAATACTTTCATGACATTTCTCTCTTCTTTCGTGTGATTGTTCGTTCATTTTCTTTTATTCTTGAGAAAGGGTCTGATACAAGTCATTGCAGCTAGAGTTTACTATGTCCCATCGATGGCCTTGAATTCCTGATCCTTCTGTCCTTATCACCCAAGTGCCAGATTACAGGTGTCTATCACCACACCTGCCTCTCATCTGGTTCTTTTAAAATGAGACAGAGACAGAGAGAGACAGAGACAGAGAGAGACAGAGACAAACATGGGAGAGAGAGCCTTTAAACTTATGTCTAAACATCAGAAGCAATATGAAGTCAGCAGGGCATGGTATCAAACACCTTTAATCCCAACACTCAGGAGGCAGAGACAGGTGAATTTCTGTGAGCTTGAGACAAGCTATGAATTCTACATAGAGAGTTCCAGGACAAGCAAGGCTGCATACGTAGTAAGCCCCTGTGGTGGGAGTGGGGGGCGGGCAGGAAGGATCTTCATTAACCATAAAAATCAGGAACCAGGAAATGCCTTGCAACATAAATAATGTAAATTGAAAATAGTTGACGTCTTACTCAACCCACAAAAAGGCGTTGGCGCAACACTGATAATTTCACATTAGAATTTTCCAGGTGTACTCATTTCTAAGTACAGCGTTGAGCTGCCGTGTCACCTGACACGTTATTCCTTCTCTATCCACAGTGGGAAACCAAGGTTTCACACCAAAATGACAACAAAAAGTCCCACACGTGTGGCTTCTAACCTTAAAGGGGCGAAGATGAAACTTGCCCCATCCTATCATCAAAATAAAGCCTTTATCACCACACTCTGCACATCTAAGATATATTGTCTCTGTTTTAAACACTTTGCCCTTTCCTGGGGCATTTTATTTGACATGTGTCCACGGTACAAAGACAAATCCCTGGCTGCCTGATAAGGTGTCAAGGCTTACTCAGAGCTTTAAGAATGAGCTGGTGAGCTGTTTTCTTCAACTGCAAGTTACATGAGAGAATTGGTAGCAGCCTGTTGAAAGAACCTTACCTGTGAATAATAGCCCTTATCTATCGCACTATCAATTTCTTTATTACAGGAGTTTACCTTTGGGCAGCTCGTACACCGCCTGTCAATCCGTCCTCACCCCTTGACAGCAAACCAACCTCAGGTGTGCGCGGCAGCTCCACCAGAAAAGGTTGTTTTCCTTCTTTTTCCCCAGCGAACAGCTGTAGCCGAAGTGCAGCCCCTGGCACTCCAGCTGGGCTCCGTCACAAGGCAGGGCCAAGAAGGTTTTTAATTCTTGCCTCCCAGATTACAACTTTACAGCTAAAGACCGCTTCGGTTTTGTTCTTTATCCTATTTTAACCTTTGCCGTCTCCCAGCCTTTCACTAAAGCATTTAAAACAGCAACTGTAAAAGGGCCTAAACCCTTCAAGCGTCCATCAACAGAGACCTGCTTTAATGTAATGACATTCCATAAAATGAATTACTAGGTACTGAAAAGGGAAGAAGGAAGGGGGTGGGGGCCACGATGGAGCTGGAAGGAAAAGCAAAGGCTTCTAACTAACAATAGGAAATGGTTTTTTAGAACATGTTGGGGGAAAATGAGAGATGCATGAAAATGGAACAGTATTATCTTTTGTGTTAAAAAAAAATGGAAAATCATAATTATTTCCATACTCATGTAGAAATTCTGAAGATACATTAAAGACCACTAAGACTAGAACCAGGGTCCGACTGCGTGTGAAACCAGCAAGAGAATTTTCACAACCGTCTTTCTTATACTTTTTATTTTTGAGCTGTATAAATATATAACCTATTCCAAGAAAGGAAAAATAAGAGGTTCCATGCAGGATGCTAGAAGAATAGAGGAGAAACAGAGGAGAAAGTCTGGGCAACGTAGTTTGACAGAAAGAAAGACATTATCGGGAACTCAAAAAACAAAATTTAATTTAAAAAATGTTTCATGTGAATGAATGTTTGCCTGCATGTATTATGAGCATCGTGTGCATGCCTAGTGCCCAGGGAGGTCAGGAAAGATGGAGCCTCTTGAACTGGAGTTACAGATGACTGTGAACTTCCGTGTGGGGCCTGGGGAGCCGACTCAGGTCCTCTGCAAGAGCAACAATTGCTCTTAACTGCCGAGTCGGGTTTCCAAAACCCGGAAAAGAAAAACTTTTCAAAAGCACCATAGAAAGCAGTTCAGACTGGCTGTGGTTGTGGCACAGGCTAGACGACCTCTGGAAAGCCACCAACCAACCCTACAGCTTGTCGCTTGTGTCTGTGCTTTAAAAGGGAGCAAAACCGTGTTTTGAAGAAGAAGAGGATGGTGGCTGCTCTCTCAACCATCTCATTCGGCTTTCTAAGCGTTGTCCCCGCAGGCCAAGGTTGGGGGTTGCCTGAGCCCTGAGGCAAAGCTGAGTAGAGCTTCCAACTCTACCAACCACTTGGGGGGGGGGGGCTGCCAGGCCTGCTTCATCAGCAGTCAGCAGTGCCTCAGAGTGCTAACATCTGAAGGCCTGTGGCAGTTGGTAGCTGCTAAGGGGGGGGGGGTCACTTGCCTTTGGGGACACAGCCACTAGTGTATTGCCCATACCTCAATGGATAGTCCCACGTCTATGTGCATATGGGCAATGCTAATTGGGCCAGGGGGTATTACTAACCAAAAAAAAAAAAAAGGAAGATACATGAAGTTAGGGGGTAAACAGTGTGGAGGCACTAGGGGAACTTGGAGGGAGATAGTAGTGGATGGCTGTGATTAAAACACATTCTAGAAGCTGGACGTAGTGATGCAGGCCTTTAATCCCAGCACTTGGGGAGGCAGAGGCAGGTGGATCTCTGTAAATTTAAGGCCAGCCTAGTCTATGAAGCAAGTCCAGGACAGCCAAGGCTATACATAGAAGCGAAAAAAAAAAAGCACAAAACAAA
Organism: Acomys percivali; assembly: GCA_907169655.1. NCBI lineage: Eukaryota > Metazoa > Chordata > Mammalia > Rodentia > Muridae > Acomys > Acomys percivali. The sequence continues at coordinate 147,381,942 of OU015744.1, read as the reverse complement.
AATTCTATAAATAAATGTCTGTTTCAAATACTTTTTTAGTTGTTAAGGAAGAATACCTGCCTCAGAAGGTGTCTGGGACCAAAGAGATCACAGAAAGCTTTGGCTCAGCATAAGCTCTTATCCTCTCATCTACTTTATTTTCTCTTTGACTCTTTTTTTTCCCCCTGTTTTTGTTGTTGTTGTTTGGGTGTTTTGTTTTGTGTTTTAAACATTGCCTCCCCAACCTACCATTACCTTTTCTTTACTTTTGATGTTTGGGGCTTTTCCTCCCCTTTTTCTTTCTCACCACCTTTCTTTTTAAAATAAAGATGTAGCCTAAAATGACTCCCACAGAGTTTGCGAGCCAAGCTCTCCCTAAAGGAAGACCCTCACACAGGAAATGGAACCTGTGGCGTTTGTCAAGAAAATTCAGAATTTAAAAACATCACCGTGAAGGTAGTTCCTGGCGTTTCCAGCTTACTATGTAAAACTACAGGTCAGCTGATTTGATCCTGGAAACAGTCTCCTGAGACCATCAGGGGCGAGCAGCAGAGGACACGTGCGCTTCAAAGGGTGCCCTGAAGCTATCCTGCACACTGACAATATCTCAACATGCCTTATTGAACAGCTGTTAGTGTGGCTATTATGCCAACCCCCCCCCCCCCCCCCCCCGCCAGATTCCAGAACGTTCTGCACCACAAAAAGAGTAAACAGTAGGAAATTCTTCTCAGTCTCAATGCAACGTGATCAAATTACTTAAAGCTATCGTGTGGTAGAAAGGACTGGGGGGGGTCCCTAAGCATGGAAGGCCAGAACTTGAGCAGACTGCTTAACCAACACCAAGCCAGTTTTTCTCATCCGGAAACCTGTGACTAGTTCTTTCTCACCAGTTGACTGTAAGGGTTAAATGAGAGAATGGCTATAAAAGTACTTTGTAGACTGTAAAGTTCAGTCCCAGGTATTGGGGGGTAGAGGAGATGTTATCTGGTTTAGCAGTGGAATGCAAGATCAAACGTAGGTTAGAGGTTGGGCGGTGGGGGGGGGGGGCTTATTAAAAAAAAAAAAACTTAAAAGACCTCCCAGGGAGAGTGGCAACATTACAAACTTCACACTGCTTCCCCTGCAGGGGGCACTCAGTGAGACACAAAGGCAGAGACCCCATGGTCAATCCCACCTTGAACAAATGAACTCCTTTCCATTTGATACAGCTGGCTGATGGTAAGAGGTAAAGGGAGCAGACCAGACAGCTGGCAAGACATGAAACAGAGAGGTCTACATATCACCTTAACAAGGAAAAAAAAAAAAAAGAAAGACAAGAAAAGAAAAAACCTGTGGGAAATAGTGAGAGACCAAAAAGTATCAACAAGTGCTTGGGGCGTTTCAGCTGGGAAGTGAGACAGAGGCAGACCCAAGACAGATGCAGCCCACGCCCTCCATCTGCAATCAGAGTGGCTGATGCGTCAGAAAGACAGTTGTCCTCCCGCAGGGCAATCTTGAAGGCTGTCAATGCTCTAGCCATGAGAAAACAGAAAATCTATATAGAACATTCCAACAAGTGGGGGCCTGATAGAGCTGAGGTGCTCCATGGGAGCCTGTCGATTGCGTGCCTCTCACTTAGAGGACTGGGGATGTCGGCGGTGGGAGGCATGCTGCACTGGGAGGTGGAGAGTAGTGTCTGAACCTGCCTTGGGCCAGGCCACGGCTTCAGATCTAAGAAGCCAGCAGGACAGGGCCAACAGCCTGGGTTCAAACCCAACCTCACTGCTTACCTAACCTATGTATGCCTGCTTCTTTTTGCTAAATTGCTAAACTCAGTGACAGATGAGATTCTGCTTAAGAGGCCTTAATTTCCTGGTCTGTAAAACAGGGGGCGTCCCACTGCCCAAATGCTAGCTGATAAGGCATTTAGGAGGTGCCTGGCACAAAAGCAGCCATCAATAAGCATTGGCTGTTACAGAATTATTTCCAAAGGGATGCTTATTAGCATAGTTCCCTTGGTTCCTAAAGCCTAGAGGTTGGGAGCTGGATGGAAGCAAGTAAAAAGTGTCCTGTACCATCAAATATACCAACAGACTTTACACACTCACAAATTCCTCAGACACATTTCAAATGCTTCTGTGGGTTTTTTTTTTTTTTTTTTTTTTTTTACATGGGCGTGCTACACCATGGCGAGAATGTAAAGGTCAAAGGACAACTTGCAAAAAAAAAAAAAAAAAAAAAGAGTCCTTTCTTTTCCCCCAGTGTAGGTCCCAGAAAGATCAAATTCTGGTCCTTCAGCTTGGCAGCAAGTGGCCATACCCACTGAGCCATCTGGTCAACCCTCAAATGCCTCTATTTTATGAATTGGTTTAGATAAGTCAGACAGACAGACATCCAAAAGGGCAATATGCCTTGTGACTAAGCATTCATACCAGAGGTATGTTTAGATCCAGCTCCATCTCTCACATGTTATGACACTTTGAACAAGTCACAGCTTTGTGACTCTTTCACATTTATAAAATGAGAATAATAAAAGCAACATATAGTAGTAAGGTTGGTACAGGTTTTCATTCAGTCCTTGGCAAATGAGCTGTGCTTAATAATTGGCTGCTATTATTGTTTCATTCACTTCAAAAATAATAACCAGAAGATTATTATTAAACTCAAAAATTTTAAATTAATCAATCACATTGTGTGTGTGTGTGTGTGAGAGAGAGAGAGAGAGAGAGAGAAAGAGAGAGAGAGAGAGAGAGAGAGAGAGAGAGAGAGAGAGAGAGAGA
>OU015744.1:147364160-147379194 GCA_907169655.1 Acomys percivali | reverse complement strand
AGAGAGAGAGAGAGAGAGAGAGAGAGAGAGAGAGAGAGAGAGAGAGAAAGATGTGACATGTGTGCAACCTGTGCACATACAAACCATATTCCTTATTCCTTTGAGTCAAGATCTTTCACTGAACCTGGACTTGGCTGGCAGCCAGCAAGCCCCAAGAACCAATATGTCTCTGCCTCCCATACTGCTGGGGTCACAGATGTGTACACACAGATATTTACTTGGTCCTGGGGAGTCCAAACTCATGGTCTCATGCTTGTAGGGCACTCTACCCACCAGCCCACCAATCCAGAGCCTCTTTTTATTTTAAACAATAGTGCCGGAGATGGACCTCGGGGAAATAAGTGCTCTACCTTCCAGCTATGTCCCCAGCCCCTACTCGTGAGAAAGAAAGAAAGAAAGAAAGAAAGAAAGAAAGAAAGAAAGAAAGAAAGAAAGAAAATGAAAGAAAGAACAAAAGAAAGAGAAAAAATAAAGGAAAGGAAAGGAAGAAGAAAGAAAAGAGAAATGTCCTAAGCAGGCCTGGAGAGATGCCTGAACAATTAAGAACCCGTACTGCTCTTACAGAGGACCAGAGTTTGGTCCCCAGCACCCACTTTAAGTGATTTACACGTATCTTTGCCTCGAGGGGGACTGGTGATTCTGGCTTCCACATTCACTCGCACACACACACACACCCCACACACACAGACACATACCATAATTAAAAATAAGATAAATTTCTATTTTGAAAGTTCTCAAATGCCTACTACTTGCCAGACACTTGAGCACTACCCTCTGTTGTCCAGATTACTCGTCTTTTCCCATCACTGCTGTTGAACTCAGTTTACTCTGCCAAGACTCCGCATTCCATTATTTCCCACACTTATTAAAACATCTACATGATTAGACTGCAGTCGGACTAAATCAGTGAACAACAACAACAAAAAAAAAAAGAACCTGCCACTTTAAGAATTTGTAGCGTTTTTCACATTAACATTCCTCTCTGGTTTTATGCACTTGGTCTGTGCTGTGGGATGCAGCATAAATTATCTGCCTTCAGCAAAACGACCAGCTGAAATGCACGCCTGCCTGACAGTGCTTGTTAGACCATTAGCTACTGTGAGTGCTCACCAGTGACTGCCTGCCTTTCAGCTGTCTCGAGATGGCTTTAAGTAATGCAAAGGCTACATGTCTGGTAAGCTAGTACCCGAACAAGTCCAGTACTCAGCATGATGTTAATTAACAAACAATCCTCTGATGTTTATATTTAATGTAAAATATCACCACAAATCAATGACTTTTGCATTAGTAAAAGCCAGCTTTTTGGGGAGGGGGGCGCAGAACAGTGTTTAGGTAAAATCCTTTTAACAGAGGTTTTCTCTCTCTCTCTCTCTCTCTCTCTCTCTCTCTCTGTGTGTGTGTGTGTGTGTGTGTGTGTGTGTGTATGTGTGTATATGTATATTTATTTCAATGGAAAGTATTCACTGTTTATTAACTGACCAAATGATAAAAATACCATAACAGACTTCGTGAACCCTCCATTAACCCTGTTCATCTGGGCATTCCTGTTGCCAGTATCTTTGTCTTCTACAAAATGGGTAGTATTTTTCTTTTAAAAAATTAAACAAAAAAAGATTTATTTATGTGTGGATGTTTTGTTTGCATGTATGTCTGTACACCTAATGCATGCCTGGTGCCTGTGGAGGTCCAAAGAGTGGGTTGGCTTCGTTGGTACTAGAATTCAGTTGTGAGCAGCCTTGTGGGTGCTGGGATACTCAGCCCAGGTCCTCTGGCAGAGCAGCCTATGCTCTTCATTTTGAGCCATCTCTCCAGCATTTTGTAGCGTTTTGCCTTGTCCCAGAGGATATATGTTTCTCTGAAGCACTTCAAGTTAGCTAGATCTCAGAACTCAGATCCTCTCTGTAAATGATACCTTATTAACCAAGTGCTCAGCGATCGAAGTGACGTGTGCTGAAGAATTCTCTCCTTGTTGCTCTTCCTTGTAATAAGTTCATTTACTGACTTCGGGTTTGGCCGCTGAGCAATGTCTGCTTCCACAACACCCAGCCTGTCATCTGAAACCCCACAGGACCTAACAAAGGTGCTCTGAAGCTCTGGCAAGTGTGATGAAGATGCAAAGCTTCCAGACCTTTGGTTCACACCACAGATCCCTCTCACCCATGGACCAATGTCTGTTGGGTTCTTCAGGGACACAGAACTTTCTGGGTTTGCTCACCACCTCAGCCCCTGGAATCTCAGTTCTGGGGTTGGGTGTGTAAATCCAGCAGCAGAGCATTTGCCTAAGATGTCCACAGGCCTGAATCTGAGCCCCGGCACCACAGAGCGCCAAGTCCCAATCGTGCACATCCGCCTATATTTCTGGTGGCAGTGTTTGCTTTCAAAGATGTTTAAAACACATTTGTTTCCCAGACACTTGATCTTCAGCTCTGAGAAATTTCTTTCTCTCCTTCTTTCCAGCACTCTCCATGTTCTAGCTAGAAAAGAAGGCGAGTACATTTCTAAAACACGAAAGCAAGATGTTCTGGAGCCGGAGAGATGGTTCAGCAGTTAAGACAGAGCACCAGGCTTCAGATTCTAGCACCCAGGTCAGGCCGCTCACCATCACTTGTGACTCTAACTTCAGGGGCGTCTGATGCCTCTGCGCTCTGCCTGGACCAGCACACACACACACACACACACATACACGCGCGCGCGCGCGCGCGTGCACGATTAAAACATAAAATAAATATATATATTTTTAAAATAGCTGTTCTTTTAGCTAAAACTTATTCTTCAGGTATCATCTCATTCAATGCCTTATTCTTTGTTGCTCTATCTGGACCAGCTGGCCAAACTGTCTGTCTCTCATGTGCCACTGGTCTTCCATGCCTGAGAGAACCTTTTTCAGCTCTGTACAGTTCAGTTCAGACACTGCCATCTCCTGCGTCTCCATCCTCACCCAGCTCTCACCCCTAGTTGCTTTCACAAGAGCTTGGGAAGAAATATGAACACCAAGAGAAATACATATGTGTGTGTATATGCATACATATGTACACATACATGTGTACACATATATATAATGTGTATGTATACATTATATATCCAGCTGAATATCACTTTAATTCGTATTTATAATATCACTAGCTTTGCTAGTCTCTGAAAAGCCAACCAGCTTCCCTGCAAACTTCCCAGGGGGTGCTGTGTGAATTAACAGGTTAATGTTCTTAAAGCCTGGCCTAAGTGCCAAGCGATGCCCTTAGTGCCCAGTGTCTATCTCTCTGTAATTATCTGCATCTGAAACCTATGGCTTGTGGGACGCCTCCCTCCTGGAATATTTACAAAAGGTTAAAGCTCATGATGAAGAGAGGGAGAAAAGGTAATGTAGGTTAATCTAGAGGAAAGAGAAATTCAAATCTGGCACATTTTATTGTTCTTTGTTGTATCAAGCTATAGTTTGTGCTAGAATAAATCAGTTATTCACATATGCTGCTCTGTAAGTTGAAAACTACTGGCTGACTCAGCAGTTAAGATGGCTTACTATTCCTGACAGAGGACCCAGGTTCAGTTCCCAGAATACACATGGCAGCTTACAATTGTCGGTTATCTCCAGTTTCAAAGGCACCCACATATACATAAAAAATAAATAGTCTTTTTAAACCCTCAGGTCACAGTCCTTGGAAGACAGAGGCAGGAAGATCTCTATGAGTTTCTGGGCCAACCAGTGCTACACAGTGGGAGCTTGTCCTAATACTCAATGAACTAACTGATTAGTTAATTAATTAAAATAATTAAAAAATCAGTTCAGGGCTCGAGTTGTAGCTCAGTGGTGTAATCTACACCTAACATACACGCTTTCCTAACTTACACAAGACCCTGGCTGAACCGCTAGCCCTGCAATTACTACGTAAATAGTTCAGTCCAGTTACACTTGGCTCCTTCCCTCACTGCCATTCTGCGCCGAGAAGCCTGTTCACACTTGCCTGTTCTGACTCAGCCTGAGGATTCCTGCCTTGCATTCTCCTTTCCCAGCTATGCCTATGCTTCTGAAGATTCTAGCAGCTTGGCTTGGAGGACAGCTGTTCAACAGCTCATAGACAGCAGGACATTTCACACCTAAGTGAGATAGATGCTCAGGTGCAATGATGGAAGCATGGAGATTTCTTTTTCAAAAAACATCCATGGGGCTAGAAAATGATTAAGAGCAGTGGCTGCTCTTCCAGAGGATTTGGGTTCAAGTCCCAGCACCCACATGGTGATTCACAGCTCTATAATTCTAGTTCTAGATCCAATGCCCTCTTCTGGCCTCTGCAGCCAGCAGGCACCAGGCATGCATGTTAGTGAACAAACATACATGAAGACAGAACACTCAAACACATAAAATAAGTTAATTAGCATATATACATACACACACACACATACACACACACACACACATATGTTTTACTGGGCATGTGATGCCTGCTTTTGATCCCAGCACTCAAGAGACAAAGGTCACCAAAGCTCTGTGAGTCCAAGGCCAACAGAGTCTACATAACAAGTTCTGGGCCAATCAGGGCTACATAGTGAGACTCTGTCTCAAAAAAACCCAAAAAAACAAAAAACAAAAACAAACCAACTCCATCTTAATCCATTTTTTATTTTGAAAGTGAAGACGATATTATACTTATTTATATAGTACTTTGCAAGCATGCTGAGATAATTCAATTAAAAAAAAAAAAACACTGTAGCCCTTAATACTTCCTTTTAAATGAGCTCTTCCTAGGCCATCTTGCTTTAGCCTTGTATTGATCTTAGAGCACACCCCTTTTGTTATGCACATACGTGTTTTCCAGGGGCCCCAAAAGGTTAGCATCTGTTATCTATCATTACATACTAACTAATGGGCAAGGACTAAGTCTTATTACCATCCTCTTGGCTCTACAGCCCTGGCAGACCACTTAACATCTATCACATTGTTTTTCTTCCAAGATGAGTAGTAGTTGTTGAATAGAGAAGTGTTAATAAAGTAGATCTATTATTAAGAGTCTTCTATTAAAAACAAGAAATAAATATAAACTATTATAAAGACCCAGTTCTTGAATGATATCTGAGGATGCAGACTGAGATTTAAGTCAGATTATGACTAAGATGAAGACACTTTGGGAGACAGCAGAACATTTTAACCAGTTTTAACCAGTTTTCGCTGAGAAACCCGATAGGGCTTACAAACACATATAATTCTTCCAAAGGGCTAAGAGATAGGGGGCTGGAGAGATGGCTCAGTGGTTAAGAGCACTGCCTGCTCTTCCAAAGGACCCAGGGTTCAAGTCCCAGCACCCACATGGCAGCTCACAACTGTCTGTAACTCCAAGATCTGATACTCTCATACAAAGGCACATAAAAATTAAAATTAAATAAAATATTTTTAAAAATAATTTGCAGATATAAAGAAATAAATCTTTCAAGAGGTGTCATAGTACTAAAATTTATGGCAGTTATCCCACAGGTTTGCCAACTATGACAGCAGAGTTATAAAAATCCCCTTATACAAGTCACTGAAGAAATAGAGAAGCCAAGAGCAATTACCATCTGCTGTGTAGAACATACACCTTCAAGATGTTAAATGGGTCAACAGAGACCTACTATAATGTTAACAAGAATCCTGCTTACGTGGGCATCATCCCCCATTGCTATTAACAGTAGAAAACAAATCATTTAAAGACATCAAAATTGGATGGAAATATTTTTCAGGCATCTGAAAGGAGTGGTTGCTTGTTTCTCCATACACACGTGCCTAAAATACAGTTTATTTTTGAAATTAGAAACAGTAAAGGCTTGGGATTATAGCTCAGAGGTAGAATGCCTACCTCATATGCATAAGGACCTCAGTTTACTGCTGTTAAGAAAGTACCACACAGCCTTAGGGATCTATGTAAGGGTTACTTGAATACAAACACTATGATGCCATTAGAGGTGATCTGATAACCCAGACAGCTACTAAGTAACTGTTGGGCAGATGGCATATACTGGATGGATATTTTGGACAAAGAGATAATTCGGGTCTTGGGAGGGAGGGAGTTGGACAGTGCAAGATTTCAAGGTACTAAAAATGCTTAGCAATGCTTTTTTAAAAAATCTATAGACTGTTTATTTCTGAAATTTCCACTGAATGTTTTTGGACAGTGGTAGGTGGAGATAACTAAAACCTCAGAAAACAGAACCTCAGATAAGAGGGTACCACTGTGATTGTCTAACTTGAGATAAACAGCTGGCAGAGACCGCTGCGCCAGGGGAATGTTTGTAGCTGAAGCAGAGTCTTCGTGGTCAGACTGCACACATTGATAACTTACTCCAGCTAAGAGCCTTCTCCACAGCATCTCTACAGAACAGAAGTGGCGAAACAGAGGCTTAAAAATGTCAAAGCAGTCGGAAATCTGCTCCCAGGAAAACCTTGTAAAAGCCCTACAACAGAGAAGCCAGCAAAAGGCAGGTGTGGTGGCCCACGCTGTGATCACAGCCCTGGAGAGGCAGGAGGAGAATTCGAAGTCCAAAGCCTGTCCCGGCAGCATAGGGAAATTAGTCTCAAAACAGAACAAAAAAGAAAGAAAGAAAAGAGAAAGGCAGGATACAGAGTTTCACTTTTGAGCTCTACCACTTCAACAGGAGTCAGGGAGGAAAGCTAACTTTTTCAATTAGGAAAAAGGAAAAAAAAAAGTCTAGAGAAAATCTGCGAAAATCACAATGGTAGCTTCGAGTTTGAGACTATTGTGGGCAGGGTGGGTTTTTGTTGTTGTTTTTCTCCTTAATACCTTTCGGCCTTGTTTTCTTTGTTCTTCTCTTCTTTGCACAGGTACAAGAGTCATCCGTGTGATCTTTTCCCTTTGGAGGGGACAAGATTAGGCCTTGTGCGTGCTAGGCACGATGAGTTCAGTGACTGGGCAACAACCCCAGGGATTAACTCTTGCTTGCGGATGCTGGTGTTGGTGCGGAGGCTCTCCCTCCCGTATGCTACTCAGTGACCTAGCACTGAGCTGTCCCAGACTTTTCTACTTTGAGACAGGGTCATGCTGAGTTATCCAAACTGATCCTGAACTCGCTTTGTAGCCTAAGCAGGCCTTGAATGTCTGGGCTATGTACATCTGAACAAGTGTCAGATCTCCTGGAGTTATGAACTGCCATGTGGGTGCTGGGAATCGAACCAGGGTCCACTGGAAGAGCAGAGAGATCTCTCTTAACTGCTGAGCCATCTCTCCAGCTTTATCTCCTGTTATTTCAGCTTGCTTTAATAATGTCAGGCCAAGAAAAAAGATAATAACCATTATGGGAATATGCATTTAATTCAAGTCTCTCCAGCTATTCTTTAATCTGATTCATGTATTTGTGGGGTGGGCAGAAATAATTGAAAATGCCTAGTGATTCTCAGGTACATAAAGCCCTCACTAGATAGTGCATGGTAGATTCTGAGTCCAAAAACTCCTTGAGGCTCTACCTATGTTTTCCTGGGTCAATTCTTAGATAAACAAATGTTTTGGGGCCTTGAATTCTTAATTGCCTGCCTCAGGTGTCCAGGTAGCTGGAATTACAGGTTTACACTATCAAGTTAGGCAATTTTTTTTCTTTCTTTCTATTTATTTATTTGTGTTGGGTTTTGTTTGCTTGGGTTTGGGTTTTGATTTTATTTGGTTTGTTTTGTGTTTTTATGTGCTTTGGTGCTAGAAACTGACTCTGAGTTTTTCTATATGCTAGAGACTGCCTCTGGGCTAAACCCACAGCCTTTCCAGCCTCTAACGGTTGTTTGTTGTGTTTGTTTCAGTTTTTGTTTGTTTGGGGGTTGGTGTTTTGTTTGTTTGTTTGTTTGTTTGTCTGGAGGGGCTGTTTGGTTTGGGTTTGGATTTTGGTTTTTCAAGGCAGGGTTTCTCTGTATAGTTCTAACTGTCCTGGAACTTACTCTGTAGAACTCAGAGCTCCACCTGCCTCTGTCTCCTAAGTGCTGAGGTTAAAGACGTGCACCACCACAGCCTGGCCTTAGTTTTTTGTGGTTTTTTTTTTTGGGGGGGGGGGGGGGGATGTTTTGTTTTGTTTTGAGACAGGGCCTTCCTATGTAGCTCAGATTGATCTTAACTCCCTATGCCTCAAAACTTTTGATCCTTTCACCTCTGTGTCCTGTAACCATCTCACAGCCCAGATTGGGCAATTAATGACTCATCTCAAAATTTCCATAGTTATTCTCCTTTGTTTATGGTCTTATTTTGATGGGGAGTAAGTTTCTTATAACCCGAGTCCTTAATATTGCTTCTTTAAATCACTCAACTTAGCACAGTGCCTGGCACATCAGAGAAGCCCCAACAATATTTGTGGGATAGATAAATCAATAACTATTTCTAACTGCTCTCTCAACCCTGCCTCATTTCACCTGATCAATATCAGTGGAAATGCTACTGAGACCAAAGTCTCATGGGATCTTCTGAATCACAGGTTCAGGGGACAGTGTTAGTTGGCACTTGGTAGAAATTACACTAAATATTTTACTTTAAAAGATACCGCTAACCCTCCTGTGCAAATTTCCATTTATAGTCTCTCTGATAGCAGTCCCAATTAAAGTTTCTAATGAAAAAATTCCGCCCACAGCTTTGTTTTTTGTTTGTTTGTTTTGGCAGCCTAGCTGGTCCTGCATATCAAATTGTACAGAAAAAAAAAGAGATTAAGGGTAACTGGAGTGTCTGCATTGAAACCAAAACTATAATTAAAAATTTTTAAGTAAGAGGCTGGGAGGTGGCTCAGCAGGTATAGATGACCTGAATTCCATCCCCAAAACCCACATAGTAGACAGAGTCAGCTTCTTCAAGTCCCCCTTTTACCTCTACATGCATGCTGTAAGAAGGCACATACATCCACACAAAAAAGCTAAATAAAAATGCAATTTTTAAAATTATAAATACCCTGAGTGTGTGCTATAGTGCATAGTTTTAAATATTAAAACTCGGGGAGCCCAAGGTAGGTAGAACTCTATGTTTTTTAGGCCAGTCTGGTCTACATAGTGAGTTCCAGATCTCAAAATAAATAAACAAAATAAAAACAACAACAACAACCAAAAAAAAAAAACCACACACAATTAAAAGAGTATTTGTGTTCCATAGTCATAACTGCTTTTCTAAGGAGTTCAGTCTCTAGAAAAGAAAACAATCATGCTGAAAGGCAAAGCCTTGATTCTTCAGGAGAAAAAGCCACGGCTAAAGATGGTTGAGTCCATAAACTTAGGAGGTACAGAACCTTTTAAATGTCTTTACTGCTTCAACCGGAAGTGACCAAAGTCCTGACAGGCAGGCCTCATCTTTCCTTTAGTTCTTTTTGTTAGTTCCTTAGTTACTTGAAGACCTTTTATACAGCCTGACAATAAATCAAACACAGCAGAGAGGAGCATGGAAGCACGGGAGGTGTGAAGAAAGACAGGACTTCTGACGTTCCTGCCCTTTCAGCTACCTGAACCAGGAAATCACCCGAAGAGCTCTGCCTGGTCCCTAGCTTATTGGCAACCGAGTATAGTTAAGCCATGCTGTGTAGTCAACTAGCTTGAAACAGGACTGAAGTGTGTGCTCCAAAGAAAAGCACACAAGCTGAAAAATATGACTCTTCTCAAAGTACATGACTAAGTTCTTGAAACATGGCTTCAATGGCCATTAAGCTCTGTGATTAATACAGTCATAACTGAATGTGTGGACTGCAACTGTGCAATGCAACTGTGCTGCACACTGATTACAGGGAGGCCAGGATGGCCCAGTAATGAGGAAAGAATGTAGTTCTTAAGTTTATAGGTTTCTCCAACTGCCATATCTGTGCTTGAAAAGTTTGAAACAGAATGTTTTAACCCTATAAGAAGACCATCAAGGCTGGCGGATCTGGACCCAGGGAGGCCTGCACAAACTACTGTACCAAACAAGGACAATGCATACAGTAAACCTAGACCCCTGTTCAGATCTAGCCAATGGACAGCACATTCTCCACAGTTGTGTGGGGATTGACTATGACATGAGCTGTGGTGCCCCCTACTTGACCACTTCACCTTGGTGAGGAGGCTTGGTGGCACTCAGAGGAAGGAGAAGCAGGCTATCAGGGTGAGACCTGATAGGCTATGATCATATGGTAGGACAGGAGGTCCCCTCTGTCACAGGCCTAGGGGAGGGGAATAGGGTGAAAGAGGGAAGGAGGGAGGAATGGGAAGATACAAATGAGGGGATAATAAGCAGGATGTAATCTGAATAAATTATTTAAATTTTTAAAATTGAAAGAAGGAAAAAAAAAAGACTATTGCAATAACAAAACTTACTGGCCTAACTTCCTCCTGACCGATGGAGGCTCGGATGACATCCTCAGACTTCGATTATAAAAATGAAGGTGATGACTGGGGATGTGGCTCAGTTGGTAGAATGCTTGCCTCCTATACCCAGAGCCCCGAGTTCAATCCTCAGCACCTCATAAACTGGGCATGATGGGGCACACCTGTAATGCCAACACTCCTGAGCAGGGCTTCAGGTCTATCCTTATTAATAGAAAGCTCAAGGCTAGGATAAATATGTGAGACCCTATGCAAAGAGGAAAGGAAGGAAGAAAAGGAAGAGGATACGAGAAAGAGGAAGGGAGGGGACTACAATTGGGATGTAAAGTGAATTAATTAACTGATTAATTAATTACTTAATTAAAAGAAAGGAAGGAAGGAAGGAAGGAAGGAAGGAAGGAAGGAAGGAAGGATGGGCATTTGAGAAATACTTCCTGATGGCTATAACTATGTGCTAGCTAGTTTTATGTCAACTTAATACAAACTATGGATCTGAAAGGCGGAAACCTCAATGAAGAAAATGCCTCCATAAGATCCAGCTGTAGGCAAGCCTGTGGAGCATTTTTTTAAATTAGTGATCAATGTGGGAGAAACTAGCCCATTGTGGGTGATGCCGTGCCTGGAGTGGTGCTCCTGGGTTCTATAAGAAAGCAGGCTGAGCAAGCCATGAGGAGCAAGCCAGTAAGCAGTACCCCTCCATGACCTCTGCATCAGCTGCTGCCTCCAGGTTCTGCTCCACTTGAGTTCCTACCCCAACCTCCTTCAATGATGGACTATGATGTGGTGGACTATGATGTGGAAGTGTAAGCCAAATAAGCCCTTTCCCCCTCACTTGCTTCTTGCATGGTATTTAATCTCAGCGACGGTAACCTTGACTGGGACAGACTAGAGACAAGGGACATTCCAAATAGTTTCCAGAAAGCAAAGCTGGAAGCAAACAGCACAACTGTGTTAACACAGCATGAGGGGCATGGCTGAGCATATAAGTCTCTGTAACAGCCAATAGTAAGATGGCGGTACTGTCCTGGGGCAGACAGACAGGTGTCCATGGGGCACATAGTATGTACACCAAAGAATTCACTTTGCAGTGTTAGTCCAGTTAATAAGGTCATCAGCACCCACTTCTGGTCACTGCTTCATTGTAGGCACTTAGGACAAATGCTGCCCGTTAATGACTAGGTCACCAAATGACTAGGTCACCAAGTGCAGTTTGTAAAACGCTTTGAATTGGATTAAAGTCCTGATTCGTTACAGAGCTTTGGGGGCAGGGCTCTTCGTCAGCCACAAATTCCTCCACACCTCAAGGTACAGAGATAGGAACTCAGATGAGAATTTGACTAGAAACCATTAGAATATGCCGATCCTGCCTGCTTCTCTCACTAAAAGCACAAGAATAAGAATTTGAGATGCTATCACGGAGAAAGCATGGGCCTGAAAGTGCACAGGGTCTTGAGTTCAGAATCCTCTAATCGCCTGGAAGGAAGAGTCAACCAGAATCCATATAAGGATTTTGTGCAAAGCGTTTACCACTTACCAATGCTGCAAGTATGAGCCCCCCCCCCCCCCCCCGGCGGGGCATCCCCCCGTCGGGGGTGTGTTGCGATCCACCCCCCCCCCCCCAAACCTGGGAATCTAGTCCTCCCTGGTGCTGCCAGTAGCAATTCTGAAGTCACTAACCAGTTCCACAGGATCTGCGCACAAACTTCAGGAGCCTTCGAGAAACTGGAAATAAAAGAAACTCGAGATCAAAGGGTTATTTATGGTTGGTGACTAACTTCCAATGGATTTTACACTGGAGATGTTATGGTTGGAATGTGATGTGTCTCTTGAGGTTAAAGCGTTGATCTCCACTGGTAGCCAGGGCGGGGCAGGGTTGTGTATTGCTGTAAGCTTTAGGAGGTAGGGCTAGGCTGGTTCCTTTTGTCCCCATCCTCTTCCTCTCTGCTTCTGTCCACAAGGAGGTAAAAAATCTATATTTTCTCACTTTCATACAATGTTCTGCCCAAGCTCACAGTGCCGAACAGCCGTGGACTGAGCTCTCTGAAACTGTGAGTCAACATAAATGTTCCTTCGCTCAAGTTCTTTCTGTCAGTGTATTTGACCAAAGCAAGAAAGGTGGCACATACAGAAAGTTGTTCAGAAATCACCAGTTGTGTTTTCAATGATTGACATATTTATGTATAAGCTAATAGTACAAATAGTTTACTCTGTTATCCTTTTTTTTTTTTTTCAGGTGAGTATATTTACTTCTCCTTCATGAAAATCCTAGGAAAACAGTTCTCACAAAGAATAGGGCAACTCTCCACTTTATTCACTGAAAGCTAATGAGATACCAAGAACCTCAGTTGCTTAGCAACCGCTTCCTAATAACCAGTGTATTCAAATAACCCTCAGGGAGAAGAGACACAGCTTAGAGGCATGAGCTAGGGCCTGGATTCAGACCCCAGCACTAAAAAGAGCAAAGAAAGCTTAAGTGAAAGTCAAAATAAATAGCAAGGAGCTTTTACACAGCCTCTCTCTGGCAGGGCAGCCTGGTATTGGCGTCCACAGCCCCGCTCTGCAGCCCCATGTGCGCATTCCCGCTCTACTACCATTGTTGAGCCTGATACAAATGTGGAACCAAGCAAGACGTGCAACATGCAAACAAGCCTTTGGGGTAAAGAGCTAGGAAAAACAAAGGACACACTTTATCGTGAAATGGCACATGACACTTTAAGCACTCCGGAATTAAAATGACTGATTTGTGTACGCACAAACGCTATTTACACATTATTAGGCATTTGAAGACAATGCCAAGTTAGAACATTTTAAATGATATAAAAACTTCATCGTTCTGAGCGTTAAGATGCTGCAAAGCAGAAGTGATAAGCACGGAAGACAACTCATAATGTGTGATAAAGAGTATGACATTTGCCTTCGGTTGGCCACCTACGTGCACAGCAGACCTTGGAGTGACTCTGCAGTCGCTGCACAGTGGGAGACTCCAGGCCTTTTAGCCAACTAATTCCTGGGCTCTGCACTAGATCTCACTGCTGCACTCAGCAGAACTCAGGGTGATTCCGAGGTCACAGTGGTTAAAGATAGTTGCCAATTCACTGTTGGGCTGGGTTTCAGGTCTCCTTTCTCTGTGTCATATTGAGGGTTTCTAGTGATAATTCAGGAAACTAACCATGCCATTCATATGCATCTTTAGTGGAGTGTCTTGCAGTACCGAAGTATCTATGTGAAAAGCTCTGTGTGCTATAGCGGAAAATCCATTGTCCCTTAAAAGCTAAGTACTGGAACAAATACTGTTTTACTTGAATAAATATGTATGGTTCTGTGCTGCTTTGCAAGTTTTAAAAGCAGGGAGATTTTTTTTTTAAAGCAGGCTGAAACTAGATCCTCTTTTGTTTTTTTGTTTTGTTTTGTTTTTGTTGTTGTTGTTTTGGTTTGGTTTGGTTTTTTTTGGTGCAATGATTTATATTACTTAGTCAAAAATATGTGCTGAAAGGGAGTCATTAGACAAGAAGACATTATTAGAATCCCAAGAGTGGCGACCTGGTGCTTTTATTTCAGCAAATGCCCTTTTGGGTCCTCACACTTGCCCAACTCTGTGTCTGTCACACTTCTCTGTAGCTGAAAGAAGGTCAAGACTTAACTGTGAATGTGTGTGTCATAGCCACTGTGATGGCTTGAGTGCATTTAGCAGGA
Source organism: Acomys percivali (assembly GCA_907169655.1). Lineage (NCBI taxonomy): Eukaryota > Metazoa > Chordata > Mammalia > Rodentia > Muridae > Acomys > Acomys percivali. Next base: position 147,365,210 of record OU015744.1, on the reverse strand, counting down.
CCGTCAGTCACTCCATCTAAGTATTCTGACTGGACATGGACCTATCACAGATGAAATTGACGGCGTGAGTTGGAAGTACCATCTCCACCGCTTCTTCTTCCTGGGTAAGATCCAGGTCCTTTCCGTGTTCTCCCACTCCATCCCCTCTTAATAAGGAGGCAGGGTCTCTCTATGTGGCCCTGGCTGTTCTGAAACTGAGACATCCACTTACCTCTGTAAAGGTGTATGCCACCACCCCTGGCATCTTTCATATTATCTATGGCTATGTGCATTAGATGGTGAAAAATAATAGTAATAAAATGGATCCCTCAAATCACTACCTCCCAAGTTGAGTTAGGCTCACGATGTGCAAATAACATGTGAACTTTGTTTGCTTTCCTTCATTAGGAACCATGGCATGCAAAGAAAGCAGTGGACAGATGAGGAAGCGGGGAAGCGGGTGAGCATCCTGTTTCACTCTCAAGGAGAATTTTAAAGGCTTCATTATACTTTCCCTGAAAGGAGCGAGGAAAGATTATAGGCTGAAAGCTGGCCAGTAGGTTCAAGGTGTGAGCAGATGGCCAGGAGATACAACAGGGCTCTGGTAGTAGCTGGTTATTGCTGAAAATTTAAAACTGGCAGCAAGAGGAAGTCCGTGGCCTGAAACCTGCGGGATGGACACATTCTGCTTGAGGGAAGGAGAATCCTTGGTGGCGGTGCACTGGTGTTTTATGTTGCTGCATTAAACTGTCTACTACTGAGTCCATGTTCCCACTCTGTTTATGACTCACTAATAAATAAGCAAGCAGCTGGTGTCTTAAAGCATAGCCCCAAATCCTCACTCCTCTGCACATGGAAAAACATTTCTCAAAACAGTTTCAAATAGATGGAGGATCAGAGCATCTTCACTCCTTGGTGTTGTAAACTTGAAGACAAGGTCATATGTGTTTAGACGATTGATCGAGTAGAAATCTACATTTTAAATAGTCTTCCAGGACCAGGCATGGTGGTGTACGCCTCTAACCCCAGCGCTTGCGCATGGCGGTCTACACCTCTAATTCCCAGCGCTTG
>OU015744.1:147323539-147355925 GCA_907169655.1 Acomys percivali | reverse complement strand
TAGATAGATAGATAGATAGATAGATAGATAGATAGATAGATAGATAGATATAGATAGATAAAGATTTGAGGGTCGGGCATGGTGGCACCTGCCTTTCATCCCAGCACTCGGGAGGCAGAGGCAGGCAGATCTCTGGTCTCGATGGAGCGAGTCCAGGACAGGACAGGACAGGCAAGGCTAAACAGAGAAACCCTGTCTCGAAACACAAAAACAGACAAACAGAAGACTTGAGGAAAAGTTCTATGATGGAGTTAGATTAGGACAGGGATGTTTTCCAGAATCTCTTAAACTTAGGAGCACTCTCAAAGCACACAGGAAGTCCTTGGAGATGGGACTGCACACTTGCAATCCCAGCACCCGGAAGGACAATCGGAAATTCAAGGTCCTTAGCTGAGTTCCAGGCCAGCCTGACGTTCTGGAGACTATCGCAAGGGAGCTAGCAAAGGCAGAGGCTGTGACCAGCAGCAATGCTTACGCGCCTCTTAAAGAGGGAGGCGGGGGCTGCTGAGGAAGTGAGCTGCTGAGGAAGTGAGCTGCCCTCTGCATCCTGCATCCTGCCGGCCTGGCTGCAGGTACCCTCGCACCAGCCAACCCTGAGTCCGAGACCCTGCAGCTGGGAACCCGGAGCCAGAGCCCAGCAGGCACACACGCTGACATCACTGTCCCCTCCCCCCTCTGCACCCTGAAGAAGGGACCCCATTTGCTCCTCGGAATGGAAAGTTCCCTCCAAACCTTATCATCACAGTTACTCTGTGAGACTGCGGGAGGGGGGGAGGAGTGAAGTCTCCCTCACTCTAAACTCCTTCTCCTTGTGCTGCTGCGATGATTCTTCCTTTACCACAAAGCAGGCCATAGTTTTTAAAATGTCCACCGCAGCTAAAAATATCCCAATTTGAAAAAAAAAAGTTCATTTTTTTTTCATTTTGTGTTGCAAGCAGTTGTATAATTTTTCCCTAAGCCATTAACCCCACACGCCTAAAGTGAAAACCCGAGAAAGGCTGATTCCTATAGATTAGCTTTGTGACTGAACCTTTGTGCAGCATGTTTTTTAATCAGAATAAATTAAAATTTTGAAAAATGGAGACAAGCGTTTTAGTTGTGCCTGGAAACATTGAAAAAGAAACATGGGTCTTTTCATGTATTTCCAATAAACTCTAAACACAGAGTCAAAAGGGAATTCTCTGAGCTATAATTAGAGCTTTGGATTGTCCTGTACATCCACTCCCCAGGCCCCGCCCCCCAAAAGCAAAAGCAGTTAAGGATTAACCCAAAAAGCCAAGGTTGCCCAATTGATACTCGGTTTGCAGTCCTGCAATCCAAAGCCACTGTACTTCATGGCGTCATTAAGAAGGGCGCTAACTCTCCGAGGACTCTCCAGTTCAGCCCTTCAAACACTGACAGCCCCTGCCTGATGTCCAACAGGTTCTGCAGAGAGATAAGCAGGGCCCCCATGAGAGTGAGATGAAGAAGAAGGTGAAAAGCGTTCTCACAGGGAATCTATATGTTAATGCTTCAGGTTTGGACTTTGTCTTGGGAACGTGAGTGAGTCATGGATAAATTATGAAATATGGGTCAGAACAAGTCAGGAGGCAAAACCAACAAGAAAAAGAAGGAAAGAAAGAAAACAACGAAAGATTTAGGGCTGGGTCCCCTCCTGGAATGTTACTTGTATTTTGAAGCTCCTTATATTTTGAAGGCTTTGTCAGTTCAATGGAGACCAAATTTAGGTGGAAAAAAACCTACTACTTCAATTCTTTTCAAGTCTGGGTTTTTAAAACAAATTATGCATGTGTAGTATGTGGGGTGTGTGTGTGTGTGTGTGTGTGTGTGTGTGTGTGTGTGCTATTACTGGGCACTTTAAGACTGTATGTCTTTAAGAATAAGAGGCCAAAATTGTACTATTTAAACAAGATGATAGAAAACATTTAATTTAAATGTTATTTCAAAGATTCAGTAGTCCCAGTGTAAACACTATGTAGAATAAAAGAAGCCACATAAGATAAATAATGGATAAAAACATCAAAATTAGAATTCTCAGCCTTTAAAGTGAACTGAACTTGGGTTCCAAGTTCCCCTGGTTTTTATTTGGGGACTGGGCACCAATCACCGGCTCTCCTTCTATTCAATTATCACTGGGGTCTCCTTCTGATCCTTAGAATGCGTGCTTAGGAAGACGGGCTTCACTCAGTTCTGATCATCCAGGCACAAGGAATTACAAAGCAGAGCTTCTGCGAGGTACAGAGCAGGGGCATAATCCATGGGGAGTCACTAGGTTAACCATCCAACGAGTGGCTTGTCTGGCATGGATAAGTCCTATTCTTGTGTGCACTGAAAGAGCCTGAGCTTTTCTAAGAATGAGAGACATTTTACAGTCCCTTCCAACGTGGAGAACGATAGAACGATACTGCCCGCTTGCTGACTTATATTAAAAAAAAAAAAAAAAAACAGAAAGGTCGCCTGTCTCTCAAAATGGTAAATTAGACTCAAACACCCAGAGTTTCTACTTCAAGAATGATTATTCTTAAGGAAGAAACACAAAGAGCAGTGACCATTTTTCACAGGCATGCTCGGCCATCAAGAAAGTTTAATAAACCCCTACTTGGTATGCATTTATGCAGTGATTACATGAACTTTGACCTCCGAAGAGCTGTAGCAATTAGGTTCAGTGTCCAGCATCTTCCACACACCAGTCCCCACAGGCTTCCTTTCTTCTCTCTGCAGTTTATGCTCTAGGAGGGTGCAAATTATTAAAGCTTGGTTTCTAGCCCAAGGTTTCCTTCCACACGAGTCAGCTTTGCCCTCCTCTCCTGTCTGAATCTCAGATATTAGGGCAACTTATATTCCTCAAAAGCAACGCATTTATGCCAACCCAGTCTTCTCCCACACTTCCGCAAAGAGGAGCCCTAATGACCAAACGAGTTTCATCTCATAGCTCAAGGAATCTGAAAGAAATCGGGACTCTTCTTTCAGACGAATTTCACGTTTCAAAAAGAATTTGGTGCCATTTATTTTAACTGAAACCTGAGTGGATTGGTAGGGGAAAAAAAAAAAGCTAGAGAAGACTCAGTGGGAGGGCAGCTAGAAGCGCCTCTTTTCCCCCTTTAAAAAAAAAAAGAACTAAGAGGGAAGAGGAAAGTGTTTTAAGTTTCTAGTAAACACTGTTTAGCAAAAGGATAATAGGAAAGTTGCCCCTTTCCCAAAGAGGAATGGAACTGTAATTGTTGCCTTTAGCTGAGCGCTCAGATAAAGTGCAGAGGGGACTCATTCTAAAGTGACCCATCACTGCATTCATCTCTTCTTGAACTTTCGGTGAACCTGAGATTAAACAGGGGTGAGCAGCTAAGCAGTTTGTTGTTAGCAGCCTTTTCAACAACCCTTTCAGACTGAGTAAATATTGATCGGTTTGAATCTGATTGCCCCAGAGGAAAACACTGCTGCATCTGAATGGCCTCCAAAAGTAAACTCTCAAAGGTGAATCTGAAGCCCGACTTCTCAGTCACAGCGAGACCCTAACTTAGGCTAGTTTGAGGACACCTTGGATTTAACCAGTACTTCAGAAGAAAGTAGAGACAGAGGGAGAAAGAAAAAAAAAAAAAGCATTTGAAAACAAATTTTGTATTGCAATTGGGAGGGATCCTTAATTAAGACCTTTGTTTCATTTTTAAACTTATCAACAAAATGTTACTTTCTGTTTTCCCTCCGCAGGTTGTTTCAGTTGCGATTGCTGTCATTTTTCAAGGCGTTAACTGTGCCCCTCAGAGACCAGAACAGAAGAGACCTTGAAATAGGATGTGTTAAGCGCCTTTGATTTAATCGATTGGGACAGCTAAAAAGATACAAATGTTTTTCTTTGTTGAAAGGTGTATTAATGTCTCCTAAATGCATTACTTGTTAGCTGATTTATTCTATGGCCCAGGAAAAGCTAGGGATATTTAGGCATAATTTATTGTTCTCTTCCCTCTCAGCTACATTAAAACCAGCACCTTAAAGATTGGAAGCTCCAGGATTCCAGCAGGTCGGACCCTGCTTTCAGATATTGAAATCAAGGCAGCAGTATGCAAATGACACTTTAACACATTAAAGTATTTGAAAACCAGCCATCTGTTTTGCTTTGTGGCCTTACACTAATAAACAAAAGATACAGTATAGCCAGGCGGGGGAAATGAAAGAAAGGGGTGGTGTCTTTGAAGTTCTCTCCTTCCACTTGAATCTTTTCAGGCAACCTAAGAACCCAGCAGCTGAGGGGAAGGTGCCCGGTGCCCTTGATATGCACGCAGCAACTGCTCCCACAAAGTCCAGGCTTCCCCATTTAACAGGGATGTGCAGGAAATCTCACAAGTCTTCTAGAAGGCCTGCAAATTCCTATGTTTGGTAGGTTTTCCTCCACAGCCCATCTTTTCAAAACACCCTCTGAAAAGGAAGGAGGGGGTCATATGTCTGTGTTGGGATGCTATAGGTTTTCTACTCTGCTTTTAGGGCTCAAAGCCTCCAAGTATGTGTGAAAAATAAGAATGACGATCCAGCTTGTTGGTCCCATACTTACCTAGAATGTACAAGGCCCTAAATTCCATCCCCAAGCACCAACCAAGGAAAAAAAGTTAGAAAATGTTGCTTAAACCCTGAAATATGTTTAAACTAAAAGGGACTTGGCAAGAGGCATGCTGAACTCCCTGTTGACTTTCTCTGGTCTGACACATGCCTGGATCAGAAACAACTTGGGTATACAAAGTCTTGGTTTGATTTCCACAAGCTCACCTGGAAGAGTCTGAGTCTAGAGCAGAGATTTTTTACATTTCTTCCCATGTTATGTGGCATTGAGTTAGAAATGTAGACCCTTTACAGGATGACAGTTGAATCTGAAGGAGATAAGCTGTGCAATGCCCGAAATGTGAGGGACTAACTGCTGGGAGGGAGGGAAAGAAGGCAAGGCTTTATTGACAACAGATCATCAATTTAAAGGGCAGAAGATATTGAGACACTGCCTGACATCCAAAAAGAGGAAGCAGGAGGGGGAGGGGAGACATCCTGACCACAGTTTTATACTGAAACTGATTACATGTGAATCTCTTTGCTCTTGGGTCACTAATGTGAGGAAAGACTGACTGAAGACAGTTTTCAGCTTTTGAAGGGGGGGCTCTGTTTATATATATGTCAACATTCAGCTGGAGGTGAAAAGGTTAGCACTTGACCCAGGAAGTATCTATGTTTGTTTCAAAAATAGAGCTCCTTCATAAATTTCTTCACTATTTTTTTCCCCATTTTGAGCTTTGATTATAGTAAAGGAGCTGTTGTTGTAAAAAAAATAAATAAAAGATCAGTGCATTAAATAGACATTGGTTGGATAAAAATATAGTTATAGGGAAAGCTGAAAATTACATGACAGTGAAAGGCACCACCTTTCTGCCCTTCCCCACCTGAAATAAGCCAACTTTGTAATAAGCAACAACTGTAGCCCAGCCAAATAGACAAAGCTGCTTAAGCATACCTGAAACTTGAATACTTTTATTACAGACATCTTAAGACCCGTAAACTCTGCTCTGGACCACACCAACTCGGGATCTCAGAGCTGTTCATGATTGTACAGGAAATGGGACTCATCACAGGCTCACAAAGGATAACTGATAGAACTCAGTGTGAGACTTCAGGGACATCAAGACATTGTGCGACATGCAGAAGACTGTTCACGAATCACACAAAATATACATTCATTGTGCTACCCATCACATTAACAGTTAGCTGGGAATACATTGTGTCCAGCCGAGATAACGGTAGGAAGGAAGGGTGATTGAAAGAATATCTTTAGGCTACACAGAATCCGGCATAAGTTTTAAATGAGGGTGGCCGGAGAAGCGAGAAGAAATAGGTAGCATTTGGGAAGGCTTGGAGTAGGAAAGGATCTGAACTTGGTGCTTTGCAGGCCTTCTCAACTCCGAAAGAACAAATTGAGGCTGCCTTCTGAGGCATCTGACTCTGTTGTTTGAATGAGAGAGGTGGTTTTTCTCCCCCCTTCTTTCACCCATAATCATACATAAACTAACTGTACCAGTTTTGAAATTTTGCCCACCCTGTTTGATTGTTACCTACATGTTCCTAGAAAAGTTGTATAAAGATAAATCTCTCAAGAGAAAGCGTTTACAACCAGCAAACTCACACACATGAAATCAACTAAGTTAAGGAGTGAATTCATTGCATAAACACGTTCAGTGCATCTTTTCTTCATGAGCCTTTCTTTGGACACTCTTTTCTCTATGTCCTCCTTAAGGGCCAGGTAGAAAAGAACAATACATAGATAAAAGATGAGATGTCTCCTCCTTGCAGATGTCTGATGGCAAAGGGAACTGTTGTTCTCCAACAGACATCTGAAAGGAACCACAGGTAGTGTGGAATATCTCACAGCAGAAATTAATGTGGGTACCCAGTGTGGATTAAGGAGTTAACTTCTAATCAAGTCTCCAGAATTCTCTGGAAATACATTATCTTGGCCAGGAGCTCCCCAGATAGGACCAGAAAGGAAGAGAGACACTGTAAAGAAAGGAAGATAAGCTAAGAATGTGCTTTGGGTAAGAAATTCCAGCCCAGGGAGAAGAAGCCAGGGCTGCAGAGTTGGGCTGGGGCAGCCTCAGTGGGAGGTAGTCAGAGTGTCTGAGGTAGATGATGCCGGGGAAGGGGCGCAGGGTGAGGAGCTGGATTTCTCAGAAGATTCTTCAGCTTTCTCGTCGCTTCCAGGAGGAGTGGCAGGAGAGATGGGCAGGAGCCCCTCCTTCTCACGTTTCTTCTGCTTCATGCGGCGATTCTGGAACCAGATTTTCACCTGGGTCTCGTTGAGCTGCAAGGACGCGGCTATCTCTACCCTGCGAGCTCTCGTCAGGTACTTGTTGAAGTGAAACTCCTTTTCCAGCTCCGTGAGCTGCTTGGTGGTGAAGTTGGTGCGCACTGCGTTGGCTTGACCCACGTAGCCATACTCTCCAACTTTCCCTAGTGTAGGAGAGAAAGAGAAGAAAGGTAAAAATTCTTAAACCCTTATTCGATTGCCCCGTCATTGAGGCAATATTTGGTTAACTGCTCAGCACAAACCTCCACCCCCCGCCGGGAAGCCCCAGTGACCAACGTGTAAAGTGTTAACCTGAAGTCAACCATTAGCGATCAAGCTCGTGATTAATGGAGCCTGCAGATATTAACAGAACACCACTACCATCACCGACGCCTCCCACCCCAACACACACACACTTTCTACCTCCAGACAACTTAAACCCCAGCCCCTTTGAAAAATCCAGGCCCAGAAAGTCCTTTGCCCCAACACACCTGGACACCCTAATACCACACACTGCAACTATACATGACATTAGACTTAATCAGGAACTCGTCTCTTAAAATCATTCATTTTCCTAGAAAACTAGGTGCACTGGCCCCTTTCAAAAGCATTTGTTTGCTAGCTAGCCGGCAGGACTCACCTGTTTTGGGAGGGTTTCTTTTAACTTTCATCCAGTCAAAAGTCTGCGCTGGAGAAGACGTCTCTGCAACAGGGGAGCGACAGGCTTCTTGGTGGCTGGCGTGGAGAGGGGATAAGGAGTTATTATACGTGGCCAGGGCCAGGCTCTGGTGCTCTTGTCCGTATGAGTGGTGAATGTACTGGGGCGATCCCACCGTGCCCCCAGCATAACCCTGGTGGTGGTGGTGGTGGTGATGCTGGTGATGCTGGACCATGGGAGATGAGAGGTTTCCAGAGTAAACAGCGGGAGCGCACGGGGGGGTACCCACCACTTACGTCTGCTTCCTGATTTAATCCATAGGGGCTATAAGGCGCGCTGAAGTTCTGCGTGCCATAGCTTGGACCACAACTCGAGTGGGAATAAGAAACCCCAAGGTTCCCAGAAGTCTGGTAAGTAGCCGGCTGAGGGTGGTGATGGTGGTGATGGTGGTGGTGGTGGTGGTGGGGCGAGCTGATTTGCACCCCCCTGCCCACTAGGAAGCGGTCGTCGCCGCTGCAGCTATTGGCACTGACCGCGCAGGATTGGAAAGTTGTAATCCCATGGTCAGAGGGGTAGGCTCGCGCTGAGCAGGTCCCGGAGTCGCCACTGCCAAGGATGGGGTATTCCAGAAAGGAGCTCATTCTTGCATTGTCCATCTGTCACTGAGTGACTGGGTCCTGCGAAGCCCTGGGTGACCGTGCCAACTTTCTCACTTCCTCCATAGGACCAGAGAAGAAAAAATGATATGAATGTACAGTGCGCAAGAGGCGGGGCGGGAAGGCTAAGGGCTCCAGGGGAAGGACACGTGACTTGGTCAGCCAATGGCTGAGCCGCCTGCGAAAGTTTACGGGCTGCGGCTATGATGGATCACCGTTTCAGTGGCATTTAAATCCCTGGCGCTCCCGCAGTCTAGGTGACGCGCGCTCGCCCCCCCAGGCAGCCCGGGCCGCGGCGGTAGATGCGGCTGCTGCCAGAGCGGACTTAGAGCACTGGGACCACAGGGAGTCAAGACTGCCTTTTGCGCGCGCCCGACTCGGCTGGCCTCCGCCTCCAGGATATGGGGGCGGGGGGAGGGATGGGAGGTGACCCTCCGCCACCCCTTCCCCACCCAGCCCAGAAAGCTGAACTGGCAAGAGGTGAGAAAGGACGGGGCCTCCCGGCTCTCTTGAGGCGGGCATCCGTGCGCCGAAAATCTCTGCCTTAGTCCCAAGGACCTTGGCGGAGCCGGGAGCAAGGTGGGTGGGAAGGGTGGGAACCCAGCAGATACCACGCCCTCCACTCGGTGACCGCGGACCAGTACCCAGGCCGGGCGGAGAACTGATCCTGGAACCGCGGCGCCTAGGGCGAGGCTGCGTCACTGGCTCGCCAGCCTCGGAATGTAGAGGGGCGTGCGCAGAGGATTGACCGGGAGGAACAAGGGTGGGTGTGCTGGAGACAAGAGCAAGAAAAGAAACTTCTGTCCCCATCCAGAGGGTCTCTGAGCCCTCTTCCCAGACTCCTACCGGCCAATAGCGTGGCACTGGGAGCTTCTGTAATTCGATCCCAGGGGCGGGGGTGGGGGTGGGGCCCTAGAAACTTAGCTCTCTGGGAAAGGCCCAATGTCCGCTCCCTTCTCTACCCTCCCTCTTCCTTCGTTCTCTTCCCCTTTCTCCTCCTCAGTCTGCTTTGCTCTTGGTAGCTCGGCAAAATCTGGAGCAACTGTGCTTCTGGAAAAGGCAGAGAAGAGAGATGGCGCTAGCAGATGTGGCCGACGTGAGAGCTGAGCCTGAGCTCCAGGCCTTCTGCCGACTCTTAAGAGTCTCAGGAGCTTGCGCCCTCCTGGGTAGGCCTCAGAGGGCCCGGATCACACACAGCTCCTAGAAAGTATGCTGACCTCCCCCGTCACGTTTTTCTCTTCCGGGAGGGGCATGTTAGCAGTGGGAGAGCCTCCTCTTCCACCACCCCCTATTGCATGTGTGAAGGGGGTGAGGGGAGCTGAGGACTGGCAGGTGGGAGGGGCAGTGGACAGATGGCTGAGTGGGTGGAACACTTTCAACCGACTGTGTAGTTGCTTGTGTGAACCTTCAGGTCAATCCCCATAGGGACACGTGCAAATGTGAGCATCATCCCAGGGCAGGGGTCCTGTTTTCCATCAATCTCGTCCTACAAGGATGCTGATGGTGTTGGTAATTGCTGTTTACTATTAGATTTCATGCCAACTCTGGGCTTGGAGAAAGAAAAGGCAAAACAGATGAAAATGGACACATTCTTAAGTAGGGGAAATTCAGAGGTCACCTAAGAAGCCTGGCAGACAATTCTGCACGGGTTTTACTCTAGCCTTGGATCAGACATGAAATGAACAGTGTAATTTATGTGAACGTTTTGGGAGGGGTATCCCTCTCTATAGAAAAAGGAATTTCATACTCTGGGCAGACACTTTTCAAATGTGAAGTCAATCTTCAGACTTCTGTGTTGTCCCCTCCCCCACCTCTCACCCCCCCCCCCTGCCCCCCCCCCCGCCCCCGCAAACCTGACCAGCCTCTGGGAAACCTAAGCAGATCTTTGTCCCTGGTCTCCCTTGATGGCAACAGAACTTTTCCCCCCAACCACTTCTTTGGGAAATGGTCTTTCTCTGTGAAGGTTGATTCACCCCAAAGCATGGTTAAGCGGGAGCAAGGGCTGAGAAGTTTCCCCTGCCTTAGCTTCAGCTCCTGAGGAATCATCCAGGAAGAGAAAAAGTAAGACAGACCTCCCGGAGGAGGTTCTCTTGGGAGGGCAGTCCTCCAGCTACGAGGAAAGAGGGATTCCTGTAGGTCAGGAACAGGAAGTAAGAGAGGCTTGATACCGTGAGTGAGGCTGAGTTGCTCTCTTAGCAGAAGGCAGCTCCAGGCCCTCTGTGTCTTTCCTCGGTCCAGGTTTGTGTTAACCTCCTGGCTCCAGGACGCCTTGCCTCAAAGCTGTTCCGGGCCTGCGCTGTCCTAGGCCTCTTCTTCCACCTTTCGGCTACTTCTCGCTCCCTGAAGCACCCCACCTCCCACCCCCCAACCCGCCACCTCTGTTTTTCTGGACAGCCTAGGTAGGGTGTTGTCCTCGGAATCACAAACACACACTCGAACCAGGCCCATAGATACCGTGCACTGCTCGCTCGGGCTTCCGGAGACCTTGCCCTATTAACTACGGAGCTCCGCCTCTGCCGGCTTGTGGGTCCCTGTTTTCCCGGGGAGGCTCTCCAAGATATCGCCGCCGCCCCCCCCCCCCCGCCCCCGCAACCCCCAGCCTGGAGCGGGTAGGCTTATGCAGGCTAGGATTCTTTCCCAGCCCCCAACCCCGGAGAAATTGAAAAGGCCACGGTGCAGGTTAAGAGACTTGGTCTTTTGAGCAGCGAGGAAGCCAGCGACCCACGCAGGAATCGGGCTAAAGTCTCTTTAAATAGCCCCAAGAGAGTGGGTGAAAGGCGAGCTTAGGCCATGAGTGAAGTAATCCTCTGCAAGCGGCACGCTTGGCTCCAAGTGCCTTTTTTCAGGCCTCTTCTACTGGAAAGGGAATTGAGGGAGGAGGAGACAAACCGAGGCCCAGAGCTGTTCTTGGCATCCGCGGCTCAGCCAAGCTGTTGTTTTAAAAGAGCAATAAAAATGAATTATGACTAAACGCCTTCTAACTTAATGCTTTCGGACGGGGATCCCCGGCAAATACGTAAGAGGATTTTTATTTGTGCATGTGTTCCTGCAATTGATCTCTTTGATGACATTCTCATTCATAGAAAGCGTTTGATTTATGAGCTTAGGACGAATCGTATCCAGGAGCTGAGCAGCCCTGGCCACAGCCGGGACACTCTGCTCGGCTTTCAGAGCCTGGGGCCTGAAAACCGCCACTGTCCCCACACAACCAAGGTTGCTGAGGAATTTGGGGAGTGAAGGGTGGAGGTAACGTTGGGAGCAAACCCCTGAAGAAAGATTGAGGTTTCCTTGTAACTCCCAAGCTTTTGCTGCTAAGAGCTGGGTTCTTACATCAATCAGCCCGCCCAACGCACGCACGTGTTGCTGCAGGTTCTCACGGTAAGTAAGTCATCAAAATAGAACCCAGAAAGGAAATAAATGAATAAATGTCGGGGGAGGAGAGACAAAGTAAGGGGCGAAAACAGAACAACCCAAAAGCAAACCCTAGATCACATTTTATTGATAATATTTCATTTAAAGTGCTCCTTTCTCTAAGAAACTGGGTTAATTAATAATCTAGGGTGCAGAAACACTCTGTTTTTAAAAATCTCAACTTGCTAACCTGACTTCAAACCTTTAATGATTTATTATTAGCAATGTAAACAGATTTAAGAATTAAATATCAGCATGTGTGTGTGTGTGTGTGTTCTCTCTCTCTCTCTCTCTCCCTCTCTCTCTCTCTCTCTCTCTCTCTCTCTCTCTGTGTGTGTGTGTGTGTGTGTGTGTGTGTGTGTGTGTGTTGAAGGCAAGAATCTTGGGATGACTGGGAAGAACCCTTCTTAGCATGCATTTTTTTCCCCAACTAGTAACCATTGCTTTGTTTTATTTTTGTTTTCTTCTATCTTTTAGGTCTGTTTTGCTTGAGCCCATCAACAGCTGGGAGATTAATCAACCACACTGAAAACGGGGGGCAGAGAAAGGAGGAGTTGGAATGTAGCTGTTTGAAACAAATGTGTGTAAATAAATGAATTGTTGATAACTCAGTTATTGACCTAGAGATTGGTAGCTTGTTAAGGGAGCTCCACTTTACTCATCCCAGAGCTGGGAGGGTGTTTCTGTAGGCACTTTATTTCTCCACTTGGGCTGGGGCCAACTCAGGCTGGCCAATCCTGTTTCTATTACTGATTTAATTCTGTGGCTTGAGTCTCAACATTGAAAACCAAATCCATTCCCTGGGGTGGTGGTGGTGGTGTTGTGGGGGCGGGCAAACACTTGCCAAAAGCTCTAGCCACTTTCTGGCTTTCTTCTTTGTTGCTGTCTATTGCAGACTTTGAACATGCCACGGTAATAAAATATATTAAAATTGAAAAAGGTAAATTGTGACCAGACTTTTTATTTACCGTATTAGACTAAAAGGGGTATGAGAAATCAGCCTGAGCCTTGAGAAAGAGGGGAAGAAAAAATAAGAAAGCTACTTATAGCAAAGGAGAATTTATTCTACCAAAAATACGCATGACAATGCATCCTAATGTGATACAAAAATAAAAAGAAAGTGACAGGACAATTTATGGTCACTTTCTTGCAGGCCTTGTTTTGTTTCCGGGAAAATCACATAGAAGCTTGTTTGGGGTTCTGTGTAAAACGACTAAAACGCCAACATAATTTGTAAGAGATGGCTTTAACACTGGGTCAGGGAAGAACAGTAAACAGAAAATCCTGAACATTAAAGAGAGTCAGGGTAGATCAGGAAGAAAATAAAACAAAAATCAACTCCCGGAATAAAAGAAGGCGAAACCACCTGGTCAGAGGCGGGTTTTTTTTTGTTTTGTTTTGTTTTGTTTTGTTTTTTTGTTTTGTGAAGCTTTGCTTTGCTTTAATGTTCTTAGTAATTCAGATGCTGTAGGTCGATTGTGGTGAGTGTGTCTGTAAAAAAGTCAAAGCTGTCAGCTGAAATATCTACAGGACTGTCCAGGGAGCCTGGCAAGCTGGGCGACAGTGCATCTGAAAGCTGCAGGCAGGAATCTGTGGAGAAGACATTGAAGTCCTGCAAAGAGGGGACCTCGAGGGCCTCGGGACTGTCATTGTTTAGGCCAGCTCCACAGTTCTGGCCCATTGTTGACAAGCAGTTAGGAACAGTGGGTGACTGATGCTGAAAATGTTTCAAATTTTTCTCATTGCTGGTTAAAGGCGAAACTGGGAAAGTTTGGGAGTCGCCATTGTGTCCGTTGGGAGCCTGCTGTTGAGAGAGCGCATTTTGCTGAAAAGTGTAACCCTCCCTCTCCAGAAGAGCCCCAGAGACACTAAGGGCTTGCTCAAAGAGTGACTTCTCTTCCTCGTCTTCCTCCACTTTCTCCGAGTCCTCCAGGTTTTTAAATTTTCCTTCGCTGTTTTGGTTCTCTTTGCACTGGGTCTGCCTCTTATGCTTCATCCTCCGGTTCTGAAACCACACTTTCACTTGTCTCTCAGTCAAATCCAGCAGCGCGGCGATTTCCACCCTCCGGGGTCTGCAAAGGTACTTGTTGAAATGAAATTCCTTTTCCAGCTCCAAAAGCTGAGTGTTGGTGTAAGCAGTTCTCAGGCGCCTGGAGCCCCCGCCGCTGCCATCACCTATTTCCAGGGAGTCTGCGGAAAGGGAAGCCAACAAGAGACACACGTACAGTTGAAGGTGGAGGGGTCCCGGCAGGGTTATTCCACTGGAGAATAAATACAGCAGAAAAGATATACAGCAACAAAATGGCCGCCCCTGGATGCCGCGCTGCTATTGTGCTGCCTTTACTGGGAGCCCAGCCGGGAGAAGCCCAATCTCTTCCACCTCCATCAAATTCCTGCCTGTGGCTCCCCCCAACCTCTTCATCCGGGAGCAAACTTTATATTAGCTACAACACAATTTATAATTAATGCATCAGCTGCTTAGCTGAGCAAGAGCGGTCTATCACTCTTCATTACTGTCAAAAAGCCAAACTCTAGGACAAGTAGACAAGAGGAGGTCAGTTCCAACTCAAATAAATCATCCTACATTACACAAGTTAGGGAAAGTCCCCCCCCTCCTCAAAATATATATGTCTCATTGTAGAACTCAGGATCTATTTTCCCTTCCATCGAACCCACTCCTGAACCCAGAGGGGCATGAGACCGACCACCAGGCATCTCTCTCTCTCTCTCTCTCTCTCTCTCTCTCTCTCTCTCTCTCTCTCTCTCTCTCTCTCTCTCTCTCTCTCTCACTGTCCCCTTCCCTCGAAGCCCATGGTCCCCTCCCCCATAACCGTTCTTAAGGAAGCCCGAAGAAGGACGAGGGTCCTGGGGACCTGGGGCCAAGTCTCCGGACTGACCTTTATGGCCGAGGCAGGCTGGGCCCGTGGAGGCGGTGGCGGGCGGCAGTGCGGTTTTCTTGGCTGCCTTCTTCTCCTTCATCCAGGGATACTCAGGCGGCTGCAGGGCGCCGGCGGGCACCGGGCTGCCGCGACTGCCCGCGGGGCTCGACTTGGGGCGGCCGCCAGCGCCGTGGCGAGGGTGACTGCCCGGGTTCAGGGTGGGAATGGTCTGCTCAAAAGGAGGAGGAATCAGTGTCGAGTGTGAAAGCGTCGAGGTCTTGATTGATGAACTTTGAAATGTATCAGCGACAGGGGGAAAAGATGTCAGGCACTCAGCGAGCGACGGCTGGCTATTGATAAAACCAATCTCTCGCTCAAATTCGTAATTCATGGCCTTCTCCTTGGAGCCCCCTCAGAGAAAAAGTTCCCTCTTTTGGAGGGGCTTTGGGGGGGGCAAGGCCCAGGAAAAAGGCGAGCGCGGAGGTAAAAAAAAAAAAATCTATCATAGAAGATCGCTGCTGGGGTGTTTTTTTTTCTAATTCACTGATTACAGCCGTATGGGGACCGCGCTACTATTAAACTATTGAATTCATGGAGACAAGGTTGAAATTGGACCGAATTGGCTGTCACATGATTGCTTCTGCCCAATGACAATTTGGGCTTTAATCAAAAGAAGCCACTGTCTGTTTGATTGATCCAAAAAAGTCAGAAAGGAACGCCTCATTGGGGGCCATCGAGGCTTTATTTACACTTTTTTCAGGACAAAAATACATATATGTGGGTGTGGATGGGAATGCCCCGGAGTGCGTGGGGGTGAGAGTGCCTGTTTGCCTCCTGATCTGCAAGGATCTAGTGTGCTCCCTGGAGTGTGTGTGAGTGTGTGCGTGTGAGCCCTGCTGCCGGTCCCGCCAGCGGCTGCCCTTTGCCTCCCCCGCACACTCCGCGCATTGTTTGGGACTGTCGGGAAGACGCCTCGCACCTCACAAATCATTTAAGCACCTCAGCCTGACGCCTGTAGTCATTAACAAAGTAATCCATTAATCTTCAAAGTTTTGACACCCGAGGGCCCTGCATCCCAGCCACATAAGTTCTGCTAAGGCAAGAGAAAGGAGCAGAGGAGAGAGAGAGAGAGAGAGAGAGAGAGAGAGAGAGAGAGAGAGAGAGAGAGAGAGAGAGAGAAGAGAAGAGAAGAGAGAGGGAGGATATTAGGGGTTCCCCCTTCCTTTTCCTCCTGTACTTTTCTTAAAATCAGTTCCTGGATCTCAGAACCATTCATATTCATATTCTCTCTCTCTCTCTCTCTCTCTCTCTCTCTCTCTCTCTCTCTCTCTCTCCACCCTCCCTCCTTCACTCCATTCTCCTTTACTCTTTTTCCTCTCTCCTTCCTCCACCCCACTCTATCCTGTCTCCCTCTCCTCCCTCTCAGCCTCTCGCCTCTCGCCTCTTCTCAATGTCCAGCCTGGGATCTGCATCCCAGCCCCATTGTTAGCCAGCTTTTCCACGGGCAGCTTTGCATCTGGCTCCTGCGGGCAGCGGAAAACGAGAGGCGGCTCTCGAAGCTTGCTGACCTTCCTACGCCATCAACTTCTCAGGAGTGGCTGGAGATTATAGATGCTTGTGCCAAGAGAGACAGCAGCCCCAGGTCCTTATGTCCAAATCCCCGTAGCCTGGGCGGCGGCCAGCCAAAGCAATGCCGCCCCGAGCAGGCTGGTGCGGCTCCTGGCACTCTGGGTTTCATACCCGTAGGGCTCGGGTGCGGTGAGTATTTCCGATTTCCAGGAAGACTGCTGGAACTTATCAGCAGGAAGGGAAAGGACTCTTGTTCCTCGCTCCCTTATGCCTCCTACTCTTCTTGGGCTCCTTGTCGCTCTGGTTGGGGACTGGTTGGTTCAGATGCAGCGAGTGTTTCTTGGCAGCCTGAATTGCCTCCCACACCTTCCTGCTTTTGGGCACCAGGGAGATTTGCACCCTGGTTCTGTTGTGGGAACCAGCACTGCGTGGGAGAGGGTGACTCAAGGAGGAGTTGCATCGCTTCAACTTCTCCTTTCTCTTTCTTCCAGTTCTGAGACAGGACTTCAGATTGAGTGCTGAAGAATTCAAAAGATAACACCTTTAGATATCAAGGAAGCACTTAAAAGAAAAACCACCAAACCAGAAAGGAGAGAGGGAGAGAGAGGGAGAGAGAGAGAGAGAGAGAGAGAGAGAGAGAGAGAGAGAGAGAGAGAATATGAAGGTACCTTCTCTCCCTCAAGCCCTAAGGATGGAGATTCGCTTTTGCTTCCTTTGAAATGGACCAAGTGATCAGAGTGCCCCAGGCCGGCAGGCATCAGTGGCAGGAAAATAAATCATTCTGATGGCCAAGGAGAGAGAGGTTGGTGGGGGAGAAAATTTCTATGCAGAAAACAAGAAAGGCCGACCAAGGAGCAAGGGCAGAGCTCCATCTCTGAGGCCATCATGTAAAAGCTTTGGGTTGGAAATGACTGTAAAATGGTCCCAACCTTGCCCAGCTCAGAGCATTGCCTTGCAGATAGAGCACTATTTTGGAAAATGTAAGATTTTCCAGCTTTCTTGCTTTTATTCCAAACAAAGCTCTGAAGGAAGTCTGGGTGTGATCAATCTTGCTCACCAAAAGCCTTGACAGCTTCTGGCCCTTAAGAACACATTTCAGCTTCAAGCTTTTTCCAAGCTCAAATGTGGCTGAGCAAAGGGGAGAGCAGGAAACGCAAGTAAACAAGGAAAATTTGTCCTTTTAAAGATTCGGGATTTTGGCAGTAGAGCGGGTTCTAAGGTTGCTTTTAGGAAAGGTGCTTTGCAGATTCAAAGGTAGTGGTTTTGGGCATTTGCTTTTACCAGAAAGAATTGAGGGACAGGAAAGTTAGAAAGCAGGGTTGCTCACTTCATTGGGTTTTGTCAGGCTGCGTGGGTGAAAGCTTTTTTTTTTTCTCTCTCTCTCTCTCCCTCTCTCAACTGCCTTAATTCAAAAGCCATCTGGAAGAAAACCCTTTTCTGAGACTGCCTAACATTCAGATCTTCTCCCAATCTATTACTTTAACTCTGGAGATATTTTAATAAAGCTTATTTTTTTAATGTCCAGGAAGCTGGAAGTGAGTTGGATTTTTTTTTCTTGAAAGCCAAAATGAATGCCTTGACTGGCAAGATATAGGAAATGGTATTAGGATCTCATTGTACACTCTCTGCCTTAAGGGAAGGAGGAAGCTAAAGGGAAGATTTTTAGGCTCAGTTTCTAATGCTGGTATCTCTGATGGGTTTTCAGGTGAGGAGAACCAACACACACCTCTTCCCCTTGATGCTGCCCTTTATTTTCTCAGGTAATTTTGTCCATGTTTTTTAAAAATGCTTACATAAAAAGACTACTGTATATGCACTGGTTGATTTCAACAACCAAAAGGCTCCCATCCTCACAAAGACTGGCTTTCCAGCCTCTGCATTTCTGATGTGTGCACCATATTTCTGGAAGGGAGGTTGAGGTGAGGGGAGCAAATCCACTTCCCCACAGGCCAAAAATCTTTTAAAAGAAAAAAAAAAAAAAAAACACGAATCAAGTACAGGAGTACAGACTTGGAGAAAGCTCCTTCGGTGTGAGACTCTCATCTTTCTGCAGCGGCCTAGTTTTGGATCCTCCGAGGTTTTTCTTTTTCCTAAAAGATGAAAAACCGGTCCCTAAAAGCTGCTCTCTGTGCCTCAGCAGGTACCCCAAAATGACTCCATGGCTTGCTGTTAAGGATTTCCTTAGGGCGCTGGAGTGTGGGTGGGTAGAGGCCATGATGATAGATATTTGAGATTGCAAACAAAATGGCGACATTCTCTACTTCTGCCTCTGAAAGATACAATCCAGGGAGAATGGGGACTCAAATGCCCCCCAATCTGTGTGGATGCAGACCAGCCGATCACTTCCAGTTCTGAGGAGTTGGTGACGGGATACAGCTGGGAAGCTTGCTTTTTCTGAATTTGCTTCTTGAATCTGTAATGCTTTACCTTGAAGATGAATTTTTTTTTTTTTATCTGCCTTTGACTCTGCCAGCCTGGGCATCCTATCTTAAATCCAAACGTGGAAATGTAATATTAAGCTTGTGTAGCAGCAAATGAAAGAAGTGCATGTACAATTGCATTTTTATTAGAATGATACCAGTCTCCTTTCTCTCTCCTCCTCCCCCTGGGGCCATAAAGAGAGAGGAAATAAATCCACAGAACGGCAAATGCTGAATTCCGGGAGGAATCTGATGCTGAGATTCATGGAAGGGATTCCTTCCAGCGCAAGGAAGGCCTGGAGGATTCTCTGGAGCTCAGTCTTTTTGCGGGCGACCTGAGGGAGCATCGGTCCCTTTGGAGCTGGATTTGGAAGAGCCCTCCTCCTTTCTGCGGGAGTGATAATGAACCACAAAGCATCCACAATGGAGACCCGGAATGCGGTAGCTTGTTGAAAGAACTCAAGCCCTTGCGCGGTTCCCAAGGTTCAGACGTTGGCCGTTTGGGCTTTCAGTGCGGGGTGGAAAATGAAGAAGAGCTCCGGGTTCTTGGTACGCGTCGCCCCGCACCTGTGCGCCCCCCGCTGAGCCTCGAGTCCGCCGCCTTTGTTTCCACCACGCCGCCCCGCACTTCGCAGCCTGCTTGGGCGGCAGCTGGAAACCAGGCAGCCGAGCAGGCCCAGAGCAAGGGCATTTCCCGGAGCTGCGGCGGCTGCCTGAAACCTCGGCCTCTATCCCCAGAACTCCCTGAGCTTCCAGGCCAGACGCTCCGGCTAGGCCTCACAGTGCTGCGGCAGCCACTGCCAGCTCGCTTCTGCCAGAACTCCACGCAGAGACCAGTCTTCAGCCCAAAGAACCCCTTTTGACACGGATCTTAATCAGAATAAAAACTTTATTTCTTTTTGTCTTGTTTTGTTTCTCAGAATGTGAGCAGCAAGGAATGTAAAACTCTCAAAACAAATCTAGCATTTTTTTTTTTTTAAGCGTTCAGTTTTGCCGGATGTTACAAACCTAAACCACTGTTTTCAAACTCTGGGTCCTCTCTGTACTTATTGCATCGCTACGGTTTTTATAAAAGAATTTTATTTCGCTTTGAAATAAATTTTATATGTATGCCAATACGCCATTGAACAAAAGGCTCAAGAAACCTTCTGAACAATCAGGGTACAGAATTTCTTTAATATAAATACGAACGGATGGGGATAAATAATATTTAAAACTTAGACTATTCAATGCTTGCAAAAAATATAAATAAATCTGACTGTTCACCAGCATACACACACGGAAAGACGTACACTTAGTCATCTTAGCACAGGGAGTCCCTGTTTCAAAGCGCCTTTGATTTCTTTTTCTCGCTCATTACAAGAAGTGCAATTTTAAAAACTAAAACTTAAAACAAAAAAAAAAACGCAGTTGCTTCCTTTCGGGAGCATAACGTATGAACAAATTCACATTGAAAACTCGACTAAAAAGTTTGTTCGTATACCCTGTTTCTTATCAAAGTGTAGAGAAGGGAAAAGGTGCAGGGCCAGAGGCTGGGGCACACGGGGGGGGGGGGGGGGAAGTGTGGGTGGTGGCAATTGTCGCTACTGATACTGACAGCCTTTACAGCAACCAAGATTGCTACGTCACATAAACTATAAAAACGCATTACCAAAGAAAACAAAATGTGGGAGGGGGTGCAGAGGAGAAAAGGCGGGGGGGGGGGGGGGGGCGGGGGGAACATAAAACAAAATAAAGAAAAGGGAAACCAAAGAAGGTGAGGAGGGCAACTCTCTTGGCACGCAGCCCGAGCCCATCATCACAGGTGGGTGAGCTTGGGCGCTTCCTGAATTCTTCCCTGAGAAGGATGGTGGGCAGTAAGGTCCGTGTAGGTGGGGTGTGGCTCCCCAGGCCCCGGCCCATGGTGGTGACCGCTGCCCAGCGGCCCAGTGCCCCCGTAGTCCATGGCAGCCGAGGTGGTGTGGGGGAGGTGAGTTAGGCCAAAGAGTGTTGGCCCAGAGTTGCTCATGGGCTCCACATAGCTGCCCCCTACGAAGACGGGGCTTCCCTGTAAGTGTGGGGTCCCATAGCTGCCATTGCCCTGCAGGCTGTGAGCATGCGGGTCGTAGTCAGGGGTGCCCCCTGCGCCTGACCCCGCCGCTGTGTAGCGTTTCTGTGGGGGAGGTGGTGGGGGAGCACAGCTGGGCAGAGGCGCAGGATAGGAGGCCGGAGGCAACCCGTAGGCGCCTTGAGGGGGCTTGGAGAAGGGTGGGGGTGACTGGGGCTCATATGGGACACTGTTGACCAGCGAATGCATAGAGTTCAGATAGCCTCCCGCATTGGGAGGCACAGGGCTGCGACTTGGGGACTGGCCCCCAGACGAGGTCAGCATGCCCTTGCCTTTCTGGTCCTTCTTGTACTTCATGCGGCGGTTCTGAAACCAGATCTTGATCTGGCGCTCGGTGAGGTTCAGCAGGTTGGCCATCTCCACTCGGCGCGGCCGGCAGAGATAGCGGTTGAAGTGGAACTCCTTCTCCAGCTCCACCAGCTGCGCGCTCGTGTACGCCGTGCGCGCGCGCTTGGACGAAGCCTGCCCAGGCGGGCTCTTGTCACCAGCGCAGCTCTCCCCTGCCGGGACAGAGAGGAAGAGCGGTGTCAGGGGCTACTGGCGACCCCGCCCAGCTCCCCAGCCCTAGTCCGGCCCCTATGCTGTCCAAGACCTGAACAGAGCAGAACTTCAGCACTGCCTTCCTCTCTTGGTGTGCGGAAACAGTCTAGTTAGCCTGCCCTTCCTTCCTCTAAGGAGCGAATCACGGAGTTCTTCAGATGAGCAGCCGAGCCTCCAGCTTGCTGGCCTGCACTTCCTCTCTATTCGTCTAGCTTATGTACTGGCCCATCATCCGACTAGAAGCTTCCTGTGAGAAGGTGTCACCAACTTCGTTCCTTCAGTCGCTGAAATGTGGGAGACCTAGTGTATACATTTCATCCTCCCTGTTTGGCTGAGTGATGAGCCATTAGCTTCAACTAATCAGTTTGAAAATCTGCCGGGAGGAGATGGACAGATTGGCGGAGTCAAACCGGAAGACCTTCTCTGAGCAAAGGAGACCAGAGCTCCTCGCACAAGCTGTCTAGCTCTGGTAGGGAAGGCCAGGCTCTTGGGAAGTGGTCATGAGGTTCTCAGTGACATCAAGCAGGCTGCCCAATGTGTGCCTCCTGTTCCCAAATACCTGTTCTAAAGGTTCCAGACACTCACACTCAGAGGGAAACAGTGGGAACTAGAGGGGGAAGGGACCAAGGTAACCAAGGGGCTTAGAAGCCCAAGGCCCTGAGGCTGAGGCCCCACCACCACCACCACTGGAGTCCAGTTCCCAAAGCCCCATGTGGTTCCCATTAGGATGACAAGCTGACTCCCCTCCCCCAGGAGATGCCTGGCTGCCTCCTTCATTGTACTGAGACTGAGCAAGGCCTTCCCAGAGGTAAGGCAGCCAGTCCATCTGCTGCAGCCAGCATTGGCCCTGATTATAGACAAAGCATTGATTCTGACTTGGGTGATGATTAGGCCTGCTTTTATTCTGCCATGCCTAGAAAAGAAAGGCTGTGTTCTTAGAGAGACAGTGGCCCTCAGGATGGTTCTCTCTAGAGGTCAGAGCTCCCAACACTGGAACAGGGAGGGATTCCAACTTCACCAGCCTTTGAGAGGCCCAGGGGGATTTTAGTCAGATTTATGTCTAGGGAATCCCTAACACAGAAACCTTTTCACCTCCATAAGTAGCATAGATTCTGAAACATGTTTCCCCTCGTGTGTGGGGGGTGGGGGTGGGGAGGAGTGGGGGAGATAAATTTCTGGAGATGTTCCACTGCTTCTAGGCTGTGGAACAGCCTGGTAACAGCTGGAAGTGGCTTGGTGTGTGGAGCGTGGCCAGAGGTCCCACCTCCAGAAGGCACCCATTTACCTGAGCTGGAGCCGCTGGTTTTCTGCTTAGTGTTCTGTCTCGACTCTTTCATCCAGGGAAAGATTTGTTTGCCCACGGTGGGAGAGTTGAGCAGGGGGCTCTTGGCTGTGCTGGCAGGGGTAGGGTTGTTGTTGGCACTTTGAGGGGGGGAGACAGAAGAGGGAGGCGGGGGAGCTGCAGGAGTGGGTGCAGAGGGCTGTGGTGGGGGCTGTGGAGGCTGTGGGGCTGGGGGGGCTGCCTGGGGAGGAGGGGGAGGCAGAGGAGGATCACCCAGGCCTGGGGGTTGGCTAGGAGGGCCGCTCAGGGTGCGTAGACACGCTTCGCTCAGCTCATGAGGTTTGGGGTGTCCCCCAGCGTTGGCGGGGGACTGGAGGGAGCAGGCGGGTCGATGGTACTCAACGCCATCGGTGCCCAGAGCGGCAGACGGCGCGTATGGCTGCTGACTGGCATTGTAAGCGAACCCATTGGCTGCTTGGTAGGGGTAGCCACCGTAGATCGCCGAGCTGTCGTAGTAGGTCGCTTTTTGCATCGCGATGTTTCACGATCGTGATCGCACACTCTGACAAGGGCTTGACACCCGTAAGGGAGCACATTGGCACGCCCCCGCGGTCACGTGACACTCCGCCGCCAATGGCCGCCGCGCGCAGACCTGGGGGGGGGGGAGAAGTGCAGCGCCGTGAGGGCTCCGCGCAAATCCATCTTACTCTCAATAGCTAAGTGACATGAAAGCCATAAAAGAAAAAGTGGTCAGCAATATTTAGCAGCACGACGTGGCCCCGGGCGCAGGGAGCCGCGCTATAAAAAGCTGCTGGAATTTACTGGCAGCTACAAATATTTGCTTAACTTGCGTCTGGAGTTGGGGGATTTTCCGCGGAGAAGCAGAACCTGTAAGGGCTGGAAGCTGGGTCTCTGGAGCCGAGGTCCAAAGTGAGACAGGCTCTGGAGGCTAGGTTGGGGGGGGGGGAAGCGGGGAGTGTCTTTCTTTTCCAGAAGAAACCGTGGTGTCCTTTTACATAGTCTGAGGCTTTCTAAAGAACTTAGGGGGAACTCTCAAAAGGGCAAAGGGTCTGTCTCTATTTTTTTTCCCTAACTCCCACCTTAGAATTTGGTTTGTTTGTTTGTTTATTTGTTTGTTTTCAAAAGACCTAAGATGGTCGGATTTCCTATCCTATCCTGGTGCTCTCAAAGGTCTCAACACACAAAAACCCTATCGGAGCTCAGTGAGCTTTGGAAGCTGAGTTTGTTGGGCAGCTAACCTTCTCTATTTCAGGGAAGACCAACCTCCGCCAAATAAACTCTAAGAGGTCAAGAAATGAGTGGATGGGAGAGAAAACTTTGGGTGGGACCCCCCTCTCTCTGTCTAGCGTGTGTGTGTGTGTGTGTGTGTGTGTGTTGTTGTTGTTGTTGTTGTTGTTGTTGGCAAAGAGCAACACCAGCACTCTACCACAAGTCACAACTCAAATCCTGTAACTTTCTATATACTCTTTCTCCCACCATGTTTTCCAGCCAATTTGAAACAAAAACACCTCAACCTCTTTTTCAAAGTTACAGGATATTCCAGACTCTCCTGCCTTGGATTTTCTGGGGTGTTGTTCTTCTAGGCAACTATCAAATTCTACCTGTTAAAACATGATGGATTAGAGAAAAAAAAAAAAAAACCAACCCACCAGGAACCTGAAAAACCAGCGTTCATCTCCATGACCACGGCTTGAACTCTCCTTCCAACTTAACGATAATAGGTTCTGTCTTAGAAACTGCTATGTAATTTGATGTATGGGGGTCATTTGGCTCCAGAGGAGGCATGGAAGCACAAACCATAAACTCCTGCCAGACTTCCCTGATCTGTGTATGCTGTTGTTGATCATATTTGTTATTTGGTCCATTTTCCTGCTTCAGAAATACTATGTAAAGAAAAAAACCTAAAAAAACAAAACAAACAAACAACAAAAAAAAACAACAACAACCAAGAATCTATTTAGAGAGCAGTTTGTAGACGTGAACTCTGCGGTCTCTTGGTTTTCAACTTTTGCATAGTAGTAAACTTCTCATCCCAACAAGAAAAGTTCCTTGGAAGTCTTATCTGTTCACACAGAGACATGCACATTCAAAATGCTAGTCCCTCTGACCACCAAGAATATTACAATGACAAATCCATATAGATTATGTTTTACATGTCAAGACCTAACTATGGCTATCCAATACCAAGATTATTCTGTTTTCCCAGAAGTAGCAGGTATCAACCAAGAAAAAAAAAAAACATAACAAGCACCCACCAATGAGTGATTACAATTTTGTTTTAAATAATGAACCCCCTTAGATCTCATCATTAAACCAACAATCTGATCAACATCTGGAAAACAGGCGCAATTAACTTTCCAGAACCTCAATTAAAAAATTACACCAGCACTTATCCAGAATTATTGTGCGTGGTCATGAACCCTGGGGTATTGTTTCCCTTTTGGAAATATCTAGGAAGTTACAGATAGCACTATAGAAAGTAAATAAAGGGTAAAATAAACTTTAAGAGTGAATTACAATTTAATATCTACTGTTCTCCTTCTTAAACTGACAACAGTTCCTATTACATTTGGCAGCATTAATGCCTGTCATTATAAATTTTTTGAGATACCAAGCTTGATTAAGGCAAAACATCAGGTTAAGAAAATTACTCTAGACATTTGAACAGCAAAATATTAGATAAAACAAAATTAAGTTGATTTTGAACGTGCAATATTTCTAGTGACTTTCTAAGCCATTAGCACAGGCTATACCAGCTTGCAACTTGCTTAAGCCTTTTTCATCATACTGTGCATTGTCTTGTAAAATAACAAAAAATATCTTTAAATTCAAAGAGCATAAGGCAGCGTCCACAAACTTAAAATATGAATTCACCCCAGAGATCCCATTGTTTGAGGTTTGCAATCACCTAGGAGCCCACATAATCTGCCCCTCCAGCCCCCAAAGTTTTCAACCTAGTAAAGAAGTTGGAGATTTGCCAGCCAGGAAACTTCGCTTTGTCGTCCCCCTCACCCACCCACCAAGCACGGGCTGCGGGTGGAGGGCGATTCCCACGCAAAGATCTCAACAATAACCTCCAGGTACAAGAGCTGAGGCCAGTTGAGGAGACTGAACTGAGTCCAGGAAGCAAGCCCTGTTGTCTCTACACAAGGTATGCCCAAATTCGACCTCTATTCCAGACTCCGCTCCTCTCCTTCCCTTAGCTGCTCTCACCCAAGTTTGAAAGGGGACTTGGAGGTGGAAGCCCCCGTTCCCAACACACTCCCCTCTCACCAACCCAGAAAAGTTGAGGCTGGGCTAGGGAAGAGGGGAGAGTGGGGGCGGGGATGGGAGCGCGGCCTGAACTGAAGTGTGAGGGTATCAGTCACTGCCGGCGAGGAAGCTACGGCTTGTGAACTCTTCTTGAACCGAGATTTAAGTCTGCAGCCATAAATCACCAAGACGTACACTCCACCATTCAGCGCTGAGAGCGGCCGGCGGTGGCCCCGCTTACCTTAACTTCTGACGGCCGCCGCGGGCTCGGGCTTGGGCTGCGGCCCCGTGTCCCCTCGGCGCGGGATGGCCACAGACCCTCAGCATCCGCCAAGCCGGCGGGCGGGCGTGCGGGCTGGAGACCCCAAGGCCGGGACTCGGCGGAGAGCCGGACGGCTAAGCTACACTGGCGGCTGGCCCCCGGCGGACTGGGGCGGCTGGACCCCCTCCCCTCCCCTCCCCCACACCCGCCCCCGCCCTACCCGCGGCCGCGGCCCCAGATAAGCGCTGGCGCGGCCGGGCTCCACGGGGCTAGTGGCACCGACTTGGGTATGTTTCTTATGAATACTGCGCCGAGCAGGGGTCGGTCGGGGGGTGCGGTAAGGGGTGCCGGGGCGGGCGGGAGGGGAGATCCAAGCGGCTAGGGAAGCGCCGGCGTGGGGGGATGGGGCTGAGGCGAGGGGAGGAACAGGAGCAGAGCGAGCTCGGCGGCAGCGGGAGGAGGGCGGCCTCCCCCACCCCACGCCCTCCCTCTCCTTCCTAGGCGTCACTAAAGTCCAGGAAAATTATGCTAATGAGGACAAACGGCTCTCACAAAGGGGCTATCTTGCGGGGGTTCTATTTTTTAAGAATCTGTCTGAGAAACCACGCAATTCCCTGCCACGGACATTTTCACGGGGTGGGGAGGGGGTGGGGAGGGTAGGGAGGGAAGAGAAGGATAAATGAGTTGCCCTGACTTTGGACAGTTTACTTCACCTGCCGCTCCCATTACAGACACCCTCAAAGCCAGTTCTTGTGGTGTAGGAGATAGGGCCTATTTCCAGACACCTCCCAAATGCAACTCAACTGTCTTTGGTTATGATTCTAGTCCTAAAGGAGGGAAGTGTCCTAGGGTGGTGGACAAGAGGGATCTGAACCTCTCTGGGCTCAGGCACACACAAAGATACCCAGACACTTGAGTCCCTGTTTCTTGTGTGCCCATTGCACAGTACTGGCACGGAAGGAGGTCGCCCACAAGGAAGATAGATAGGCTCTGACACCAACACCATAGACATCCATGATATTTCACCTCCTAATTAGTTCAGTGGCCTTCCTTTTGCTGGGTTAAGCAAAGGCCTAAATTTCCTTGGTAATATGTTACAACTTTCAAGAGGATGGGATGCCCACCTCGGCTTCCCAGCAACTCTTCTAGGGTAGGTGTGTGGGGATGGGGGGGGGAGCAGGAAGGAGAGAAATGGAGCTTTTGTGCAATCTCCAGGCGTCAACGAGGGTCCTTCTCAAAGGAAGGTGTTAAAATTATAAGTAGTATGTTTAAACTGTCAGGGAGCCAAAGTGTCACCTTAGAGCAAAAACAAAGCCAGGGGAAAAGGGAGAGAAGTCAAAAAGCACTCGGGCAGGGTGGCCTCATGCATACCAATGGTTTTTGTCATTTATGGCTGGGCAAGATTTATGACTCGGCTCCCCAAAGCTGTAAACAGAGCACAAAACAGCAAACACTTGCTCCTTATGGCATATCGCAGCGGCGCAACTTGAAAGGGAAGAACCGGGGACGTGTAGGAGGTGAGAGCCGGCCGCAAAAGAAAAAAAAAAAAGAAAAAGAAAAAGAAAAAGAAAAAGAAAATCCCTTCGGCGGGCGTTTTCTCTTCTAACCCTCAGGGTCGGATGTGGCATTTGAAGAAAGAGGGCGTGGGTCAATAATCAACCCGCACTTTCTCCTCCAAACTGCTGACGCGACTCTCACCGCCTTCTCAGCTAAACCAGCAGCAGGGAAGCCGTGAGAACCAGACCTAGGAGTGGACTGTCTGGTCTAAAGGGGCTGAGAGCGTTGGAGCAAAGGGCTGGGGAGTCGGCGCTGCATACCTTTCTGGCTAGACCAAACCAAGGCCAGAAAAGCAAGAGCGGGGACCAGGCCTGACCTGAGGAGCCGAGGAAACTGCGGGAGAACTTGGGTGAGAGCTCAACTCAGACCAGGGCTTCCACCCGTCTCTCCGACTAGGTGGCTTCTGGGAGGTGGGCCCCAACGGGCAAAATAGATCCCTGATTTCAAGGCGCGTCCTGGAACCTAGATTGTGGGTATCCCGGCCTTACGCCTCTCATCTGAAATCCAAAAGGCTGGCTTCGGAGCAAGTATAGGCGAGATGATTAAAATTAATGATATATAAACAGCATGTTTTTTGTTGGTTTATTACAGTATTGTGATTGAAAACAAACTATTTGATTCCCACCTCTAGAAACTGCTCACGCAGCGGTGAGCAATTCTAGGCAAATCCCCACTGTTCATCGGCTTCTCCAAACACGTCAAGCTTTTCTTTGCTCAGCACCCTTGAGCTTCTTTCTCCTCTCTAAGTCCCATGATTTCCAGAGGGACTAGAAGAAAGCATTCTCGCAGGCACAGAAGAGTACTCGGAGCAACGGAGGTGCCTGGTGGAACCTTTCTACCATTCAAAGGGGTGTCCTACCCATCTCTGAGAGGTCTCACCTCAAGGCTATCTGTGCAAGCCAGGGAGGAAGGTGAGGAGTAACTTTCGGCAAAAAGGGGCATTAAACTCCAAGAATGAGGAGGGAGGGTACTGAGGAAATACACTGGCCTGTGAGGTTGTGTCTTTTTAATAGCTAATTGGTTGGCCATAACCGATGGTTTTAGCTCTTTCGTGGGAGGAAAAAAACACAACTGTGCTCTACAAAAGCACTTATTGGCTTCCCACTTTGCATGCTTTTTCTACAGAACCAGTTTGGAGAGTCTGTCATTAGATATTTATTCCGCTTGCCGGCACTGATGGCACAATAAAAAAAAAGATGCCTCCAACAAACCTCCACTCTATTTCTCCTTCTTTCTATTGAAACTATATTATTTATGAGTCTTTAACTGGGTCAAAAATGCACCAGAACTAGGTCATAAATCATATGAAATGCTGACAAGTAATTGAACAGCAATTAAAGCTTACATTTTATTTCCAAGGGGTGTTTTAGAGCACTTGAACCGGCCTCAGTTAAGCGCGGTTGCCACCGAGGTCGGCATGGGGAAGGGCAGGATAGGCCATCCCTGGGAAAGTAGATCTCACTCAAGTAGAGGAAGCCTAATTTGATTTTTTTTTTAAATAAAGAAATATTTTTTTTTAAATTAAAGAGGGCAAATTTAATTCCTAACTCCTCACCAGGCATCCCTTTCTTTGCTCCAAGGAGCAAAGTAAAGTCCAATTTCTTCCACCTTTCCAAAGACTTCCACTCTTCCCAGGAGCAGAAGGTCCCCAAAGCCCAATTAGCCCCAGCCTGGCCAGCACTTTGGAAGCAAGCGGTTTAACTCATCTGCCTCCATGCTAGCAACAGCTCCCTTTGAGGGAATGCGGCTGTCTCTGATTGCTGAGGACTACACCAACTGAATTCCCTCCAATCTTGGGCACACAGGCCAGTTCTTTAACTCCCAAGCTGACTTAGGCGTGCACAGAAATCACCCAAACCAAAAAACACTGATGGAAGCCCAAACTGAGCCCTGGGTCCCATTCTGAAAATCACACTGACCCAACCTCCAGGCAACTGGCAAGCTCACCAGCACCCCAAGCTTCTCCTAGGTCTGAGCTGCCGTTCTCCATCCCTCCCAGGCAGACACTGCTCTGGAAACAATGGCATGCCCTCCAGGTTGGACTCCCTGGGTCCAGCATGGGAACTCTGTCCCTGCAACCCAACACTGAACAAAGTGGCCGGAAGCATCATCAATAAAATGGCAGCGCATCTGCACATTTTCTTCATTGATTTTCCTCTTCCATTTGCTTAGGCTGCCCACCCAGGTCAGCCCTTAACCCTCCTTCATCCTGCTCAGCAAACACTGGCCAAATGGAGAGAGACTCTCCTTCTCAGCTACTGGCCCCCACCCTTTTCATGAAGTCTGGCCCTTCTAGCTTCTTTTGCCGCCACCCCTGCCTAACCACAGCATCCAGCTACCTCTGCTTGTCTGAGCATCAGAGCCCTCCCTCTCTCTCTGGGGCTTAGCTCCTGGGACTTCAGCCCAGCCGGCTGCAGTAGGACAAAGCCACCCTAATACTAGAGACTGCTGGGTCCATCTTGTAGCCCCCAAGTGCCCTCTCTTTTATATCCCGATAATACTAGACAGGGAATTAAACTCAGAGTCTGAGGAGCTGCTGGGAAACCTTCAAATGCTTTCAGTCCTAAAACAGAAACAAAGGAAGACAGAGGCTGGAGGGTTCTGTCCATGATCCAGGGTCTCCTCGCCTGACCTTTGTCTCTCATAGCCATAACTCACCCTAGATACGAACAATCAGAGGAAATACCTTAAAATAAATTCCATCCTCCTGGTGTGGCCTGGAGTCCCATCGGCTAGCTTGCCCAGAACTGCTCCATAAGAACTGAAAACTGCAACCCGCTGGAAGAGCGCTTGCTTGCTCCGGAGAAAGAGAAGGAGAAGGAGGAGGTGGGTGCGTGGGGGGGGGGGGAGATCTCGCTCTAAAGAGAATCTAGAAAACGTAATCAGAGACGAAGCCTGGCCGGGTCTCCGCTCCAAATACCACAATAATGTGCGTTATTATGTGCTCACGTGGTCATACGTCAACTTAAATCCTTTTATTTGAAATAGGGAGTCACTGAAGGAACCAGGTTTCCAAGCAGAACATTTAGGAAAAGTAGGGGACCTTGACCAGCTGAAGTCAGAGTTCTGTCTTACCAGTAAGACCATGAGGGGGGTGCCCACACACACACATACATACCACAAAGTTGTGCATCTCCACTTACATTTCTTTATATATGCTCCAAACACAAGGGAACAGCAATGCTGTCTGTCTTCTTAGTGTCCACTTAACTTTCCCTATGGCCTCCCTTTTACAGACAAATTGAATGCAGCATACCCAATCAACACCCTCTCCAGGCTCCTCTGACCCACAGACTAGCATATGAAAAGACAAGAGCCAAGGCCAGAAATGACTGGCTAGGCAGTGATCAGTCAGCAGATGTCTTTATGGCCTGCAATTGTATGGAGTTTGCTAACACCCACGCCATACACCACAGCCACTGGAGAAACCCAAAAGGCCCACAATTACCTGACAAAATGTTAATGTCTCTCCTCCAAGTCCAGTTGGTTTTGTTCAGTGACAGCCTAGTAGGAAAGCTGGGCTTCGCTATCAAGTTGTGGGTCAGGATTTCGGTATATCTAGAGAGACCTAATGCCCTAGCCAAACCCATACTTATGCATTTCCTCAGTGCACAGCCGAGTGATACATGAAATTACATGCCTCTAAAAATGAAAAATGTAAGAGGAAATGATC
Source organism: Acomys percivali (assembly GCA_907169655.1). Taxonomy (NCBI): domain Eukaryota; kingdom Metazoa; phylum Chordata; class Mammalia; order Rodentia; family Muridae; genus Acomys; species Acomys percivali. The sequence goes on along the minus strand of OU015744.1, from coordinate 147,324,827 downwards.
TAATTGCCTCTGAAATAGGAGGGAGCACTGAACTCCACTGGATTCGCATGTGTTAACCTACAAGTCAGCCCAAGACCTCTCTTCTGAACAATTACCCCTAAGACGAGGCCACAGCTACTAGCTGAAACTGACCCGAACTGGTTCTGCTTGGTAGAACCTGGCTAAAACAAATAAACTGTTCTGCCAGTCTCCACCCATACTCTTGCCTTCTGTTTGGTGACGTCGCCCACACATTTCAACCTTTTTACAGGCTGTCTAAAAGTTCCTGATCTTGATTGCTGAACACTGAGTGTTCTGAGCACGCCTCAGTCTTATTCCTAGAGAGTCGGTCTTCAGCTGGCTCTAAGTAAAGGGGCTTACTTGTTTAGCACCTGCAGGAGACTGGGTATGAGCCTCCCCATCTTTTCTCTCCAGAAGGGACCCAAAAAGGGTCTGCTGAGAATGCAAGGCCCTAAGTAAAGAGACTTTCTCATGAGCAATGGGGGTGTCCGAATCATCACATCAGTAAAAAGGGAGACCCAAGCCCTTGGAAGTGAGCACTAGCCTAAGCTGGAGGCAGCCGCATCCTTTCAAGGTGCTGGCTGTGGGACAGCTGGGAGAAGACTTCTATATAAATTCCCCAGCCATAACCTAAGTCAGATGCTGGAAAGTAAGAATCCAAACCTGCCTGGTCCAAGGGTGAGAGATAAAGGAACAGACCAAATTTTGGCTTCCAAAAATATATTCTTCTGTCCTCTGAGGATCCAATCTACTCATCTTTGTGTCTTCTGCCCCATGTGATACCTATTTCCCAGTGACAGTCACCCACAATGAGCTTTCCAGATACCATGAGAAGGGACCTGGAAATATGCTCCTTCACTGGCAGCACCCTCCCTCCCCCAAGGCTGTGCAGAGGTGTCAATTCAAAGATGAGTAGGGGCAAGTTTCAGAACCCTCTCAACTCTCTCTTTCAAGAAAACAGAAACTCTCGATGCCATAAGGCCAGAGCAGCAGTGTCTAGTGCTGCTTCAGAGACACCCCTCTGACTTCATCGACCCCATTGGCATCTCAGTCTCCTGCTGAAGCCTCCATGGAACCAACATCCCCATCAGTGCTCCAATTGCTGCTTAACACTTCACATTAAGGGGTTGATGTGGGTGACTTTGTGGGATGAGAGGAGGGAAAGAAATCTGAGGAAGTCAAAAGAAATTTAACTTGTGAGTTAAAAAAATAAAAGGAGGAGAAGAAGAAGAAAAAGAAGAAGAAGAAGAAGAAGAAGAAGAAGAAGAAGAAGAAGAAGAAGAAGAAG
>OU015744.1:147282249-147317412 GCA_907169655.1 Acomys percivali | reverse complement strand
TGTGTGTGTGTGTGTGTGTGTGTGTGTGTGTGTGTGTGTGTGTGTGTGTATTCATATAGCCAAGATGCTGCCTCTTTGCCTGAGAAAGCATTATTTGCAAGAAGATCCCTCTCTCCCCCAAAGACTTTTCCCAGAGAATGCCTTTCAGAATTGCTGTTGAATTACAAAGAAGTATTTATTGTATGAGGTGATTAATGATTCGGGGGAAATTGCTATTTTCAGTGTGATTTCATTTTGCTTTACAAGTGCATATAGTAGGGAGGTTAGCAAGTTACAGCAGCAGCTACATTGCCTCCAGAAATGCTTAGCGCCAGTTCACACCTTAGAAAATGAAGTTTATGCCAGGTTCTTCCTAACTTGGGAAGGCTTGTGCATACTCCTTTCTTTGTGAATTCTCTTGGCCACTCAGAGACCAGAGAGCATCACTTCTTTCTAAAAACTGGCTTATCTACAGGTAGAGAAAAGATCCCCCTGGCTTGTACTCAAGGCAGCACAGTGGCTGAGGTTGTCCCATTTATGGAAATGGTTTGAAATCTCCTCTGATGTTAGAGAGGTAGATAAACATCCATTCTCTCTTTTACATTTACTATAAAAATCCCAGAGCTGCTCTGTTTCAAGGCTCCCCCCTCCCTCCCTCCCTCTCTCTCTCCCTCTCTCCCTCCCTCCCTCCCTCCCTCTCTCTCTCTCTCTCTCTCTCTCTCTGTGTGTGTGTGTGTGTGTGTGTGAGAGAGAGAGAGAGACAGAGACAGACAGAGAGAGAGAGAGAGAGAGAGAGAGAGAGAGAGAGAGAGATGGTTGAGGGCCAAATTTTTAACAAATGCACAAATACTAGGGTTACAGAGATTGAGAGGTGAGTGTTTATGTTTTCAAAGATCTAGATCTTTGAGGAAAGTGGCCCTACTCAAAGTTTGGCTTTCTTCCAACAGTGAACTCTTCCAGATCTACCTTGCTTAGGGTGCATTTTGGAGTGTCATGCTTTTTATTTTCTCAGAGGGTACTTTGGAGAGTGTGGTGAGAAAGCCCACTTTGCTCTAAAAGCTCTTTTAGAGAAGCAAACAAAAATTCCCAAGCCAAGTTCAGCACGAAGACCTTAGGACCAGCCAAAACCCCAAAAGCAATCTCAACCCTTTGCATAAACTATTTTTTATCTCCAGGGAAACAGGCAGATTAAGTGTGAAGGTGCAACAAATGCCAAGGGGATGCTTCTTTCCAAGTCTGCTCAGAGTTCATCCTGTAGAACAGCTGCAGGACCGCCTGGGCCTCTGCTCCGCAAGGTTTCACCTTTCCTTGCAGGGACAGGCGGGTTTCTATGCCTTACAGAGATTTGAAGGATGAAAGCCTGGCCAAGTTTGGGAAGAAGAGGAGCGCTCCCAGGGCTCAAGAGCCTTCCTGCTTTTTGGAACACTTCCACAGTGGGTCAAGCTTGACAAGAATTCAGACCAAGTTGAACACACACACACACACACACACACACACACACACACAGTGAGAATACTAAGTGTGACCCCAGCTCACACTGTCTACAAGGCTTCTGCATACAAGGTCAAATATCTCAACCAAGAGGTTTTGGGGTTTTTCTTTCTTTCTTTCTTTCTTTCTTTCTTTCTTTCTTTCTTTCTTTCTTTTTTTTTAAAGCTTAGAATACACACAAATCTGTCTCCTAGGTTTTTCATGTTTTTTTAATGACGTTTATTTTTAGCACATTCCTCTTTATACAGCCATATTATTTTGTACAGTTGCAAGTGGGTCTAAACGCATCTCCCTCTCCCCCAAGATTGAGCCCCAGAGTGAGACAATGATATCTCTCTAACAGTATCTTAAATAAATGCAAGGAGAGGAAACCACATGCCACACCTACCATCAAGTTCTACACACTTTGAGAATTAAATAATCTGGTAGGGTCCACAATGTCTACTAAGTAAAGGTCTGGTGGAGCTGCCTTAGTAATAATGTAGAAGAGGAAGGGAAGGAAACGGGCCTGCTTCTGCTGCCAACAAAGATAGTCAGCCTGCACCGTCCAGCTGACTCAAAGGTATTTATTCTATGGCAAGTGCTTCCTCGCAGGTATCCAACCCTGGCAAAGCTGTCCAGGTCAGCGGGTTGTTCCACTGAGCAGTATCCAGAACAAGTGTCCTCTTGGGATCGCACACAGACGCTTACTAGGGATGATGTCTTCTTTTTTTTTTTTTTTTTTTTTGGTTACGGTTTCCACCTAGTTGAATTTTGTTTTGGTGTCTGTTATGGTTTTACTTGGGGAGGAGCGGATAAGGAAAGGAAAGGAGATGAGAAGGTGAGGGCAGGTAAGTGACAGAAACTGATTTAGGTCTCTATCGGATTATATGGATGAGGGGATGGGTGTGGAGGCACTAGGAAGAGGGTGGGGATGGGGGTGTGGGCTGTGAGTTTGTGCTTTCCCAGGCGGGCCGGCAGGGGCCGAGGCTGAGTTGGAGGAGCGCATCTTGGTGTTAGGAAGTTTATGGTCTTTCTTCCACTTCATGCGCCGGTTCTGAAACCAGATCTTGACCTGGCGCTCGGACAAGCAGAGCGTGTGGGCGATCTCGATGCGGCGCCTCCGGGTTAGGTAGCGGTTAAAGTGGAATTCCTTCTCCAGCTCCAAGACCTGCTGCCGGGTGTAGGCGGTTCGAGAGCGCTTGGGCTCACCTCCGTTATAACTGGGGTTGACTGAACGCCAGAACCCCAAGGAGAAGGCCAAGGAGGAGGGAATGGAAGAGAAGAAGAGGAGGAAAAGGGAGATGGGTGGGGAAGAGCAATTGGACATCATCATTATATAATAACCTGACACCAAGTTCACACAAAATACATAAAACGGCAAAGAAAATGTTTCACAGGCTATTGACAACGGGAAACACCCGAGAGCCATAAAGAATGGTGCTGGGCATTGGGGCTGAAGAAAAGCTTCAAAGACACATGGCCTGGAGCCTCTGCCAGGGCAATTAAATTTATGGGGGCTATAATTACTGCCCTAACAGTTTGGCGTCTCGTAAATCTCGGGATAAAGGGACCCTGGGTACAAAAGGGTTCTCACGATGGGACCAGGCTGCAGGGCGGCGCGCACACACCCACAGCCAAAGCGCGGGCCAGGTTGGGGGGGGTCCCCTCCCGCGCCCTGCCCCGCGCCCCCTCGCCCGCTGCCCTCCCAGCGGCGCCACATACCGGCGCTCACGTGGATCTTCTTCATCCAGGGGTACACCACGGGCTCCTTGCCCTTCGGGCCCGCCGGGCCCTGGTCCGCCAGCAGCAGCGGGCACGCGGGGGCGCTGCCCCCTGTCGCGACAGCCGGGGTGGCGGGACCGGGGGCGCAGCGCCGAGGGGGAGCAGGGGGCGCAGGGGCCGGGGTAGGGTGCGCGCCGGGGGCCGGGGACTGCTCGGGCCGCGCGGGGCTGGCGCCTTGGCAGGCGTAGGGACAGGCGGCGGCGGGCGCGGGGTACAGGCCCCCGGGGTAGCTGGGCTCGCGCGCCCGTGGCGCGTAGTAAGCAGGGGGCTGGCGGGCCGCGTGTAGGTTCGGGGCCGGCAGGTGCGGGGCGGTCTGAGGCCGCGGGAAGCCAGGACCCCCGCCCGCGCCGCCGTCCCCACCGCCCGGGCCGCTGTGCGGTGCGAACTCCTCGAAGGGAGGGAACTTGGGCTCGATGTAGTTGGAGTTTATCAAAAACGAGCTCATGGTCATTAATTTGTGAAGTGCAAAAATACTAATTTTTCTCGCGGTGTCGTTTTTCTGCTCTCGCCGAGGCCCCTCCCCCTCTCGCCGCGCTTCCCATCCCCCCCCACCATCCCCGGCGCCCGCCCCTCCTCCCCGCTGTCAAACGCCTGCCCCTCCCCCTCCCAACGCCGCCGCCGAAGTTCGCGCCGCTCTTCTCCCGCCCCCGCGAGCTCCCCGAGGCCCTGCGCGCCCCGCCCCGCGCCCCACGTGCTGCGATCAGGCCAATGGGCGATCCGCGCGCGCGGACCCGGATCAGGAAACACGCGGGGGCGTGATGAATGCCGCTTTCCACCGGGGCGGGAGGAGCCAGCGGCGCTTGGGTTCCTCGGTTCCCCCAACTTGGATTCTGGCTGAGAAGTTGGGGCCTGTTAGACTGTGTGTCCTTTCGAGCTCTGTTCCTGCCCACCACGGCTGTGCTAGGCCTCGGGGCAGCTGGTCGCCACGGCTCAACGCTGACCTCCAGTCCAACCAGGCCTCGAGTGGTCCTTCGAGGGCCCCAGGAGAGGGAAGGATACTGGGACCAAGAGACAGACCTTGGCATTTTATCCTAGCCCAGGAATAAAACGAAGGAGGCCTACAGACCCATTTTTCTCATCCCCCTTTGGTTCTTTACCCACGCCATGCTCATCCACCAAGCTGTTGGGAAGCCCGTGCTTTGCGAAGCTGGGCTGGAGGCGCACTGGGAGAGTGTGGGTGGGTGGACTGCGGAGCAGTCGGGTCGAGGAAGTACAGCGAGGGCGGTCCACTAAAACCTAATGGATACTTTCTTTTTTCTTTTTTCTTTCTTTCTTTCTTTTTTTCTCCAGAGGCCGAATTTGCACATCATTTCTCATTTAAAGATTTGGAAGCTTCCTATATTGCAATTGATGGAGATGCTGACAACAGAGCAAAACATGCCTCCTTTACTAGGCGCTATTGTGAGACCTCCACCCTAGAAGGGGAATGGAGTGAGGTGACGCCTGCACAAAACCGGCTTTGAATCCAGTAACTTCGCATTTCAGAACAACTCCCAAACAAAAACAAGCTTGAGATAGAATAAGACCCTAGCAGGTGTGATCGTCAACCGATCTTTTCTAACTTTCCCCGTTTTCCTTATCTTTTTTTTTTTTTTTTTTTCTTTTTGGATGCTGTTTCCTCAGGCGGTATCTAGGATGAGGGCTATATTTACAGGACTGCCAGTAATTTTTGAATTGCTGAAAATTAGCATATTAACGATATCAGTAGCTCCGGAAAGGAGGGAGAAGGGACTGTTGCCTGCCATTTGGTAATTGAAATTTGATGGGTAAACTAATTATGCCATTATTAACAAATAAATTACTTATTAATTCCACCTAATGTTGATCTTTGAAGTAAATACTGATGCCTCATTCGTACTGTGTTCTTTCTTTTTCCTTTCTTCTGAATAGCAGACACGCCTAGATCCTTTGCATGATAGTAAGGTAGTGCAAACTGGCACGTCACCAGTCTAAAAATAACTCTCATGTTGGCATACAAAGCAGAGATAGTTCAGCTGGTGCACCTAGTTGATCTTTCAGAGAGCAGGATAGAACAACTGCCTGCTCACAACGCAGACAAGGAAAGTTATAAACCCAGGCCTGGAGACACTTCAAAAGAATGTCAGTTCTGTCTTCATTCGTATCCGTTACTCACTTGGGCTACTAAATACTGGAATGTATCTATTTGATGGATAGTCATTTAATGCTTAGCCACATAAAGACTATTATATGAGACTAATCTTTAAACTAATTTAGGGAAAGAGGTTAAAAAAAGGATCATGTTAGTTTCTGACTGAAATCGCCTTAAAGTGGCACAAAGAGATTTTCCACATTGGGCGTATGTGCCAGTGAAGAGAGCTGTCCACTGACGTGCGGCACCATGAAATTTTTTTTTTAAGTGAAATCTGAGCCGTAGACAAAAATCAACACTGATTCTAATCTTTAAATATCCTCTCTAGACTGAATGGAGGAAATGCAGCCTGTGGTGCTGTGGCTGCTCTGAACTGGCCTCTCTCTCTAGCAAGAAAATAGAGGCGTAAAGTATACATTATCTAACATAAGTAGCGCACACATATATACCATACATACAAATACATATGTATTACATATCTGGCTATGTTTCAAGTTGGAGGAAAAGCATAAGAAATTTTTGTTTGGCCCTGGTGTCATCAACCTTGAGCACACAAGTCCTAGCCGTGTCTGTCTGTTCAGTATTATTTACAGACACTAAAACACAGAATTCGTGTTGTTTAGCCTCAGAATTGTCTACAGAGTTTTCTGCTTTTAAGTATTAAGGAGACACTGGCACTGTTTTGTATATGGTTAAGCTGGATGAGTTAGCTCTGCCTGTTTCCTGAGGGTCTATTAGTTAAGGAAGATGGGCTTGCACAGAATCCCTCAAGGCCTGTAACTTGTCTTTGCGCTTCTATCATAAACACAAACGGAGCCAGGACCACCAAGTGTTATCTCACACACCGACATTTTGACATTTTACTGCAAGATTTATGGCTGTAATAAACAACCCCAGTACCTTTCTTGAACCTTCCACAGCCTCCCTTTGCAAGCAAGCCATAGCATAATCCCATTGAATCGAATAATCTTTTGAAAAACATTAAAACTAAAGAGAATCTCTAGCCTTTACAAAAGATCCAAGACGCCAAAGGAAAGCTAGAAAGAAACTAACTCAATTAGAAAAACAAACCAAAGTTTACCAGCTGCATCTTGCCAAGGGAAAAGATGGGATGCCCCCCCCCCCCAATGGAGCTGAGAGGGAGTGTGCTAATCTTCACACACCAACTGGCTCTAGTCCCAAGCGGAGCTGAAGCCCTAGCTTTTCCTTGGGAAACTGGTAAGCACATTTGTTCATTTCCATGTGCAGGGATAACATATATTTCCCAACATGCTATCTTAAAATCCCATTAAGTGAAATAACTTTTCGTCATGTCCTCGCATTCCAGATGGAGCAGAGTCTGGGCGAGGAAGGGTGAGGAGGAGGCAGTGCTTGCTTGCGGCTTGCTTTGAATCTGATTTGAATCCTTTTGAATATATTTGGAACAGCCTTCCCACTTGAATGCAACCCTGTCCCAAGTTTCAAAGTGACCGAACAGTGACACCGTGTGCATTTTGTTTCTTATTAATCTTACACATTGACAGTCTTTGTTAAGTCACAGGCGCGCCCTCACCAGCCGACATTTTCATATTTGTTAGACGCGCTGACCTGAAGTTCACCTCGGCCTTGGACTTTGCGCTTCTAAAAGGTCTATACAGTGTCTTTTAGAGAGTGGGGTGCTTTGCCCAGGTCAGTCCTTCCCAAGAAAAACCAAGGGGAAAAGGCAAAGGAAATGTAAGCATTATGGGATGTATTGACTGTATTTGTCCTTTGTTCTTTAGAGTGAGGGCCTCCAGGCTGTTCTCCATCCCCAGTGCTTCTCTAGAGCAAATAGGGCCACGGCAGGATTTTAGACTGCCTGGTAGTGCCATTTAAGTGCTTCCTCCTGTCTACACTAGGTGTTTGGTTATAGAGAAACAACACTTGACTAGCCATTTTTGCCAATTAATTTGTTTAGGGTGTAATTTCCTGATGACGGTTTAAAATAACAATATAGCCCAGGCATAGAACTGATACTTATTTTAGGGGACACACACACACACACACACACACACACACACACACACACATACACACTGATCACAACCCTCTAAAAAGGTAGGCACTCTCAAAGCAGTGACTTCCACAGGAACCTTTTGTCACTAGACTAGATTCAAGGATGTTTTGGGGTATTGATGCTAAAACGTTTCTTGGGTATGGCTTTAACCAAAAATACAATGAAAAAAGTCTCTGGAAGAGTCATAATTTCTGGATGTGCAAGTGGGGGCTGGGTTCTGTTCTTTTCTTTTCAAGAGAAGTGCTGTTACAGCAGTAACCACGGTTGTTTTCTTCCATTTCATCTGCCTAATGCCATTTGCCTCCAAGATCCTTGCCAGGGTAAAATCTTTACACATTGCACAGTAGACATACTCTGGTTACTTGCTTTCATGAAGGCAGCATTTGGGAAATATTTACTTTACCACTGAATATATACCTGGTACCATTAAATCCAATCAGCCTGAATGTGTAGAGATTTGTCTTAAACATCCCTGCAAGGTTGGCCTTCTGAGCCCTTAAATTATTCCCAAAATTAAGAAGAAAAATATATTTTTTTTTATCTTTCTCATTGTTGTTTTCCTACCTTGATCATTTGAAGGTCAACAACACATAGGAAAGGAAAATACGGTCCCTAGAAAAGAGATCCCAACCCAGACACTTAAAGCTAATCTAGATGTATGAAAAATAAAATATCGGTTAACACTTGATTTGCAACAGACAAATGAGGCATGATTCCCCGTCTGCTTCCTGAGCACACTGTTCCTTTTCTGCCCCTCCCACCCTCCTCCTTAGCTTGCTCCCCACTCGCTGTCCTCGGTTTGTCCTCCACTCCAGTTCCACACCTATTTTTTAAAAGTGCTTCCCGGAGAGCAGAAACCCGGTGGTTCTCCAGTGTGGCATAGCACGGAGACCCAGTTTCCAGCCTTCTATACCATTACTCACTTGCAGAGTCTAACAGTCCTCTTTTATCCTACATATATGGCCTCCCTTTAGAGCTTCCACTTCCCTGCTCTGACAATAGTTGCATTTAGTGAACTGCAGGTGGGGGTGGGGGCGGGGGCGGGGAAGGCATAGTCTATGCTTGAAAATGACCAGGAATACACTCCCCCCCATACTTTAGAGACCATTATATGTATTAAAACATTTTTAAAAACACCCTGACCAATCAGAATCACTCTCCCCTTTTCATATAAAAGGAACATAATGGGGGCATTAGAAACTTGCTACTTGGCTTTTGAATGGTCCTCTGATGAGCTCTTAGCATTTTTATTTTGTGACAAGCCCACAAACCATTCTTGGTTCTCCAGCATTGAAGGTTTTGGTGTTTTGGTAATCTATGCCTGTTTACCTGCTGCTGTTCCCTCAGAATGGCAGTGATAATTCAATATGAAATACAGCATGTATTACTCCTGAAAAGAGGAATTTTCTATCCTTTCCTCCATAATTGAGGTCATTCAACCACCAGGGTTCACCTGGAGTCCACACCGTGATGCACGCATCACTCCAAGCCATTTTATCTTTTGTGCTGATAGTTGAGATCGCAGCTCTAACATTGACATCAAACTCTGTCTGGGCAGATGACTAAGAGTGCTGCACAATGTAAACTTTTGACCCTCACTTTTTGACCTGCAGTTGTAACACGCTAACCACAAAGATACACAGCACTGAGCTTCTTCTTTAGGGGGGGAAGGGGCGCTCTAGATCCCAGGCAGCCTTGCTCTTACCACTGCCTCTTGGAATTAGAGGGTGGAGTGCATATTTTTGTGTATTTGTGGCCACGTTTCCTGTCAAACCAGCCTCCTGTTTCTTCATCATCATCTTCTTCTTCTTCTTCTTCTTCTTCTTCTTCTTCTTCTTCTTCTTCTTCTTCTTCTTCTTTTTAAAGTCAGGATTTAAGAGCTGGGCTAATTTGAAATCAGTCATAATTCCACTAGCAAGGACAATTTAGGGGAGGAACTGAAAAATCTTCTGAAAGCAAAAGTGCAAGAGAAAAAAAGAGGGGGAGAGGGAAATCTGAGTAAGGGAGTGGGGGTGAGTTTTGGTTTATTTAGAAATAAAGCCAGAGCCTTAATTGTTGGGAGAGTTGTCCCGGGCAGGCCGGCTGACTGTGAACTTGTACTAAAGCGTGCTCTGCTGGCGATTCCTAGGGTGTGCAGATTTATCTTCCTTGCATTTACTTAACCCGGCAGTGAACTGCATGGGTGCCATTTGTTAGGCGATGACAGCCTTCACCTCCAGCAAGGGCTGCTCCACAAAATCGCAATAATTACCCAATAACCCTCATAACAAATATTATTACTGAAAAGGCCGGTTTGTAGGGAAGGGACATGATACGGGGAAGACAAAATTCTTTTCAGAAAACATCAAGCAAAACAAATCTGAGCTTCCCTTCCAGTTCCGGAGTTTAGGACTGTGGAGCCCCTCCCCTATTTGGGTGGGAGCCTAGGCTGAGACTCTCACTCTTCCCTTGGCATCCTGTTTATACTTTTGTCGTTTGACTAGAAGAACATGCCCCCCCCCACTCCCTTAGAAGCCAAAGGGCTGCATCCCAAGATACTCTGCCTTCTTTATGGTGAGCAAGCCATGAGAAGACCCCAGCCAGAGAGGGTGCAGGGTGGGGGTGGTGGTGGGGAGATGCTAAGGGCATCTTGCAAGCTAAAAGAGTTATCTTCATTTCTAGCAGCCAATCTTCTGCACTGTCCTTGTTTGCATGTAACAGTCTCCAAATCTCAACAAATGAGCACAACTGTTTCTGGTAGAAAACTCAGTCTTGCTCTCTCTGTCTCTGTCTCTGTGTCTCTGTCTGTCTGTCTGTCTGTCTGTCTCTCTTTCTCTCTTTCTCTCTTTCTCTCTTTCTCTCTCTCTCTCTCTCTCTCTCTCTCTCTCTCTCTCTCTCTCTCTCTCTCCTCCCCTCTCCCCCAAAGCCAAACTGAGTAGGGCAGGGCAAAGTGGGAAACCACAGGAGAAAAGGGATCTTGGCATAATGTTGTGAAATTAGACCAGGGAAACCCTAACAAACCCCTAAGTGTGACCAGAAGCTCTCTATGGTACTCATAGTTGAGGGAATATATTCTTTTTGGCTTATAGAAACAAACACAACCCTGCACATTTCTGCCACCTCCTCCTTTTACAAAAGAGGACACAGATTTTCTGCTACCAGCGGAAGCTGGATATCTTCATAAAGCCCTCAGTGGGAGAGGGGTTTTTCTCCTCTCTCTCTCTCTCTCTCTCTCTCTCTCTCTCTCCCTCTCTCTCTCCCCCTCTCCCTCCCTCCCTCCCTCCATCCCTCCCTCCCTCTCTCTCTCTGTAAGTTTCTCTTTTTAAAAAAGACTCAAAAAATCCACAAGAAGATACAATTCATCTACAAAATGAGTAGAAACCCAACCGCCTTCTTAAGTATGCTTTCCATGAAAACTGTAAGAAAAAAAATTCCTCCAATAACAGTTCACACAGATCAGACTGGATGTTGTATTTCTTAAAAGTCACTTAACTCCACGTGGGTTGACCTGCCCTCTTAAATTCTACTTAAGCCTTGTGAAGATTAAAACAGGCAGATGTAAGCAAGCTGACAACACTCATAGCCTGTTAATTTTTTTTTTTTAATTTGTGGGATCCTTAGGAATGTATCTTGTTGGATATTATTCCATCAGCTTTTTAACGCATCCTCACATCTCAGGGTGTGGCCAACTGATGTTGCTGGTGCTTCCTTTCTCCTAGGTATACCCATGAACCTACCAGCATGACTCTTGGGTATTTATTTTTAATTTTTTGCTCTTTATTTCAACAACCAAGAAATTATGCAAGTAAAATCACCAGACATATAACCAAAACAGAACCACAACCCAACATTATCTAATAACCCAAACTCAGAGCAGCAAACAAAGACTCTAGCATTCACAGGCACATCAGATAATAAGAACCCATTTCCATGTAATTTTTTTTATTCTAGTTCCTGCTAAGAGGTGGACACATCTTCCTGAGTGCTGAAGCACCAATATTCACTTCACAAAAAATAACTTTATGGAGTCTTCAGCTTGCCACTATACAGGGAACGTGGAATTTCTGAGAGGTTTGGTTTTTTTTGTTTGTTTGTTTGTTTTTTTTTTTTTTTGGTGGGAGGGTGTTTTGTCTTGTTTTTTTATTATTCTGATTTTGTTGCCTTTGAATCTCTGAATTTGGGGCTTCTGTAGATTTATATTGAATGAAGGAGACTTGTGTATAATCATGCTTGTTAAGATTTCAAATCAATACTTCAAAACATCTCTCTTTAAGCACTTGGTAAATACCTTTACCAACTTCTAAAGGCTCCAGAGAAAAAGAAGAGCCCTTTTTAAAGTTTTGTTTGTTTGTTTGTTTGTGGGTTTTTTTTTTTTTTTTGCTTCATTTTGAAATATAGTTGGAAATTTTGGCTTAGCTACTCAGACAAAATGGGAGGGATTTATTAGGTCTCTGGTGGGTACCTACCCTAAGAAGACCCCAGGACAGGCCAAAGAGTTCCCAGTTAGGCTTGGCTTGCCATTAAAAGACATGGGAGTCTGGGGCCCGATGGCATTGTACCCAGGAAATTTATATTTTACCTAACTTTACTCATTGGTGCAATTTTGGAGACTGTTTTGGAAAACATAGATTATGTAGATTTCCTGGGATCAAACAGAAAGCACAAATAACAAAAGAGAAGAGGAAATCTCCTACTGACAAACGAGCAATTTCTTCCTACACTACCCTTTATGATGTGTCAAGAAAAACAACCTGGGGACTTTCAAGTTGGGCATTGAAGACACCTCAATTTCCCTTAAAACTTTAGACACAGTTTTAGAAGAGAGAATTTGTCTGCATGTTGAAGAGGGGTACATTTCTCTGTCTTTAAGTGTTATCTAGGGAACCGCTTAAGTTGCCTTGGTCCTGTGCATAGACGTCTTATTCCTACAAAGAAGTGAAGGAAAAGGAAAGAAGGGAATGAGAAGAAAGGCAAGGCGGAAGAAAAGAAAGCGCTTTAACCCCTTTCAATTAGCCTGGGGATTCAAAGACTAAAGTTAAATCCGGCCATAAAGTTTATTGCTTCAGAATCACAGGCGGGTGAGAATGCTGCCAGCGAAATGAAAAGAGCTATCAGGAGAGCAGGGTTCAGGGAAGCTCAGTACCTCCTACTGCCTAGGTGGGGACCCGCTGTGCCCAGCATCCTGTGGGTGCTAGCAGCTTGGTCCCCCGCCTTACAGCCAAGGCCCCAGCCAGCTTCCACTTTCCCCAGCTAGTCTGAAACCCAGCCCCGAAGGCCGCCGCCTCAATTCAGTCCTGCCAAATGACCCTGGCCCGCGAAGACATATTGCACAGCCCCATAAGGAATCCCGCCAGCGTCGGCCTCAGCCCTGCCCCGGCCTTTCTTTCAAACTCTCCAGTTCAGTTCAGCCCTCTGCTCTAGTGGCGTCCCTTCAACTCCCAGAGCTCTGCGACCCCTGAAGAGCCTGGGCCCGACCAAGCTTAGAAAGAAAGGTGGGAGCTGCCACGTTTTCACACACAGACCCATACACACACACACACACACACACACACACACACACACACACACACCATCATCTTTTTGCACGCCGGCGGAGCGGAAGTCATTAACATCCACGATTGTGCAGCAATTAAAGTTAGGCCTGGGGGACGCAGCTCCGCTCGGCCACAGGCGTTGTTCACTGTGCTGCTCCCACAAAGCTTTGCACATGTGGCCAAAGGGAAAAGTTTGTTCTCCCATTTTGAATACAAAGTCAGCTTCAGTTTTACTGAGCCAGAGAGAAAGACAGAGCAAGAAACTTTTTAGAGCGCAAATTCAAGAGGCGAAGCTTACCTTAACTTGGAGGGAGCCATTTTTTTTCAGAGAGTTTTGAGAAGTTGTGGTTTGGACACTTCTGGGCCTAAAATTAACAATTTGAATGACCAGGCAGCACACATAGCCTGCAAAAGAGTCAAATGGAGTCCAGCGTTAGTGAGATTATATGTTATGTGGTATATAATGTTGGATGTCAACTCCCCAAAACCATAAAACTTACTTTAATGGCCCCACGTGACGTTTTATAGCCAGTGAGCCGATCTGTCTGTGCTATGGATGATTTTACGATCTAATTCATAGACAAAACCCTATTCATTTGGCACCCAAATGTCATATAGCCGGAACTGGGGCTTATAAAGTTTACTGTTTTATAACTTTTAAAAGGAAAGACGGCATCCGTGCAAGCAGTCGGTAAATGTGCAAATCTCTAGTTGGCTTTAGCTGCTCTGAGGAGTTTCCCCAATGGAGCTAGGATGGGGTAAGTACTTTCCATTTGTAGCAAATTAATTGTGGCAAAAGAAGCCAACTGGTTCAGTGAGAGGAGCGGGGGAAAGGGTGTTGGCGTGGATTAGTGGGCTGAGGGGTTGGGGTCTACAGCCTGGCAGAAAAGCCTCTTCAGCAAGGCCTAGAAGAGCCTTAGGAATGAAGGTTCTATGTGGGCAGGAGTGTGGCTAACAAAGCTCTGGCCTTTCTCTCTTTTCTATTCCTCTCCATTTGGGTACTCACTAAGTTAACTTGGTTTCCTCAAAGATGACCAGACTGGGCCCAGGCTTTGGAACCTCCTACAGCTTTTCCCTTCTTTTGACCTGACTTTTCTGATGGTTCAGAGTTAGGAAGGCTGTGAGTCAAAAGTGTTGGTGAGAACCCCACCATGAAGAGGCAGGCTAGCCCAGGTAACCTCAGACTCAGCAGCTTCCAGCACTACTGGACAGACAGAAAAACAGAAAGAGCCGCTTGCTATTTGGCACAAATCAGACCAACAGCACTTACAATAGAAAGTTTATTTTTTTTTGTTTGTTTCCAGTCAGTATGTTTTCCTTAAAAACAAATACAAAAGAAAAAAAAAAAAGCTGATCACAGTTTGCTTAAACAGCCAGACTTGGACAATATTTGTAACTTTGTTCACAAAAACATACATCACTGAAGCTGAGCTTATAAGAGCCACTTCCAGAGTTCGTGCAAAGGGTCCTACAAAGGCACGCAGGGACACACCGCTTGGAGTCACAGTTTTTGTCACAGAGTCACTAGCCACTACACGTTGAACAAGTTAAGTTGTGTCTCATCAAGTCACTTCTACAACAGCATTAATTACACAAGGAATATAGGTAGTTTGAATAAAAATATCTTTAACAGCTTGGAGCTATTGAGACAGGAACACTTCCACGCACATGCACATTAAACAACTCAAGTGCAACACACAACATTGGCACTAACCGAGGTCGGGGGAGGGGGGGCATTTTGTGTGTGTGGATTTTTTTCTCTTTTTTTTTTGTTTTTTGTTTTTTGTTTTGTTTTAGTTACTTCAAGTAACACAGCTTGCTTCATATAAATAAGTTAAAACATCTATTTTTTTTTTTCAAGACAAAGCCATTCAGGACAAAGAGATGAACAGGAGTAGATCTACTTTATACAGGCGCTATAATGGCAATAAACAGGCTCATGATTAAAAGATGAATTGGGGCAACAAGAACAGGGCTTCTTCACGGAAGGAACACAAGGGGGGTTTCAGAAAGTCACCTTAGTACAGACACTACGGAGAGCTCCGCTAATACTGCTCAGTACTTTAACCGCTCACAGACTCAAGGGCGGAAGGCCCCGCCCGCCGCTGCCATACTCATGCTTTTCAACTTATTATCTTTTTTCCACTTCATTCTCCGGTTTTGGAACCAGATTTTAATTTGTCTCTCGGAGAGGCAAAGAGCATGTGCTATTTCAATCCTTCTTCGGCGGGTC
Source organism: Acomys percivali (assembly GCA_907169655.1). Taxonomy (NCBI): domain Eukaryota; kingdom Metazoa; phylum Chordata; class Mammalia; order Rodentia; family Muridae; genus Acomys; species Acomys percivali. The sequence goes on along the minus strand of OU015744.1, from coordinate 147,302,287 downwards.
AGGTAGCGGTTGAAGTGGAATTCTTTTTCCAGCTCCAGGGTCTGGTAGCGCGTGTAGGCCGTCCGGGCCCTTTTGCCTTCTGGGCCACCTATGTTGTCTGCAACAGAAAAGTCAGCGGTTTAGCCACCAACTCCTCAGCACCTGGTTGCAAAAGTCAGCCAGGGTCCTGAGCTGAGGGGAGAAAGGCTCAACAAGTCCTCCCTCCCCAACCATCCTTCCCGAGTTTCTTTTCCTCTTCCTTTCTGAGAGAGAGAGAGAGAGAGAGAGAGGAAAAAAAAAAAAGATGGTTTGGACTCTCAGAACAAGCGGCCCACCTGAGACTGGAACTCTATCTTGAAGGACAGCTTGGCTCTCCCTAACCCACTACTCTGCTCTTTGGCTCTGCACGAATTGTCCTAAGCAGGGGCACTGCCCTCCCAGGCTGCTCACCGCTCAGAAACGCACTGGAGCACTGCCTTTTTCTGAGTTCCCAAGTGGCCTCCAGGTCACCCTCCGTTAAAGTTCCAGCCGCTCTAGCCGCCTCCTATTCCAGCCCATACGCTTGGAGCGCCCGCTTTCTTTTTCTTCCCTTTCCTTCCCTCTCCCTCTTGCCCCCAAACTTCAGAATCCTGCCTGCCCTCGACTGGATTATCACCCCCCAAGCCCCTTTTAGGGGGCTCTAATTAGTAACGCTGTTTCCCCAGCGTAGCCCTTCTCATAAATTATCCACCCCTGACAAGCCCGATTCACGGCCCCTACTGCCATCCCTACCTCCCCATGCCCTCCCTGCTCGGCTGGTTTGCCTGACTCTGAAGCGAGTTGCGAGGCGCTGGGGTTCCAAATGGAATTGCTTCCTCTTTTAACATCTAAACTTGCTTGGCCACCCCATTCTTCTCCCCTTCACCGCCCCCTCCCCCAGTATCTGTGAATGCTGGACTCTGCTGCAGTCATGGGGAGGAAGTAAAGAGGAAGGCAGGGAAAGGAAAACCGCAGGGAGAGACTCTGCGGGCTGGAGAGAGGCGAGACTAAGAGAGAGACCCGGAAAGAGGCTGCAAAGAACAGAGGGTGATCAAGACCCGCGCCCCCCACGGACGCGTGGATCAGAAAACGGCTGGTTTTACCGTGACTAATGTGCAGCTTGCGCATCCAGGGGTAGATCTGGGGCTGAGCGGGCGGCGCCGGGCTCGGCTCGCTCTGGGCGCTCGCCTGCTCGCTGCTGGCAGGGGCGTCCTCCTCAGCTGCGGACGCCGTGCCAACCCCTTCTCTGCTGCTGATGTGGGTGCTGCCGGCGTTGGCCGAGGCGCCGCTGGAGTTGCCCAGGGAGTTTTTCCCGCTGTGATGGCTGTCGCTGCCCGGCGAGGGGGCCACCGCCGAGCAGGGCAGAGGGTCGGGCGGTGGCGAGTGCGTGGACGTGGCCGGCTGGCTGTACCTGGGCTCGGCGGGCGCCGCACTCGCCCCGGCCGCGTAGCTGCGGGCGCGCTCGCCGGAGCCAAAGTGGCCGGAGCCCGAACGGCCGACGCTGAGATCCATGCCATTGTAGCCGTAGCCGTACCTGCCGGAGTGCATGCTCGCCGAGTCCCTGAATTGTTCGCTCACGGAACTATGATCTCCATAATTATGCAACTGGTAGTCCGGGCCATTTGGATAGCGACCGCAAAATGAGTTTACAAAATAAGAGCTCATTTGTTTTTTGATATGTGTGCTTGATTTGTGGCTCGCGGTCGTTTGTGCGTCTATAGCACCCTTGCACAATTTATGATGAATTATGGAAATGACTGGGACATGTACTCGGTTCCCTCCTACGTAGGCACCCAAATATGGGGTACGACTTCGAATCACGTGCTTTTGTTGTCCAGTCGTAAATCCTGCCTGATGACCTCTAGAGGTAAACTCGTGCACTAATGGGGGAGTTGGGTGGAGGCGAGAGGGGTGGCGCGCGCGCCCTGGGCGCGTGCCCGCCACCCGTCGCCGCCGTTCAGTCGGACTCGAGCGCCACCCGCTGGAGACAGGGTGCATCGCTTCTCTTCCGACCTCGGGCTACAAGGGCCGGGGTCGAATTGAGGTTACAGCCCATTATGGCAAAATTATTGCATTTCCCTCGCAGTTCCATTAGGATGTACCAATTGTGAGGCCGTCAGCTGCCGATCGCACGCCCGGCGAGGATACAGAGGATTAGGGGGAGGTGGTGACTTAGAATTATTTACAACAACTTTACTTCCCCGGCTTTGTAGCCCCTCTTATTTTTGTATAGAGGTTGGGGTTGGTTTGCCCGGCCGGCCAGCTGCTGTGAATTTTGAAAACACAGATATCACCTTCGGGGAAGGGAAGACGATTTACCCAATTGAAGAAATAAATCCTGCCCATAGCAGCAGCCACAATTACGGCTCTGTTTTTGTGAGCGCGTGAAAAACAATGTCCCTGCCGCTTTTAAACGACAGGCATCTATTAAAGGCAGCTTTTTGTGTGTGTAGTGTTTCTCCGAGGCGAGGTCAAATTCCATACACTCATATAACCAGAGTCTATTTTTCTTCCGTATAAATATTTTTTTCCTGTCTTTCGTTTGCTATCTGATTTGATTATTTTATCCAGCCTGAAAGATCTTCACCCCTGGCCCGGCTCCTCCGGCCAGCCGGGCTCCAGGTAGCAGGGTTCTTGGTGAACCCAGAGAGTGGGCCCTGATACCTTACAGCTTCCGAGGCTTCTTGGAAGCTGGGATCCGCGGACAGAGCTATTAGGGTCTTGCTTAGACGTCCGGGAGTAAATTGCGGGAACAAATAGAATCATTTCGTGGTAGTGCCTAGTATCTCCGTGGTTATTTTCCTGGGCTAAGAAAGACGAAAGTAAATCAGAAATGTAGCTAAGAGGCGAGCAGACTCTCCCCACTAGAGGCCTGGCATCTCAGGCGTCCTTGGCACATTTGGAAGCCAGAATTTTTGCGGCTCCCATGGTCCTGGGCCCCCTCTTTCAGTCCTGAAAACTGATAGGTGGCGGCGCTCGCGCTGTATGAGGCAGGGAGTGGGAACTGGGAGCTGAGAGCCTGCAGGAGCCTAGTCGCTCCCTCTCCCGAGGCTGTAATGTTCCACTCGCACTCAGGTTGGCTTGCCTTGGCTGAGGCTGCTGCTCTCCCACTGACGATTACACACCGGCAGAGAGACTTGGTTTTGTCGAGAAAGTGGGGAGTTCCCCTTTGTTCCTTCGGCTTCTTGTTTAGGGGCATCCTGAGAGGCCGGGACGACGCTGGGGCCCAGCTCTTAGTCCCTTTCTTTCCAGTAGCCAGAGCCAATTTGGCGATGCCCTTCAGGATTTGATGGCGAGAGACCAAGGCGGAAAAGCACAGACACCAAAAGGGGCACTGCTTGGGGCTCCTTCTTCCCCCAATAAGCCCGCGTTTGTAGCTCAGGGGGCGCCAAGGCGCTAACACAGCTGCAGGGTCAATTCTGGGTGCACCCCGGGACTCCCAAGCTGGCTCCGGCAGCCTTGGGGAGAGAACCTGTGTGTGTGTACAATGCGTCTGTCCCACGGCTGACATTGGATGTGCGGGGGTTCTGTTTGTTTGTTTTCTGTAATAAATAAACGCGCAGACGCTTGCAAAGCTTTGGATTTCCCTAGGCTGCAGAAGAAGCAGGCTGGAAGAAAACTTGGGGAGCAGGCAAGGACACCAGGGGGCAAAGCCAATAGAGGTTACAAGGCTGGCCTGGTTCCTGCCCTGGAGTCTACTCGCCCGCCTTGGCCTCAGAGTCTTCCCCGCTGGGCTGCGTGGAATTGATGAGTTTATTTTCCTTTTTCCACTTCATGCGCCGATTCTGGAACCAGATCTTGATCTGGCGCTCGGTGAGGCAGAGCGCGTTGGCGATCTCGATGCGGCGCCTCCGAGTCAGGTAGCGGTTGAAGTGGAATTCCTTCTCCAGCTCCAGCGTCTGGTAGCGTGTGTAGGTCTGGCGGCCTCTGCGCCCGTGACTCCCATACACGGCACCTGCAGGCAGAAATGCGGTGCGGGTAAGCGAGGCCAAACCAATTCAGCCTGTGTGCCTCCCAGCCAGCAGTCTCTAAAGCTAGAAACTACCTTATTCCTTCTACGCCAGCTTTTCTTGTACCACAAGCGAGGGCAAAAAGCCGGCTAGATGGCAAAGATTATTTCATACCAACCGAGATGTTTTTTCACCTAAAAACGACTTGGGTAGGAAGTTACTGCTTTTGACAAATGTAGTTTGTAAGAAAACCATTAGAAGTGAAGAAATAGCATGGGTAGTCTTAATTTGAGGGGCCAAAATCACTGTTTCAAGGGAGTGTGGCGTTTATTTGTCTGTGGGTGGAGTGGGGATCCTGGGAGCACTATGGAGACTGAATTCTCACATTGGTGTCAGTGAAAGATGCTATAGAGGCTCCTAGTGTCAGATCTTGACATATTTTTGGAAAGACAAATGTGGCCAGCCTTCTCTCAAATCTTTGCATATTATTATCAAGTTATGTGAACCATCTGAGGGGGGAAAAAAACCACTCCACTGGGCAGAGTGAATTTTCAAGCAATGACACTGTGCAGTTTTAATGTCCCCATTAGGCTCTGTCCTGCTCCAAGAGGGAAAGGGGACTCCCAACAGACCGTGATGTAGGCTAGGTGGTGGGGTCCTGGCAATGCAGAACTGTGCTGGCCTGTCTGGAGGCCAGAGGTGCCCAAAGGGGAGAGAACTCCCTCCCAGGCTCTCAGGCAAGGTCTCAGGAGGAGGCAGAAGTTGGCTAAGAGTGTGAAGTTGAGTGGAAGTTAAAAGAGGGAGGGGGAGAAAGGGGGAGGGGGAGGGAGAAGAGAGAGAGAGAGAGAGAGAGAGAGAGAGAGAGAGAGAGAGAGAGAAGAGAGAAGGGAAGAGAACATGAATATTCTGAGAAAGTGGCCCTTCAGAGCTTTGGTGGAGACACTGAAAGAGGTCAAAAGAGGAGGAGATGAGGGCCTTTGCCTGACTGGGCTCCTGGGGTTCGGAAGGGCAGCAGAAAGAAGACTAGAAAAGTGTAGGGGTTGGTCCCTGATGCCTGCTGGAGGCCCTCTCTGCTGGGAGACCTGAGGGGGTGTTACAAGGGTGCAGCTGAGCACGATTTTTCATCTGAACCAGTTTTCTCCTCTCTCGTCTGTTACCCCTGTTACAGGTCTCATATAGCTTGTCAGTGAGTCCTTCTCTCTTCCCTAAAGTGTCACCTTACATGGATCTCGTGGCTCTGCCTTTCTTCTGGCTGGGCCTAATGGTCCCACTGGGAATGTTTGGGTTTTTTTTTTTTCTTTAAAAAAAATTTTTTTTACGAAAACACGGTGAGAAGGAAACTTTGTTCACCCTTTTTTCTTTCTCCCTACTCTCTCCTTCCTTCCTTCCTTCCTTCCTTCCTTCCTTCCTTCCTTCCTTCCTTCCTTCCATCTTTCCTTCCTTCCTTCTTGTCTCCTTGCCAGCTTTTCCTTCTCCCTACACTCTCTGGGGTGGGGAAGGAGGGAAATGCCTTACCCGCACAGGAATTCATCCGCTGCATCCAGGGATAAACAGGGCTCGTGTACTTCCGGTCGGTGCCTTCCTCGTGAAGGGCTTTGCCCTGCACGCTGCTGCTGTCAGGTTTGTACTGCTGCTCGGGAGAAAAGTGCAGGTAATCCCCGGGGCCCCTCTGCTTGCTATTGCCCGAGGGTGAGGCGCCACTGAGGTCCTTATCAGAATAGAAACATGAGGCCCCGTACTCGTAGGATGCCCGGTTGCAGGCCAGGACCGAGTTGGACTGTTGATAGAAACAAGGTGAGGTGTACGTCTTGTCCGGAAGACTCGACGCCCCGTAAGAGGCCGGGAAGGGCCTCAGCGCGTCATAGCCGGCCGGGTAGAGGGGCAGCTGGCCCAAGAAGGAGTCCTGACCGCTGGGCAGGCTCCCAGGGAAAGTGGGATTCACAAAATAGGAACTCATTTGCGCGCCCCTCTGCAGGACTGTGATTTGTTGTGTATTAGTACATCTGGCTATAACTATTAGTAGTCATCGAACTGGTTTGTTTCTGGATGGCCGAACGCCAAAAGCGACAGCAGCAAATCGCACCAGCTGACGCAGCGGCGACCAATGGGAGCGAGCGCCGGAGCCCGCTCCCCGGGGACCGCGGCGACCGAGGCAGCAAAGTTACAAACAGCCCCCAGCCCGCCTGCCCGCCGCCCGCCCGGCAGATTAATGGGCGCACACAGCCAGCCAGCCCCGCTCTCCCCCACACACCCGAACGCCAGCGGCGGGCACGGGCCCGGACGAGGATGTGCAGATCAAAGCCGAAAAGAGGCACTAGTGCCCAGGTCAATAAGAAGGCCCCATCAGGCCTGCTCTTTCCTCTTTCCTTTCTTTTGCCTTCTTAGGTTTTGCTGGGTTTTCCCCCTCAAAACAGGAAACCTGACAAGCCTGAGCCAGGAGGGGCGGTGACAAGGAAGGCTTGGCTCTAGAGAGCCTCCTGTCCCAGTCAGGTCCTGGGTTGCCCCTCCCCTCTGCTCCCTTAACCATGGGTGTGGGTTTTTTGAGATGGAGAAGGGACTCTGAGAAGCTGGGCCTTCCCTCTCTGCTTTTCAGCCCTGCGCTTTAAGGATAGGGAAGAATTCCCTCCCATTCTTACTACAGGTTGGGCCTTACAGCCCAAAGCTGAAAGATCACCCCTTGCTGACCAGGCCCAAGCCAAAGACAGGGCTTTCCGCAGGCCCCTTCTTCCTAAGCATAGCACTCCAGGTTTGACCCCCCTGCAATGGTCCCGTGCCTGCGTGGCCTTAAAGCAAACGCTTACACTCTCACTTGCTATGCACCGCATCCTGTCTTTGAACCCAGAGAAAGGAAAAACTAAAAGCCACGGTTTCAACAAGAAACCAGCTACAGCTCTACAGACGAGGGGGAGGTGTTTATGAGACTGGAGTAGGAAGCCATCCATGGGACTTAATTCCCTTCACACCACGTCCCAGGACTTCCCTAAGCTACTGGAACTGCTTAGAGCAGCTCCCGGTAAAAAATCCAGATGCAGTCGTCTGCCCCCTGTCTCACTGCAGAAGCAGGGGAGATGCAGGGCCCTTGGTCGAGAAGGGCACGGAGTGCTGCTCCTGGGGCCCAACGCTTCGCACAGGATAATTAATAGGCACTGTCGTAGGTCCGCTACCTTCCCAGCCCCTAACAACTCCTGATGCTGCAGGAACCTGAAAACCAGAATAGTCTTGTCTCTCTGCCATTAGCTCCAGGGTCCTGAATTGCCCTGACCATCGGCCCAAGCCTGGCAAACCCCAGGTAGGACACGGAAAATATGTCTTGGTCTTGCCTGCACTAAGATCAGTCTCATTTTGTTTAAAAAAAAAGTGATATCGGTTCAATGGCATTTTCACGACTGTGTTTATAGGGCTTGTAAAAAAGCCCTTGAATTAGCTTTAAAACTCCCAGTTGTGTGCATGTTGAAGAGATATTTACAAGACTTGGTTGGGGTTCAGGAGGCTTTTTGTAAGATCTGTAAAACCCTGACCCATGCCAGACTGATGGTTTGGGGGAGGTGACAATTGGCAATGGTCCTGTAGGAATCTGATACCGACTTCCTTCATCTCACTTTTGCTTTTCGTCTTTACCCCTGACCTTCCTCCCCCCCCCCCCCCCCCCCCCCCCCCCCCCCCCCAAAAAAGGAGAAAAATTGGAAAAGGACTTGTCAAAGGTGGGCCTCCAGAGAGCCTGTGAAGGCACAGCGAAGGAAGAGTCCCCACAGGCCTTATGCCTAAAGTCTTTATCTCTCCAACCCAAGAAAGTTTTTCCTTTGCTCATAAGCAAGACTTAGCCAGGACAGGATACAATTTAGCGTTTCTCAAGGAGAAGAGGCAATGAGTGAGAAATGAAAACTCAGGAGAAAAAAAGGTGGATTTTTTTTCTTTAAAAAGGTGTTTGAAGAAAATAAGCTAGAGTTATTGGTTTGTAAACAGAAATATTCATATAACAATTATTTCAACCAATATTATTTGAAGTGAAAATAGCCATTTTGCAGGTGTTACTTGTTTATATTTAATCATTCTCTTTCATGATTCCATGCGCCCCGCACAGGGTGGGAGCTGGTGACAGTTTATCACCATTATTGCTGGTTTTTTTTTTTTATCTGAATTTTAGATTTAATTGTCTCAGCCAATAAGAAAATTTGTTTTCTCAGCTAGGAGGCAGAAAATGTATTTCTAGCTTCTGTAAACAATAAGAAGGAAAAAATAATAAATTGAAATCTTTATGTGTAAGCCAAGGCTGGTGCATATTTAAACTGGCTGCCAGCCGATCTACTTACATATATATATATATATATATATATATATATATATATATATATATATATAGAGAGAGAGAGAGAGAGAGAGAGAGAGAGAGAGAGAACAGGAACTCCACACCCTCAATAGAACCTCTCCTAAGGTGATGAGAATGACCACCTCAGGACTCTCTGCTAGGTCAAAGCCACACAGAAAACGTACCTTTTATCTTCTCTTCGAAGGAGGTAGGATGGCAGTAGGGTCACACAGGTTACCCTTGCCCTGGGCTGCCCTTTGAGCCCCTCTACTTCTGCCAGCCTGGAGCCTGGCCTGCAGGTGTGTGGGCGACCCCGAAGGCTCACCTCCATCCAACCAAATCTCTAGCCCTTAACCCAAAGCACACAGGTGTGGCCTCTGCCGGTTATAGGCCCTCTCCTGAAGCCGCCTTCCATGCCATAGCCAATCCTCAGGGCGAGCCAGGCCAGCAGGCCTCAGAGCTACAATTGGTCTCTCCGATGCCAGAATCCCCAAAGCCAGAGCGTTCCCCAACAGGCATGAGTCCCCAGAACGCCTTTGGGACGCGCAGTTTGGACAGAAACAGCCAAGACCGGGCAGGCGGCCTGTACAACCAGTCTCCATGGTGCTGGGTTGGGGGCGAGGAAAGGACCCAGTCTATTCCGGCGTCTGAGGTTTCTGTCATGGATAGCCGAAGCAAGGAGATTTCACAGCCAAATAGACTCTAGGAGACTGCCCCTCAGGTCCCCTTTTGTCCCCCTTCCCCTGCTTCTGGGGAATCTGAGGGGCCCCGTACAGCAGTCACGCCAGGCTCAAAGAGGCGGGCCGCTGCTGGCGCCGGTCCCGGCGACGGCCACAGCGTGGCAGCAGCGAGCTCCAGCTAGGTCGCAATAAATAATCTGCCTGCGGCAGCCGCAGTCAGACAGCCAGCGGCCCTAGGAGGCAAATGCGGCGCTTTATCTACCCTTGCCCGGGGCACATCCACAGCGCTGTCCCTTGAACATCCCAAACATCTTTGTGCCCTTTTTTAATTGCCTGGCCTTTGTCGAGATACTATCTTGAGATAGGAAAACAACAACAACAACAAACAAGAACCAAAAACCAAATAAACAAAAAGAACTATAGTCCAGAACCTCTCGACTGATTTTCGAGTGACTTTGTCTCCGGGGGACAAATCTAACCTGGTCAGATGCGCTTTCAGGCTCCCCCACCGTGGCTGGTGCCCCCTATGCAATGCAAAGCCACCGCCAGGCCAGCAGCAGCATTCAGTGCAGCCTCGTGGCTTGCTATATAATCCTCTCCCTGGTGGCTCAGGAGACAGGAGACCGTGAGCACTAGCCTGCCACTCTGTACTTAGGTTGGTTAGGGCTGCAAGCTGCTGCTATTGCCCAGACTCCGCTTTGCAACCTTTCTTCAGAAACCTTAGACGTGATCTGCACCAACACAACAGTCCCCAGCGCGAAACATCTCCCAGCAGCACCCAATTAACTCGATTCTGTCCTCCACCCAGAATTCTACAACGCGCTACTAACCCGTTTCCGGGGGGCTCCGGACACCACTCTGGTCAGAAAAATCAGGCAAACGAAGCAGGCAATCACCGGAGAACTCTGTGTTAGTAAGGTTTGTATTCGTGTTCGCTTGTTTCCCCCTTCCTCCTTTCTCTGAAATTAGCCCCATAGGCGAGAACAGTGTACTGAAGCTCACAAAAAACGCCTGTGCGTTAACTCGCTTGGCTCTCCTCTCTGCCCACATTCCTAGCTCGGGAACTATCTCTGGTTGTCGGGGAAGTCAGTAGAATCAATTTAGGCATGAATGAAATAATCCAAAGCCCCAGAGGTGATAGGGAACAGCAGAATGCCAGATGATTTCCTTCTGGACTTCCCCGGGGTCACTAGGGAAGGGAGAATGAGGACCCAAGCGCGGGGCGCTGTGCCACCAGGGGGAAGGCTGATCTGCCTTGAGGAAATGATGTATGTAGGTGGTGGCCTTAGTGCGTGAGAATGAATGACGTGTTTGGGCTGTGGTGTGTATTGGGGCTGAGTGTGAAGGGACAGTACCGATGAGGAGAAGAAATGCCCCTTTTCAAAGTCGCTCTGGGTGCCCTCTCTCACCACTGTGGTACCTCACCCAACCTCTGCCCTGTCTCCTTCCCGCACGTCTCACCTTTAGACCGCGGCTCCCAGAAGCTCCTGACTCTCTGACAGCTGTCGCTTCGGGCAGCCCAAGAGACGAATTGTCCTCCTTTCTGATGCCAGAGGACGCAGGAAATTAGCCAGGTTGCGAGTTGCAAAGCGCCGGCTGCTGCTCCAGGAACTGGACGCGCCCCACCTCCAGCGACAGCGGCCGGCCTGGACCTGGCAGCGGCTTCCCTTCTCTCGCCATCGCTGGACAAAGCGCAGCCCAGGCAGGCTGGGAAGGCAGAGCTCCGAAGCACGCAGGACGAAGCGGAGCAAAAGAATGCGGCTCTATTCTCGCAAGGGAAATTATAAAAAAGTTCATGTTCACGGTTCCTATCCACATGACCGACAGCGGCCAATGGAAGGGCCGAACAACTCATAAAGTTGTATTGCAAAGTTGTAAATTTTCATAAACAACAACGGATTTATGACCCTTTCCCCATCACTAAGAGGAGGCAGCTCTTACACCGGCGCCATCTTACCACCGAGGCTGTCCCGGTTTGGGGCTTCAGGTTTTACAGACACTTTTAGGTCCGATTTTATTAAAAGAGTCCTAAGAAGCTGGCCCAACCCAGCCAGGAGATAAAAATGGAGATCTTCGCGGGCTAAGCTCAGGATGCTCTTAACTACTTCCACCGCCCCTCGCCTTTAGTCCCTCGCTGCTCTCCCCTTCTCCAGCCAGAGTCCTTCCTCAGCAAAAGGACTTGACTAGGTTGTGCAGCCTTGTCTGAGGCCCATGGCGGACACCAGAACCGCTCCGCTGCAATTTTGGACCCTGGGGCACCCTCGCCTCTACTGAGGGCGAAGTGGGGGTGCTGCGGCAGGGACCCCAATCCCATATCCTACCCTGGGGCTGGACGTAGGGCACATGTGGAATCCGGGATCAATTGGAGGATAGGTAATATACCCTTTTAGAGCTCAGATTACACCTTTAGAGGAAAGTTGAATTTGGAGTTCGTTCATGGAATTTATGGAAGTTTTTGGGAGGCCGTAGATAGATAATACGGTGTATCAACAAATAGTCTTTTCAGTGGATCTATATACTGGTGCACATACAATAGACAGCCAAAACATCCACGAAGAAGAAGGCACGTATACGATTATAGATGCATAAAAATGCACACATAGACACAGAAAAACACGCAACCACTGACACAGATACCCACACATCCAATTACAGACATGGAAAATGTTGGCACACAACACAGATATACACACACTATGGATGAGGACATGCATACAATTATGAAAATTATAGGCAACCACACACAGAAATAGAAACATGTGTTTATACAAACCTACACATAGAACATGTAAAAAAAAAGAGAGAAAGAAAGAAAGAAAACGACACATTTACACATGAATATCTAAAACTTGGACTCAAGGACAGTCTCTCCGTGTGTGCTTCCCTTGTTCCTTTGGCCTACAGCCGGGGCTTACCATTCCGCTATGGCCACCCTCCCCTTGCCCCAGAGCCTCTGGAAAAAGCAATCCGTGCTTCTTTGTCACCAAGCATCTTTATTGTTACATAAAACACAGGTAATTGGGCTAGGAAGCACACCTTCCCTGAGCCCAAGGCTGAGTCTAAGGGGGGCACAGACAACAAGTGAGATGATGGGAACTGGGGTGGGTGTAGGACATCCCCCACCCACTACAGAATTAGTTCAATACAACACACCATGCTACAAAGTCACCCCATTAAAACAAGTCTTCCCAAGTCAAGACATTCCTTTACAAATGAACTCCAAGATTATAGAAATGACAAAAAAAAAATCTGGTTCAAATATACAGTTTTTGTCCTTGTAGGAAAAATCAGGGTGTACATATTCAACACGGCTGAACAGTTGGACACAGAAGCAAAGGGGAGGGGGTGACAGTGAGACTGAGTACAGCTCCTTAGTCTCCCAAAACCCAAGTTATCTATTCCAGAGGTCTGCAGCCAGCACAGGAATGCTCCCCTCCTGGAGTAGGGAGGGGTAATGGCCCTCAACTTGAGGTGCCAAAGCCAGAAAAAGAGGGATTCTAGGTTGCAGCACTTGGTATGCTTTGGAATAAATATATTATTTTTCAATTTAAATAGAAGCAAATGCCCTGGTCCCTGAACCTCATTGCTTTGTCAGTGAAGCCTCGATGACCCCAAAGACTGCCAGCTAGAAGCATCGAGGCCTGACCTGGAAGAAGAGGGCACGGAGAAGCAGGCAGGCTAGCCAGCACAAAATAGGTAGTTTAGGGTTAGTAGGTAGTACTGATCATGTTTCTGCAGGTATTGGGGGCGGGGCAGGCGCTGGGTGTCTGCCAGTGTTCCGTACAGGAAGGGGCTACTTAAGAGTGGTGGCCCATTGGGGCTGGGCCCATAGGTAGTTTGGGGGTGCCTCTCAAAGAGGCCTGTGCTAGGTAGTATTTTGGTTGTGCCCATGCACAACACTGGGATAGGGTTGAGGGTATCAACTGGGGTCTTCAGAGGCAGAGAGAGTCCCCAAGGTGAGCTTGAGTGGTCCCCTGGGAGCTAGAGTGGGTGATGAAGTGGGTGGGATGGGGTGGGGACTGATTTCCTCTTTTTCTTTTTTCTTTCTTTCTCTCTCTTTTTTTTTAAACACTTTATTTCCCCCATTTTTTGTAATTAAAATTAATGAGTCTCTTAAAGACGCTTTTCCGACTGTCCCGTGCAGCCAGGACTCCCGTGCCTGGCCCTTTTTATTCCTCTTCTTCCTCTTCCTCCTCCTCTTCCTCTTCCTCCTCCTCCTCAGCCTTGTCAGCAGCCCCGGAGACTGAGGGCGCCGCCGCGTCTTCAGGGGCCGCAGTGGGAACCTGGCTGTCGTCTTTATGCTCTTTCTTCCACTTCATGCGCCGATTCTGGAACCAGATCTTGATCTGGCGCTCGGTGAGGCAGAGCGCGTGAGCGATCTCGATGCGGCGCCGCCGCGTCAGGTATCGGTTGAAGTGGAATTCCTTCTCCAGCTCCAGCGTCTGGTAGCGTGTGTAGGTCTGACGTCCCCGCTTTCTATCGGGTCCTGAGAGCAGAAATTTGGACACATAGACAAACAGACAAGCAAACTGGGATGTGGACAGAAGAGTGCTTTAGTCAGGCCCGCTGCCCAAGAGCTTGTACCTTCCAACCTGCCCAAATCGAGAAGCAACCCCCCCACCCGCCCCATCACCCCCAATAAAGCTGAGGGAGAAGTGTGAGCACACAAGACTCCGGTGCCAGACAAGCAAGCACGTCTGTGAAAAGCCTTAGAGCAGAATTCCAACTTTACAACCGGTCTTTCCAGCCGGCTACGTTTCCACAATGTCCTGCTTCCCCCTGACAAAGGGAAATTGTAAATACAGAGTGTGGCAAGCGGGAGACCCTGCACTTTTGCCATTCAAAGGCAAGCCTAGCCGCTCCCCAGCCTTGCTAGACAAGTGAGTGACCCTCCTCAGCAGCCCCATCCACAAGACCGTCCTATGCCATTCTCTCCCTCTGCCCCATTCCCTCCAGCACAGAACTGCAAATGGCCTCTGGTACACGGGTGGGTGAGGGATCCCAGAGGTCCTGGCTCTCTTTGCCTTTGAGAAAGAAAGCCAGGCCGAAAGAAAAGGAGGAGGGGGAGAGAGCTGGAGTCAAGAAAGGATAGAAAGAGAGAGGCCAGGGGAAAGAAAAGCAGAGGAAGAGGAAGAAGGGGGAGAGGGGACAGGAAGAGAGAGAATGTGAGAATGAGAATAGAGGAGAAACTTATTGTAAAAAAAAAAAAATTCCAAGGCAAATGGAGTTAAATAAATTTACGAGGATCGAACCCATTAATTGGGCCATAAAAAGTTTTATGAGCCTCATTTACATACAATGCTATGGGTCTCTCCACGCAATGGCGCCTCAGCTCTAATTAAAACCAGAAAGGCAGCGCCAGCGGGACTTGCGGGGCTGCCGGCTGGAAGCCGCGGGGCTGGGCTCTGTCAGCTCCCGCACCCCGCACCCGCACCCCCTCTCTTCCCGCACGCCGACCCCGCGGGCCTCTACTACGCCTACCTGAACTGCGCATCCAGGGGTAGATGCGGAAACTGGCCTCGGCCGGGCCGTGCAGCACGCCCTCGTCAGCCTGGTCGCAGGCGCCTTTGGCGAGGTCATTGCAGAGCCCAGGGATGTTTTGGTCGTAGGAGGCGCAGGGCAGGTTGTAGGCGTCGGCGCCCAGGCCATAGCCAGACGCGAATGGGTTCTGATAGAGGGGGCTGTTGACATTGTATAACCCCGGCACGGTAGAGGCGAAGGCGCCGGCGCCCGGCCCGTAGCCGCTTCTCTGCGAGTTGGGTGCAAAGGAGCAAGAAGTCGGCTCGGCATTTTGGAAGAGAGAAGCCCCCGCCGTATATTTGCTAAAAAGCGCGTTCACATAATACGAAGAACTCATAATTTTGACCTGTGATTTGTTGTCCGGCAGCTTTCAGTGTCGGTTTTACGAGGTAGCGTGATATATGATAACATTACACCCCCAGATTTACACCAAACCCCATTTTCTTTTGGACGGAGCTCGCCGCGGCACGTGACCGCCCACATGACCGCCTCCGCCAATCTCAGCAGCCCTCACAGGTGGTCTCGCGCCACGGGCCGGCGGGCGCCAGGAATGGAAGGGGAAGAGGCTCAAATACGCGGCCTGCGCCTGGCCTGGCCCGGGACGCCCGACGCAGTCAGACCTCTAGGCTACGCGAGAGCCCCATCCTGGTCGCCAAAATCTGACGACAGGGTTCGCCTCCTACAACCTCATACCTATTCCAGAACCGCACATCCAGTATATGGATTCCCCATGTCTTTGCCCTCCTTGCACACCCAAGCCCCTGCAGGGTCCCTAAGACCTGTCTGCCCAAAGACGGTCTAGGGAGAAAGATCCGTCTTTTGCCCACCTCTCTCTCCTCTCTCTAAGCAAGAGAGCGTTTAAGGCCGGATTTGATGCTCCACTGCAAACTCCACAGGCGCGGGCGTCTTGTCTAGCTGAGCAGCGAAAACCCTGCCACAAACTGGAACCATGTGGTTCGAATAAATTCAGTGTCTCACAGCTTCCTTTCTTTAATCGGCGGCGCACTGTTTATCTGTCCTAAAGGAAGCAGTGAAATATTTATCTATTAATGAGCCTCATTTGCCAACAGATTTATTAACATGGGATTCCCTTTCCTCCTGCCGGACACTGCCGCCCTTCAGTCTCTCCGCGTTCGCTCCGGGGCACCTGGCTGACCCGCACGCAGCACCCCAATAGATGGCTCAACACCCCTGTTATCCTTCTCACGACCCCTGGTTACCCCCTGGATCAAGGGAAACTGGGTCAATCCTCACGCAGCATGGAAGAAGCTTGGGTCTACAATTTTCTAAACACATCCTTCCTATTGGGAGGTTCCTGGCAGCTCCTCGGCCAAGCTACCCCCTGGACTTCCACCTTGTGGGCCGGGGAAACCGTTTGAGAGGTG
Source organism: Acomys percivali (assembly GCA_907169655.1). Lineage (NCBI taxonomy): Eukaryota > Metazoa > Chordata > Mammalia > Rodentia > Muridae > Acomys > Acomys percivali. The sequence continues at coordinate 147,286,449 of OU015744.1, read as the reverse complement.
ATTTAGAAGAAAGGGAATCTCAGGGCCTGGGTGCTGAAGCCCACTGTGGAAACCCCGTTCTTTAGGAGACAATAAAAGCAAATAAGGGCGCCCTTTCATGGATCCCGCGGCTTCGTCTTTCTAAGCACTGGTTCCCAGACACAGTTTCATCCTCTCCCGAATAAGTCGCTCATCCTGGGGACTTACCTTGCTGGCCTTCAGCCCCCTGTGGCAGTGATAGGCCAGATGGAAGGCTACCCCCACCCCTATGGCCCAACGCTCTCTGGAGGATATTTTGGTGAATCCTTTCCCTAAATGCCTCATAAACGGCCCAGGCCATGCTGGAAGACTGGCCACCTTTTACTGCTCAGCTCGATTGCACATCATAAACCCGACTTCACAATGGAATTGCCCCGGAAATTCTCCTCCTCCTCTAAATTATAAAGTTTGGTTCCTGGTGTGGAAAGTGCTTTCTTATCACTTTCCGTGGGTTCAGGCTATGTCCACCCACCCCACCCATCCACCCCACCTACCCCCTCATTCACCATATCTTCTCAGGGAGTCTTGGGAGGACAAAAGACAGAAAGATAGTTCCAATCCCGCTAGTAGGAAGCCCGGGAGTGCCTACCCAGTAAAGGGCTCTCAGGCTTTGGTAGAGAGAAGGGCAGGTGGGAACCATGCTATCTCTCCAGGAGCAAAGGGACAGTGAGGAGGCAATATCCGGGACCCCCTTTATGGTGGATCGGGATGGGAAACAGAGAGGATAAAACAGGAAGGGAAAAAAATCGAAGTAACATTGTCTTCTAACAGAGAAATAAATTAAAATAAAATAAAAGCCAAAGGAAGATGAAGCAAAGAAGAAGAAGAAGAAGAAGAAGAAGAAGAAGAAGAAGAAGAAGAAGAAGAAGAAGAAGACTAGGAGATCAAAGAGGTGAAATTAGACGGCTTTAGACCAATAAATTGTTCCTGGGGTGACACAGAGCAAGGCGCAAAGTGAAAGACTAGGCAGGCCGAGGCAGTCTGTCTAGACTCAGACGAATGGAGCAGTCCAAAGCAACCATGTTTAACGTGGAATTTTCCTTTAGAAGGGTACTTGACAAGCAGAGTGTGGAACGATTTGAGGTGGCACAGAAAAAAAAAAATCACACTCACATGTCTCCGGCAGCCGGCTGCTTTTGGCCAGGCAGGACCGAGAAGTCTCGGCAAGAGACTCTGTCCCCATTCGCCAAGGTCAAATAGGTTTCAAATTCTGCTGCTTTCAAGGCCTTGGCACTTCTGAGCCAAAGTCTTTCCTATGAGCCGGGTCGGGTGGGGGTGGGGGTCACAGAAAGCCTTCCTTTCCTTTTTTTTTTGTTTTTGTTTTGTTTTGTTTTGTTTTTCTTTTTTGGTTCTCTCTTCCACGGTTAGACTTTGAACAAAATCAGACTCTCAATAAAGGACTATTTTATTATATGTTCTCTGGTCATTAGTTCCCTACTTATTTGACTTACTTGTTATGAGTGATAATTTTCACACACTATCTAACCCAGGCTCTGAAGAAGAGGCCTTATGGGCCAGTTTTTAACCTAAATATTTCTCACCGCTTTCCCAGAATTAGCTTTCAAACGCGCTGTCAGAATGTGTTTCCTCTGTTTCCTGTGGCCAAATAGACCTCGGTGTTTAAAATCTAGGCTTAGAATGTAAACCCAGCCCTTGGCAGAGAATAGCGCCTTCTAGATTGGTTCTGAGTTTTGGATCTTTAAGTGTTTCTAACCTCCTCCCCTGTGAAGACTGCAGACTTTGGGCTTTGAGTCTGTCCCAGCTTGGACGCGGGGCACCAATTCCTGCCTGGGAGCGAATAAATAAGCTCAGTCCCTTGCTGGGCCTTGCCTTGGCTTGACAGGCTCTGAAAAGCCTCTCGGCAGCGGCAGCGAAGACCAAAGAGCACCTTGTCAAGCCGCCAGTCAGTCGGCCAAGGGCAAGGGAGGCTGGCGGCGGCTGCGTAGGCACTTCACCAGGCCTCTGAGGCCCTGGAAGCCTGCATCTACCTGGGGCCTCTGTGACCAGCGGAGGGAAAGGGCTGCCGCTAACCTGTGACTTCCATGGTTAGAAAAAAAATAGAGCTTTCTATTTGTGTCCACTGGTCAGCGATTTCGCCTTTTGCAGCAACATAAATAGAGATTTCTGAAGATTAGGATAGGCAAGCACCAATCTCCCTGTGCTCTCTCTCCAGAAGCTACTAAACCCTTCCTTCAATCTGATGAAGTACAGGGAAGTAGCCTGTATTACACACGGAAAGATGATGATGATGTGTGTCTGTATTACCCACGTGTATGTAGGAAGAGTTTTTAAAAGGGCATAGAAGGAAGAAGAGGGAGAGGGAGAGGAAGGGAAGGAGAGAGAGAGAGAGAGGGAGAGGGAGAGGGAGAGGGAGAGAGAGGAGAGACGTCAGCCAAAATCGAGTCCCTAGTTTTACAGCGTGTTCAGCACGGAGATGCAAGTCATAAACATTTTGTGGGCTTGGCCGAGACTGTTACGACCCAAATAAATGCACCGCACAGCCTATGTTCACAGTGCTTCGAAGGGTTGGTTCTCTTGTTTGTTCTTGTGTTTTCTTTCTGAAGCCGTCCTATACCAGGGGCCGATCCTCAGAAGCTGGCCCCGTTTGCTCTGGAGCTTGTCCCCCATGTAGCATTAAAAGTAGTCTGGGAGTGGAGTGGATTTTTTTTTTTTTTTTTTTTTTTTTTTGGTACCTAGCTTGCTTGGCTGGCGATGCCAGAGCAAGTAGTCTTGGCATTTCAATGCCAAAGGAACACCCTGGCCAGAGAAACAAGATCGACTTCAAGTACGTGAATGCCAATTCTGGAACCAGAGTGTAATTCTACCTATTTGAAGGTATCATTTATATTTGAATAACCTAACAGTTCCTGGTCTGTCTCGAGTTACCCCAACCTGGCCAAACTCTCGGCAGATCTACTACACAAGACAGCCACCAAGTATGATTTCATAACCAATTTTTAGCCGCCTAATTTTAAGGTCAGGTATTCAGACCAACTGAGTCCCTGTGTCTTTTCTCTCTCTCTCTCTCTCTCCCTCTCTCTCTCTCTCTCTCTCTCTCTCTCTCTCTCTCTCTCTCTCTCTCTCTCTGGTGCTGGCTCGCTAGGCCCGGTAACCGACCCTGGCGTAGTTTTCGGGGGGCCTCGAGGATCGTGGGAACCCGTGGCCGCAGGGTGCGTTCTCTGCTGGGTCATCTGGTCCTGGGGCCGTAGGTGTCGTTCCCTTGTCTGTCCATCGTGAACGACAATCCCCGCGTGACTCGCTGCCCCTAGATCTCTGCTGTGGTGAGGACTGTGACCCTGGAATGGAACCAGTGCTCAGAGCTGCAGTCCCGCACCATCCTCACAGCTGCTGCCACGCAGCGCATCGGCCTCGGAATGGGGCCTGAGAGGAGCGAACGCCAACGGTCAGGCAAGCCCTTGCGCATGCTTGTGTCCCCTGGAGGCTTTCAAGCTGGCATGAACAGCAGGGAAAATATACGACTGCTGTTCAAGCAGATCCCATTCCAGAAAGGCTCGCTTCAAGTCGACATTTTAGGAGCTTCCTAGGTCGCGGCGGCGGGAGATGGCGGAGGGAGCGCCTCTTGCGTGGAGCCACACTGCCATCTCCTGGACTTTTCTCGGCACTGCAGCCGCAGCTGCTCTGGCCGGCGTGAACTTCGGCAAAGCCGGTGACCCCACCAGTGTCCCACTCCCATGGGTTCTGTCCCCCGGGATCTTCATGGAGCCGGAATCTACGCTGCACAGAGAGCAATGCCCATAAAAGAGGGCTGTTTCCGCAGTCTCTTTATCGGCAGCAGACAGAGCAAACAAATGAAAGGGTTTTGGTAGGATGCCCTAATTGGAGCTGGACAGTTGTAAACTCATTAAGAGCCGAATTCCAGACAGTTCGCAGACCTTCCTTTATAGCACACCCTTACTGCCCAGGCTTTGAAGTTCTGTCTGCAACAACAGAGGGCGTGCCAACCTGGCGGCGCATTGCGGGTGGGGGCTAAAGGGAAGCCCCATCCACCCTCACCCTGGTCCCCCTTTTCCGCATTAGAAGACAGTCTACACTGCAGAGAGGTGTTGGGGCGGGGGAGCGAAGAAAATGAGTTGCATGTGGTGGGGGTGAAGCGAGGCAGAATCCTTTGGTTATATCTAGAAGGTGCTTGGGCCTCCGAAGTTGTAGCCGGTCCCCCCCCCC
>OU015744.1:147244183-147282239 GCA_907169655.1 Acomys percivali | reverse complement strand
CCCCCCCCCAACCCACCTCGGGCTAAGTTGGCAGGACCCAGTGGGGCACAAGCGTGCAGCTTTTACACTCTCTGAAAACCCCTGAATATTTGAAGGAGCCGCCTCATTGTGCGCATCTGGCTCCTGTTTGTCTCTTGGGGCTTCCTCAGCAGGCCACAAGCCTTCAGCTCCTTGCCATGCACCCCTCAACTCGACCACCCTACTTCCAATGACTTCAGCTTTTTGTGTGTGAGTCCAGGGTTTTTTTTTGTTTTGTTTTGTTTTGGTTTGGTTTGGTTTGGTTTGGTTTGGTTTTTTTCACCAAAAATGAAAAAAAAAAAGTGGTCTTCCCACTGCTGCGGGCCGATGATGCCCAGCACTTCTGCTCAGCACCTCGGATCCTTCTCTGGTCTTCTGGCAAATAGACCCGAGTGCCTGGCTGCTCTGCAGGCCTTTGTAGCTCTCTGCTCCTGCTTCTACTGACCACAACCCGCTGAGTCCGGAGTGCTTAGGCCTGGCCCGACTAGCTACAGCAGGTCCCTGATGGAGACAGAATTAAGGCTCTTTCCACTTCAGCTCAGCGCCCCTCAACCACCCCACATATACCTAGAGAGAGGAAAAAAAGGCGCAAAAAGGAGACCCGCACAAAGTAAAAGAATCAATATATTTTATTTGGCAAAAGTTAAATATCTCAACACAACAATTTGGTCAGTAGGCCTTGAGGTAACTATTGCAAAATATACAGTGTATGTTCAGTCCGATGGAAACCCCAGATTCATCAAGGATACAAATCTACAGTAGCCCAATAGCGGTTTCATGTTGTATAATTTATTATCAATAAAATTAACTCCATTGCAGTAAGCACTCACTCCCCCCCCCCAATTAAAACTAAGCGTAAACCATAGGTAGTAACCATCTGCATGTATGTATAGCTCCGAATTTCCTCACTTCTCCTCTGGTGCAAAAACAATATTCAAGCTTGTCTGACTATGAATATCTCCTTAATATAGAGAGTCTATATACATGGAACAAGACTTGAGTCTAGAACCCAGAGTGACGAAGAAGCCCACGTTTCAAAAGTAAATAAATCATGAAGTCTATGCATCCTGGAGAACTACCGCCCCTTCCTCTCCAAATTTGATTTCACTGGGAAATCCTCACAGCTAGTTTACAATCACAGGTTAACAGTCTAGTCACACAGAAGACATATTCCACTACAGAGCTATACTCTATGCAACTGCCTCCCTCCTCCGTAAACAACCTGAGTTCAAATTGAATTCTAGCTTCCACAATCACAATGGGTGCCTCACCCAGCACAGAAGTTTGAGTCACAAAACATAATTACCACAATAAAACACAGTGTTCAAGTATTTTGGCAGAACGATCTGCCACACGAAGAGCAAATTAAATTAACTACAGAGACTAAAAATTATACAGCCCACCATCAACAATTGTGCATTATATAAAAAGGTAGTTTTTTTCCCTTTCGCTTAAAGTCAGAAGCAGGTAGATTTTTTTTTAAATCTATATATATGTATATATATACACAAGCTAGCCCATACAGCCATCAGCGCTAATGCCCTCCCTTGTGTGTGTGTGTGTGTGTGTGTGTGTGTGTGTTATACAAAATGGAAAGCTTACAATACCTCCTCCATTAAAGCCGCAGGCCTAGGAGCAGCCTAAGCAGGGACTGCCAGGGAGGGAGAGATGAGGCCTAGGGGTTAGAGCCGCTTTGTGCGGGTGGTGGAGGCTGGAGTAGGGGGAGAGGAGGGAGCAGGAGATGGACAGTCCTTTCTATTACTTTCTAGATTGCTCTTTTTCAAGTGAGCGCCAAACGGCTCACTCGTCTTTTGCTCGGTCCTTGTTAATCTTCTTCATTTTCATCCTGCGGTTCTGGAACCAGATCTTGACCTGCCTCTCGGTGAGGTTGAGTAGCCGGGCCACCTCGTACCTACGGTCCCGAGTGAGGTACATGTTGAACAGAAACTCTTTCTCAAGTTCCAGCGTCTGGTGTTTTGTATAGGGACATCGCTTCTTTCGTGTGGAGCGAGCGTGAAGCCAGTTGGCGGCCGGGTTATCTGCGGGCGAGGGATGGGGGGGAGAGAGACACTGGGTTTAGAAGGAGAAGCATGCCCGGCGGGTATGAAGGAGCTTCTTGCGGGGGGGGGGGGGGGGGGGGGGGCCTCTGGCCGAAGCGCACGGCGCCACTGAATTAGAGAAAACACAATGAAGCCCTGGCAGACAGACCCACCCAGGGTCACTTACAACAGCACCCCTTCCCACATCCACACCGTCCTCTAGCCTCTTTCCCGTCCCCTGCTCTCCTTCCTCCTCCAGTCTGCATATTGTGAAAGGGTGAAATTCTGAAACTTTTTTTGTTTTTTGCCAGCGAAGAAAAGAGCAGGCCGCCCTGTGTTTCTGCGGCAAGATTAAATCCCTCCCCTACCCCCAATCATATCAACTGTTTTCCCTCCCGAACTTCCCTGAAACTGTCCCCACTCTTTATTTGACCTTCCCGGAAGGCCGTGGGAGCTACGCGGGAGGCAGGATGCCCCCGGACTTTTGATCACGTCTCCACTTTATTTGAATATATCTGGCAAAGGGACTCTCCTGGCTCCTTAGCCCGCAGCCTCATCTTGGGCAGGATTTATGCCGCCACCGGCCGAAAGAAAAAACTGGAAGGTATCAGCGGTTTCTCCCAAGTATCCCCGGTCAGATTGCCCGGCTGACATTGCTGCAGCAGTCCGTGAACAATCTAGCTGCACAAAAGACTTCTCTGCGCTGCTTTCGAAGAACCGCCCAAAGTCTGTCTGTCCTGGGCCTGGGCAGCTTAGGAGAGGGCCGGCGGGTCTCGGCTCTACTCGCGGCGCCCGCCCCGCCCCCTCTTGCTGCAGCGTCCTCCTCCCCTTCCCCCAGTCGGCAAGGCCTGCTCCACACAGTTCTCTGGACTTGGGGCCCCTATCGGAGGTGTTCCAAACACCAACTTCTGCTTCTCGGCCCCAGATCCAGAGGAGAGGCTCTCATCGAGAACGAAGGCAGGCTCCAGAGAAAGCTGACACGCTGGTAGATCCTGGTGGCCGGCATGGAGGCAACGGCCGGTTTGTAGGAAGGAGACACTTACTGGGATCGATGGGGGGCTTGTCTCCACCGCTCTCATTCTCGGCATTGTTTTCGGAGAAGGCGCCTTCGCTGGGTTGTTTTTCTCTATCAACTGGAGGAGAACCACAAGCATAGTCAGTCAGGGACAAAGTGTGAGTGTCAAGCGTGGGACAGTCACCCCTTCTGGCCGACAGCGGTTCAGGTTTAATGCCATAAGGCCGGCTGGAGGACAAGCCCGCGAAGGAGAGCGCACCGGGCGTGGGCTCCAGCCAGGAGCGCATGTACCTGCCGTCCGGCGCCGCCGCCGCCACGGGCGCCTGGGGGTGCACGTAGGGGTGGTGGTGGTGGTGATACACCGCAGCAGGCACCGCATTGGCGCCCGCCGCGTGCACCGGATTCCACGAGGCACCGAACACCGCCGCCTTGGACTGGAAGCTGCAAGGGCTGAAGTCGGGGTGTTCGGCCAGCGTTGCTGCCTGCCTTGGGGGTTGGCCCAGGGCCCCCGGAGCATAGCGTCCAGCGCCCAGCTCCTCGGCAGCGTCGGCGCCCAGCAGGAAGGAGTCCACATAGTAGTTGCCCAGGGCCCCGGTGGTGGCCATCGCAGTAGCCCGCGCCTGGCCGGCCCAGCCCGACCCGCCGAAATTATGAAACTGCAGATTTCATGTAACAACTTGGTGGCACCAGGGGGGGTGAAGTACAGTCACCTAATAAGTTGCCGGCGCCCGCGCCCCCATTGGCCACGCGCGTCACGTGTCCGCCCGGCAGAACAATAACGCGTAAATCACTCCGCACGCTATTAATGGCCCGGTGTTTTGCAGTCATAATTTTTATAGCAAAAGCCATATGTTTTTATGCAAAGGGATCGCGCCGCTCCACGATCTGGTTTGTTTTAATTGTGGCCAACGAAGATTAAAAGATCAAATCTGGCCTTGCCTCTGTACTCTCCCTTGCCACCAACCCCCCTCCCTTACACACACACACACACACACACACACCAGACACACACACTTCTTAAGCGGACTATTTTATATCACAATTAATCACACCATCAGGAAGGCGCAGGTCCCGCGTGCGAGTGCGGCTAGCAGAGCCCCTCACATAAAATTAGACAATAATTGAAGCCATAAAAAAGCAGCCAAATCGCATTCTCACTCTACTGTATTTAAATCTATATTTATGATATTTCATAAGGAGTTATTGTTTCGGAAGCCACACAGGCTGGTGGAAAGTCAGGACCGACCAACAGATTCGTTTGCCTCTCTGTGGCTCCCTGTAAAAATTTACGAGAACTTGGAAAGGTTAAATTAGACTGTTGTGTTTGGTTGGTGAGCACTCTGTAAATAATCCTTGCAGTCCTCAGAGATGCGAGCCACCCCCCCCCCAGGCCGGCCTCCAAAAGTCAAATACAAGGCTCTCTTCACCTCAAATACAGCGGCCACCGCGCTTGTCCCAATGCACCATACATGGTACGACCACCAAAATTGGGCTACCGAGCCTTGCTAGACTGTAAAGCCAGGCAGGCGCTAGCACAGCACACAAATAGCCCTTGCTCCACAAAGAAAAGCCCCACAGAAGAACTTCCAAGAAGGGACTTGCCAGCTACCCTCAGGCTTTTGGGGGAACTGATTGTGTCACAAGTACGTCCGTGGCCCATGGTCTTTGACCACAAGCCGATCAGAGAATTTTATTCCTCAGCCATCGACCTGGCTCTCAGCTCCATCATCTGTAAGCCTAGTCGCTTCCCCAGCCCCACACTGGGAAATATCCTCAGTCAACATCAGAACCAGAGGAGCTAGTCCTGCTGTGGGGCAATCTGGCCTAAAAGAGGAGTGACCATTCCTGGGCCCTGTGTGTGCCCTTCTGAGATCCTTCCCCTCCTTTTCCTTTCTTTTCTCCCATTCCTTTCCCACCCCACTTCTCTTCCCTTCTCCTTCCTTCCTTCCCTCCCTTTTCCTTCCCTTCCTATCCCCAGCACCCCTGCCTTGATTATCCATGAAACAGAGCAACAGAAATCCGGAGAATTAAAATGAGGCGACTATAGCTCAAGTCCAGTGCTACAAATTAACCTAGGAAGAGCACTGGACATTGACTTTAATCTCATCCTTTGGCCAAATGGAGGACGTGATTTCTCACCTCTTAGAATCTTTGGGGATGAGAGAAAGTAAAAAGACCACAGCCACTGTTGTTAATTGGGGGAGGGGGTGACCCTGTCCCAATTCAGAACACAAAGCAACAACTCCTAGAAACTGTGTAATTAAATTCACGTGTGAATTCTGTGCCTTCCAGGAGTATGTTTCTCATTACTTCACTTCGCTGTCTGCAAAATTGCTAGCCCGAGACACTTCCACCTTTCTTTTTGCTTTCTTTCTCACAAATAGTCCAAGTAAGCACTGTCCAGCATTCTGACACATTCTGCCCCCAAATATTGGGCTATGAAGCTCCTGGAATATAGACCTCTCCTTTGCGTGTCAGCAGGAAGAAAAAGTGGCCAACACCAGGAACTGGACGGGGCCTGTCCTGACTGCCTTAGTCCCCTCCCCCTTAATATTTTCCTTTCCCTGCAAAACCCTCCAAGTCATCCCCCCCCCAACACAGCCCAAGGTGTTCTAAATATCCGGCAGTCCTCTGAAGTTCAGATTTTCATTTAAGCAATAACCCTAAAGTATAACTCTGCTCTTAATTTTAATTGTTTGTAAATGGCAGAGAATGATGCCTGGCTGCCTTTTTTTTTTTTTTTTGTACCCAGAGAAAAAGTGTATTATTATAAGTGTATTATTATTATTATTATTATTATTATTATTATTATTATTAATAGTAGTAGTAATTAAAAATTGTTTGAAAAAAACCTTTAGTTTCTAAATAGGAAAATTACAAAATAAAGAATAGACGCTGAGTATTAAGCAGCTGTTTACTGGTGGCCAGAAGGGGAAAATTCATAAAAGCAGATGTTGTTCTTGTGAACCCAGAAACTTGATGCTAAAGTATACAAGTTTTTATTTCTGCTTCCTTTGGATGTGAAAGGGGTGGTATGTACACCTAGAAATAATATATGGGTGTAATTACAAACCACCCTATTCTCAACTGAGAATCTTCCTAAAAACCTTAGTCTCTGAAATGAATCCAACACCTTGATCCAGAACATGGCAGAGAAGAGTTGGAGGAAACCGGGTTCACTGGTCTTTCAGATAACAGGTTGTTGGACTGACCAATGAAAACAATCCCAGGGCATCAGCCTGAGCTGGGAAGAGAAACAGAGTTCTGTGGGCTCTGGGTAGTGCCCATGTTGCAAGGGGCAAAGGGTGGCTTATTTTCGGTTTTCTGTATTGAAAGGGTTAGGCTGGCTTTCTTAGATTATAGTTTGGAACCAGCACTCAAGTTTGTCCCCTCTTAGCTCTTGAATTTGGGGTTGTTTTCATTCATTTAAAATATATTGGAGCTGGGAAGGGTCCCCCTTCTCAAACGCTCAGCTGCACAAGGGAGGACGTGTCTACCATTTTCTGAGTCTGATACAGCTGGCCAGGCAGCAAGCAGTCAAGCTTTGGCCCTGGTGAGGCTCTTTCATCACGGTCAAAGGCCGAGTTAGGACCCAGGAAGCTGGCAGAGGCTGTCAGAGGGCTTCCAGATGGAGCTCTCTCAATAGCCAGGCTCCTCAGAACCCTGATTTGGGCTCCCGAACCAGTAGAGCTGACGAAAGGTTCCCTGCCCTCGTGTGGGCACACAAAGACGCCGCAGTGCCCCTTCAGCGGAGCTCTCAGGCAGCCGAAAACGCAAGGCCGCCGCCATCCGGTCGTGATCATAACCGAGGCCTTGTCTACGCAGAGGCCCACCAGGCCAAAAAACAGGGACCTGAACAGCCACGCTTATGATCCCCTTCCTGGCACACTCAAACCTGTGCACCAAAAGAAAAATAAATAAATAATAAAACCAAGCCTTCTCCAAGCCAGCTCTTTCCCCTCCGGAAGAACGATTTGGAAAGGAAACAGAGCGATAAGAGAATTGCACAGAAAGATGAAAGATGAAAGAAAAAGAAAGTAAGAAGCAGCGGAAAGGAAAAAGAAAGAGATCAGAAAGAAGGAAGGAAAGGCGACAGAAAATACGTAAAATATACAGCGGCGGCGACTCATGGGAGTAGATGGCGCCCTTGCAGAGGGAAGAGCAAACGACAAGGCCAGGATACCAGCCCCGGACTGTCCTAACTCTCCTATCTCAGCCTGGGTTTCTACTGGCTAAGCACTTTGTTCTCTGCTCATAGAGGGATTACAGTAGTGGGCCTGTGTTCTAGCCTAGCCTTGCAGGAGAGTGGCAGAGTCCCAGACAGGCGCGCGTATACAGTAACGAAAGCTCTGGTTGCAAGGGAGCGCCCCTGACCTTGAATGGCCCGGGGCCCAGAATTCTTACCACGCCCCTGGCGTCCAAGAATCAGCCGCCAACCTGACCGTACCTGCTCCGGCCAGGTGCGGGGCGGAGAGGGTGAGGCGGGCTGGATGGCACAGCGAGGAGGAAGACCCGAAGCTCCTCCTGCACTGGGAATCCGAGGTTGCCACCGCGGGCCTGGCAAGGTTAGGGCCTTGAGGGCCCGCCAGGCCACCCCGGCCCTGTCCAGGTACCTGGAGACGCTTTCAACTGAAGTAATGAAGGCAGTGTCGTGCTGTCGAGAGAAAGGTGGATCCCAACAACAGGAAACTACCTAAATCACCGACCAGTTCTGATGCTGCTGGCTCGGGGCTGCCTCGCCCCTCGCCGCCTCCGCTGCCGCCACCGTCGCCGCCAAGGAGATACCCCTGCTACCGTGCCCAGACCAGCCCTCGGCAACCTGCGCCAGACAGAACCCCAAACCCATGGTGGGTGAAAAGGGCTCCGGTCCCCGGAAAGGTACTCCTAGGAGAAGGGGGAGCGTAAAAGGAGGGGGAGGGGACAAGAAAGGAGGGAGGAAAAAAAGGAGGGGGAACTAGAAGAGAGAGGAGGCCGAGAGGTGGGCGGCGGGTTCCCCAGATTCAGCAGCTTCGCGAACTAGAGCCGTGCAGGAGCCGCCCTGGACAACCGGAAAGTGCAGGGGACAGCCCCAAGCCAGGCCCTGCGTCTGGCTGCGGCCTCTACGACTCGCTTTCCGCAGGCAGCCGCAGCCGCAGTCGCTCACTCTCTCCCTCTGCTCTCTCCTAGTCGCCCGCCCGCTGAGGCGCGCGCTCCCGCGACCCTCCGCCCCCCCCCCAGTGTCGCCCCCCCCTCCGGCGAGCAGGAAACGCGTGGCCTAGCGGAGGGCCGCCAGGTGGGGGAGGCCGGGCAGGGGGAGGGGGGTGACCCTGGACAGCTCGGCCCTGGGTCCACTTAACCGCTGCCGCAGGCACTAGTGGTGCTCTGTGAGTGGGCTCTCCTTCGCGGATATCGGGCGTGGGGTCTTCTGAGACCTGGATACCCGCAGGAAAAACCGGCCTCTGCGAGCCTTTCCGGGGCTCCCGAAAGAAATCCTGTTTAGCTTCCTCTATCTATGCAGCTCTCCTCTCAACTGAAACCACTGGTCCAAGACAGCCACAATCCAGATATACTAGCAAGTCATAAAACTGAACAAAAGCCGACAAACCTTAAGGCACCAGGGCTATAGGGCCCAGACAAATTACGACCGTCTAGGTAATATTTAAATAGATGCCTAAAGTAATTGCAGGGGGCTCGGGCTAGCCCTCCTGTTGTAAAACTGGTGGACAGGATAAAGTGGAAGGTGAAGATAAGAAGTCAAAAAAGAGGTAAAATTAAAAAGCTTCATTCCACGGCTTTTATTCTATAAGAACATAAACATCATCTTTTTTTCCACGCACAGCAGCAATACAATATTAATTTATTCTGATTTAAGATCTGAAGTAAATAAAGCTAGAACTAACATTTATAATAACGATAGAATGCATTTGCTTAAACAAGATTGGCAATTTTTCATAATAATAGACATTTATACAGATTTGTATTTATAGTTTTTTCTTTTCTGCACCTACAGGTTTGACCCTTTTATGCACGTAACTTCACAGTATAAAGGAAACCAAACAACATCTCCCTCCTCTCTTTTTTTTTGCTTGCCCCAGCCCACCTAGACGTCTCTAAATTTCAGAGAGCCTAAAAAGAAAGAAAGAAAGAAAGAAAGAAAGAAAGAAGGAAGGAAAGAAAGAAAGAAAAAAGAAAAAAGTGAATTAAAGCAAAGCAAAGCAAAAAACAAAAACCCCAACTCCATTAAATAGGGAGAATCGTGGTGTGCTTTTCATGTGTTACCATTTGGTAACAATTTCAATGGCAAAAATCCACTAATTCCACATGTCTAACCAAACACATTATTTACCAACAGCCAAGACATGGAAATTCAAAGGTAAATGAAGGGTTTTAATCAGGCAAGCAAGACCTTAGGCAAACGGGAAGAGAGGGTTCCTTCTATTGGCCATTTTTATTTTCATTTAAAGCTGGGAGATCTCACAGAGGAAGGAAAAATTAACTTTCTGATTTTTTTTTTTTCACTTTTTAACTAGCTAGGTCAAGCCCTTTAGCTAACCTGCATGTCCACGCTTTGATACTCTGCTCTTGGCCAAGGAAGAAAAGAAGGAAGAAAAGAGAAATCAGGCCTGTACTCCCTGATTAAACCCAGCCCAGCACTCCGGGCTGGCGAACCCGGTGGCTGCTCCCTGCACCATTGACCTCAGGCCAGACACCTCAGCGCCGACTATGGGACCTAGGACTTCCGGCTAAGTTTACTCAGGGCTGGGCAGGAAACCAGATCCCGGTAGAGGAGTACTGGGGCCTTTTCTAGCAGTGGGTTCCCCCAGGGCAGCAAACCTAGCCCAGTCAAGACTTGACAGTGAAGACAATCTCAATCTCTATAGAATTTTTAGCGATATGGCTTTTTCCCCCAGAAAGTAAACCAACACCAAGCAAACAGACAAAGAAACAAAAAGTCAGAACAAACCAGCCCTGCACAGACGAAACGGCCTGGGAGATGGCGAGTGTGAGAAGGAGAAATTGGGCTCCAGCACAGGTGCGAGTTCTGGGGCAGAGGCTGGAGGCAGAGGAAGGGTACAGGCCGCTCTAGAAGCGAAAATACGGCGGCGGCGGTTGCCTGGAAGTTTCATCAGGAAAAATTAAAGTTGGCTGTGAGCTCCCGGATTCGGTTTTCTCGGTTCATTTTCTTCAGTTTCATCCTGCGATTCTGAAACCAGATTTTCACTTGTCTGTCCGTGAGGTGGACGCTACGGCTGATCTCTAGGCGCCGCTCTCGAGTAAGGTACATGTTGAATAGAAATTCCTTCTCTAGCTCCAGCGTCTGGTGCTTAGTGTAGGGGCAGCGTTTCTTCCGGCCGCTCTTTGCTGTGAGCCAGTTGGCTGCATTTTCGCCTTTGGAATTGCCTGGAGTTTAAGAGAATACAGAAGGGAAGGTTAAGTCGAGGCCACTCGAGGCTGTCCAAGGGGGTGTGTGTGTGAATTTCAGGCCTTTCCCATTAGAGGACCGCCCGAAGTCATAGAGAGAGGGTTATGGCCTCCTTTGACTTTCGGAGAACAAGAAACCCCTCCAAAAGGCATGACAAAATCGAGTGGGCCTCAAATCTACACCCGGTCCTCCCAATTTACATTTTCCTCTACTTTTTTTTTCCAGGCACCTGTTTTAGCACCACTCCGCGGGGCGCTTAGAGAATGAAAGGCCGGGGAAGGCAAGGCTGTACATCTTGAACTTAACGCCTTTCTCTGCCTCTCACCCAGTGGCAGGGAAGCATTTCCTGCGGGGAGGGGGGGCAAGCTGGGAGTAAGAGATGCTTATTTGGATGAGAGGCTGGCAGCTTTCACTGCTTTACCCTGGCCTTCTAGATTGCCCTAGGCCGGAGGAGAAGGACATAGTTGGTCCAATAAAGAAGTCCCCAAAATCCGATTCTGAGGTCAAAGGCTGTTCCACTCCTGTCTCCCCAAAAACCTGGAGCGTGCTGCTGGGTAACACCGAATTCCAAGAGAAGGGAAATGGCCCCTCCTAGGTTTTCGGTTCAGAGCCCCAAACGTCCATGGAGGACGCTTTGCCTTTTCTTCCCCCTTGCAACAAGGGAGGATTCCCGCCCCTCCAGGAACTTTGAAAAAACGCATGGGGGATCGTAAACTCGAACTTCGCCGGTTAATGGGCTTATTTATTGGCGCTGGCGGCTGCTTATTTTGGATGCCTTACAAACATCCGTGCTATCTGCAGGCTAGCCACTTTTCCTCCCTGCCCCTCCCCCCCCCACCCTCGCGTGGGCCGCGCTGAGCAGGCTGGGCTGGGGACCAGGGCTTTGGGGGGTACTCAGGGCCACAAGAAAGTGTATGCACAGGAGAAGGGCTCCTCACCGGTGCCCTCACCCCCCCAAATCAGGGTGAGCTAGGGCCAACGCTGAGGACGTCTTGGTGTGCGGCACTAAGCCGGACATGGATTTTTACTGCGTCCCCACGCCCAAATATTAAAAACAAGTTCAGAAGGTCAGCCTGCCTTCAGCTTGGGCCAAGGCCTGTGGCTGCCGCGCAGGCTCCTGGTCCTCTGCTCCTTGTAGGTCTGACTGTCTGCCCATCTGACTTGAGCCCTTGGTTGCGCTCTGCTTACCCAGAGAGTCCTTCTCCGGCGAGGCTTTACTGTTTTCGGAAGGGGCTGGGGACAGCTCCTCAGCCGCCGAGGATGACGCGTGCGCCTCCTCGTCGCCCTGCGAGCCCCCGCCGCCGCCGCCACCGGCGCAAACCAGCGTGGGTGGTGGCGTGGAGTCAAGGACTCGTTCCTTCCCGGCTGCCTCGGCCGAGCTGGAAGCCAATGCGGGCGGTGGGTCGAAGCCGCGCCCCGGGGGCTGCGCAGGAAAAGGACTAGCGAGCTGCTGCGTGCCACCGCCACCGCCACCACCGCCGCCGCCGCCAGTGCCGAAGCCCTTGGCCGTGCCGTAGGCCTGAGACAGGCGGAAGTAGCCCGGCACTGGCACTCCGCTGGAGGCGCCTAGGGTGCAGCCGTCGGGTGGCGGGCCCCGCGGAAAAGGGGCCAGATCCGCGGCGGCCGAGCCTTTGGGGCATTTGTCTGCAGAATCGTAGAGACAGTAGGAGCTCTCTTCTTTGATGTTCTGCGCAAAAGAACACGAAGTGGCCTGTGGCGGGGGCTGAGGCGGCTGTGGCGGGGGCGGCGGCTGCTGCTGGGGCTGGGGCTGCGGTGGCGGCGGACCGTCGGGCGGTTCCATCCGGCAGGAGCGCGGTGCGTCCAGCCACAGGTCTAGGGGCGCGGGCGCGTAGCCATGCGTCCCGGGACCCAGGCCCCCGCTGCCACCACCGCCACCGCCGCTGGGCGACGGTGCCTCATTGCGCTTGCTGCCCAGCGTGGGGAAGAGCCCGCAGCTCTGCAGCCCGTAGGGTAGGTCGCTGGCTGGCGGCAGGTAAACCCCGCCGTGGGCGTAGTAGCCGCCTCCACCGCTCCCGGCGCTACCTCCACCGCCACCCGCCTCGCCTCTGCCGGAGCTGATGAGCGAGTCGACCAAAAAAGAGTTCGCGGCAGGGCTCTCCGAGCATGACATTGTTGTGGGATAATTTGGCGAAGGGAGCAGATAGCCCTTTCTGGCTGACATTTCTTGTGCAAAACATGCTGAATACGATTAGCAATCCCCCCGCACCGCGGCGGGCGCCTGCAGCCAATCCCAAGCCAGAGTTTCCACGCGACCACTCCCAGTTTGGTTTCGTAGGCGCGGGGCCGCTCTCTGAGGGCGCCCTCGGAGCCCGCGATTGATATAAATATGTAATCTGTATTGATGGGCCAGAAGACGCACGCCTGACACCTATGGCCCGAAGGCCGGAACTGTGGGGGCTACCTCAAAGTGGCGGTCAGGGGGACCTGGCTCATAAGTTTGTACCCTTCCCCCCCCCTACAAGGGTCTATTTAGGAGCGCCCTTGGGCCCTGCGCTGTTAACAAGTGGGGTGTTTATGATGCGCACCCCAGCTGTCCTCGGGTGCTCCCATGTCTGCTGTGGAGTGGCCATGAGTCCCCATAGCCCCTTGATCATTTAAGCGGGCTCAGACGCAGTCTAGCTGGTCTGTTTATTTCTGGAGCCGGAGCTGGTCTCAGTTCTTAAATTTGGCTTCCCAAAGTGGCTGACCAGGTCCTAAGGCTGGCAAGACCCTCAGAGTGTCCAGGACCCACAGTGAACTGGAAACTGGCTAGTGCCACATCCAGCATCTCAAAAAGAATATCACTGCCTGGCTCCTCAGTCCACACCTCTCTTACTGCATCCTTTGGCCAGTCAAGATTTTTCTCACTCACTGTGCTCAATAGGCTCACGCTCTCTACTTCTGTCATCCAATTTTGCACAATTGGCATGGTGAGGTGAAAAGCAGTGGACTGGCAACCCTGGCAAATCCTCTTGAGGAGACCCCAAGCTCACTTCCGTTAGAGGATTAGGATATCGGGGCCTTGGGTCTCTGGTCATTCTGCGCTGGAAGAACTGGGAGTTGGGGCTGGAGAGGGTGGTGGTGATCTTGGGAGAATGTGTCCAGCAAACACCTCTGCCACCCTACTTCCTCTCTGACTCTCCTTTTAGCCTTAGCATCCCTCTGCTCCCGGAGGTTATAACACTGCACTCTTGCCTTGCTGTACCCACCCCCACCGGCAACGACATGGTTGGGGCAGCTCTTGTTCCAGCCCTTTTGGAGTGTACAATGTGCACATTTTAACAAGGTGGTGATGAGGAAATCCGTTCCCTGGAAGGCTGAGCTGGATCTGGGCCCTAATATAAGAGACTGCAAAGGCCAGGTGCCTTGCTTAGCAGACACTGGGTTCTACTCTGGGGAGCTCTCTTATGCAATTGGAAGTGGCCAGCCTGGGGCATGCTAACCCACAACTATGGGCCTCATATCAAGCTCGGGAAGTGTGACCTTTTCCGGCAAGATCCAGAGGAGCTTGTGCAGTTGATGCTTTGGCTCTGACCTACGAGTTACAAGGTCTCCAGGATGGCCCAGGCCTGCCAGCTCCAGTTGGAACTGGAGAGGTGCTGACCGCCCAGATCCCAGGAACTATAGTGTTCAGGGCCTCTGCAAATGTGAGGGAAAGACTCTTGTTTTCAGCTGTCATATTCTGGTTCCTCCCAGAATGAATCTCGGACAAAGACAACCCTGAGAATGAAAGCACATAGGAGAGCTGGCTAGGTAGAGGCCAGGCTCTGGCTTCTGAGAGCCAAGAAACTGCAATTGGCTGCAGCTGCTTAGCTAGTCATGTCCAGGAAGCCATGCCTCTGTTAGCACTAGCGAGACATCCCTGCCAATTCAACCTCTGTCTCTTGAGAGGGCTGTCTGGGAGTATCTAAGCATCTAAATGAAAAAGAAAGGGATGGAGAGAGAAAGGCGGGGCAGAAGGGGAAGAAGAAGGAGAAAGGAGAGCGAGAGAGAAATATCAACACAGATGAGCATCAATTCTCTCCAACCCGGATTTTCAATCTGCAGCAGCCACTTTGTTAGGTAAAAGCTGAGTCTGTGTGAGACATCACTAACTATCTGATTTGCTTCTGTACCCAAAGCCAAGGTAAATTTTCACTTGCCTAGGCCTTAGGGAGCAGAGAGCCAGAATGCTACAAAGCTTCAGAGCACTGCAGCTTATAACCCTGCCTTAACCTTCCAGGGTGTGCTTGTCCCTTGCTCTTTTCACCAGATAGGTGGAACTCTTATATTCAACAGGGCCACCTGGAAATGCCCTGCAGCTGGGGCTGGCTGCCTGGAAAAAAAAGACACTTTGCCTTTTTCTGATACCTCTCTGGAAAGCTGTTATATGGGGAAGTAGATCCCAAGAGCTCTGAACATTCTGAGGAAAAGGAGCCCTGTGAGGCCAGGAGGCTTGTGAGCCAGGATTCTGATCTGTCCCAGTCTGGATCTCATGCTCAAAGGAGTTCCCCTGGCTGAGGTGTTTTTTGTTTTATTTGTTTGCTTACTTGTTTTTGTTTTTTGTTTGGTTTGGTTTGGTGTGTGTGTATGTGTGTGTGTGTGTGTGTGTGTGTGTGTGTGTGTGTGTGTGTGTTTTGAGGGCCAGTGATCATTGGAGAGTGAGTGTGCTTGCAATAGCAAAGGCTATAAGAACAAAGTGAAAGGTAGAGAGACAGCATCTTTCTTAACCTTATAGGTTTTTAGGAACTGCTGTGAGGAATCCAAATATCTTGTGGGGAAAAAAAAAACCCACATCTGGGCATTCCTATGATTTGACCCATCCTTTCAAAGAGTTCCCCCCCACCCCCACCCCCACCCCCTTAAAAAATTTTTTTCTTCAAATTCCTAGAGCATCCAGGACTCTCCTGGGACTCAGCAGCCCCTTGTCTATTTGTCTGGTAAAGCAAGCCTGGTGCCCAACTGCAAGCCACTTAGGCTAGTCCTAGCCAAGGGCTTGCAGGATAGCCAAATGGATTTTCTAGGCTGGATGGGATCCAGAAGCCTGCATTTGCTGACCAAGGTTAAAAAACTCAGCTTCGGTACCGAATACACTACAAAGGCCATCTCTGCCAAAGACTGAATGAATTAGATTGCTTGCTAGCTGCCTCACAGACTATAGCATTGACACTTGTATCTTCATCCACCTTTGTGGAGAGCAATTATGCTGTTCTCCACACTCCCATTGCAAGAAATAGAACGGAGTGTTTCACTTGAGCTTTTTCCTTTCCTTGTTTAAGTATGGAAGTCTTTATGGCAACCCCTCTCTGACTAGGGACCTCTGTCTTACTCCCAGAGACTTGCTGAACAAGGGAACAGCTGGACAGCCTAACATGGAACACTGGTATCCAGCAGACCAGCCTGATGCAGTTGTCTCATAGTAAATACAGTGACTCAGAAGCTCAAGTTAATGGGGTTGGAGGGTTGAGTGCCTGGGCTTTCTTGGTCTGGAGCGCCAGGCATCCCGCAACCACCCTGTAGTCTCCCTAGACTACGACCATGAGGTGTTAGCCTCCCCAATAAGAATATCCTATTTGTTGAGCGCTTTGGCTTTAGGGAGACTCGCTATCCCCAAAAGTTTAAGTCCAGCAATTCCCCTTTCTTTTCTTCTTTGCCCTTCCTTTCAGCAGCCGAATTCCCTTTTCTTTCTTTAAAATGCCTTTGACCTAAAACCCTTGGTGCCTGCTGCCTTTAACTAGGCTCATGCAGCAATCGCACTGCTGCTGCCACTGCCAGAGTCTGTGTTTGTTCGGAAGTAAATATTGCCGGTTTCTGCCTGGCGATAACACCCATTCTCTGCTGCGTGGCGCCACAAGAAATGCCAGGTACAAGAATCAAGAAAGTTTGAGTAATTCCTTGCATTTTACTTGATAGCAGATTCTTCTTCCCTGAGCATGCCCTTGGGAGCCCCCAAATACATTCATAATATGAAAATAAGTTGAATTTTTCACTAGGACAAAATAAACAGCAAACAAACAAACAAACAAACAAAAATCTAGTTCCTCAGATTGAAATACAAATCACTTTCTCGACAGAGACCATTCTCAATGTTTTTTGGGTTTCAAATTATCCAGAGGGCTGTAGGGCTGCGTCGCAGCTTCATGAAGAAAAATTAATACAGCTTCAACATGTCCAGCACTAGCAAAATATAGGGAAAATTCCCACTCATATATTTATGAAACACTGCAATTTTCATAAGTGACACTATTTTCTTGTTCTTCTTTGAGAACGTGCACATTTCCAGTGATATTTAATATGTGGGCCTTTTGTTTCTTTCTTTCTTTTCTTTTATTTCTTTTTTTAAAAACAAGGTTCAATCTATCCTCAACTTGAAATATTTTTCTATTTTTTTTTTCCTCTAAATTGAACTGGCCCTCAACCTTTAATGGGGGAAGGATTGAGCCCTTTTGTCACTAATCTTGAAGTACCAGTGTTCTTAGTTTTGTAGGTAAGAAACTAACTGGTTCTGGCCTTAAGCCTGGAGGGTGGGAAATGTTAGGGGGGTCCTGTTGTCTGCAGTTCACAGCCCTTGTTTCTGCTCAGGGTTGCTGTTTCTCTGGCATGGCTTGGGAGCCCATGCCTAACAAAACTGGTGATTCATTAGCACAAATTTTGCTCACACACTCGTGAACATGGGAAGTACTTAATTGTTCTGGAATTCTTACTCATCCATGGCACTGTATATATGGGGGACAAAAGGAAACTATTTCGAGAAAAAAACGAAAAGATACTAAAATAAAAATTTAAATATGGGAGAAACGGAAGATTTAAATCTGACTTTCACACTGTAAGCGCTTTTGGTTATTTAAAACTTGTTTCATAAATATAAGGAGCCAGACCTAATCCTCATGCTGTTTAAACAAATATACCTATATTTATCAACGTATTTTTTGCACAATTTGCAAAATACGCAATAAAAACGTTTCTCATTTTTAACGGCTAGGAAATTGTGTTGGAAAACGCCAGCCAGGGCTATGACACCACATTCCAAATACGCACCACGGGGCTGTCTCCAATATCCCCAGAAAAACCAAATGCGACTTCTTTGAATGGCCTTTAAAAAAAAATTTTTTTTTTGCAACAAAGCTTTGTGGTAGCCTGCTAGCCAGACCTCTAGGCTGCACCTACCAGAAAAATCAGTAACCTCTGGAGCGCTGCCCCAGGGAAGAAACTCACTCTAACCACCACAGATACAGACCACTCTATTGTTTCCACGCAGAAACTTTGTTTTCCCTAGTCTACCATCTTTTTCCTGTCCCGATAGCCCTAATCCCAGCACAGCTGAGTCCCCTTCGCCAGGCTTCGGACCATACCTAAGTCGTTCAGATAGGAATATTTCAGCAAAATCGGAGAGAAGCTTAGGTGAAATGCTGGCACTCGGAGCTAAAACCGACAACTTTTCCTCTTAGGCCTCCCACTGTTTTCCAACCATAGAGAGCCATGGGGCGGCGGCAGGGGTCGGGGGTGGCAAAGGGGCACCACCCAAGAAACTCAAGCTTTGTTTAGGCATCAGTACGTCCCCGCACCTACCTCTACGACAGTGAAATTGATAAATTTGTGGCCGCTTACCTTGACTCATTTCTGAAATCCCTGCCAAGGGGGCAGCAGCTTCTCCACGCCGCGATGAGGAGAGGCCTAGCGAAGGCGCTTTGCCTTAAATTACAACTTCAATCACTTCTTAGCGCGAGCCCCCCCCCCTTTTTTTTAATACGAAGGGGACCAGGACAAGTGAAATAACGTACCGTGCTGCTCTTAGTATCAGAAGCGAACAAAGGCCAAGAATCTCGCTGGGGTTCCAGGCTCCCTGGCGGCTTTGACATTGATCGGAAGTGCGCCATCTCGTGGCGACTGTAGGCCTAGCCGAGGCTGGAGATCCAGGCTGCAGCCCAGAAAAGGAAGCTGGCTCCGGGCACAGAAAGAGCGAGAGAATGTGCCCAACCCGCTGCTATTGAGATCTCATTTTTACATCTAAGAAATTGCTGCAAAACCCCAGCCGGGTTTATAGCGGCGCATTCCAAATATGCAAATTGGCCGGCCTGGGACGGGTTTACGACCACATTGTCACAGCCATCGGAGGATGGGCTTTTATAGGGCTCAGAAATCAAACCCGCGCCGCCCGCCGCCCGCCTGGAAGCAGTTCTCCTGGCTAGACTCTCTCTAGCAACTTGAGAGACTTTGGTTAATCTTTAACCATCCCAAAGGAAGTCTTTTCCTAAACCAGGCTTCCCTGCCCGCCCCCTTTAGCCTCCAGGAGGGCCCTTGTTCTTCTCAGCGTGTCCATCAACCTAGACATTCGTCTAGAGGTCCCGTCTCTCTCCCCTTTCAGCTAGCTTTCCCCCACCCCCGTCGCGCCACTTAGACAAACACACAAACAAATAAACAGAACAGGGTCTGGAGTCGAAGGCCTAAGGCCTCTTTGCTGCTTTGGCTCTGCCTGGGTGGCTGGAAAGAGGGTGGGATGGGCAACAAAAGGCTCTGTCCCTTCCGCCCTGCCCCTCAAGGTTATGGGTGATGTCCAAATTTAAGGCAGAAGTTCAAAGACAGCAAACAAAGAGCAAGCCCACATCTCTCTTTGCCCAAGGGAACAGCGAGGGAGGTGGTGGGGAGGCACGCTTAGAGGCAGCTCTGCCTTGGTAACCCAGAGTCTTGTTTCTCTTGTTGAAAGGAGTCACAGTGTATACCCAAAGGGGTTCTATTCGGTCCTGAGGTGAGCAAGGTTAGCCTGGGCTAGGCCATTGGTTATTAGAGCCCCCCCCACCCCACCCCCGGCCTTCCCCAGGGCTGAAGTCAAATGGAGCTAGAGAAGTCTCACACACTGGGCCCTGACATATTCCATCCCTAATATGATACTTTCCACAAGGACATATAGCCTCGGCTTCCTATGCTTAGCTTCTATTGTAGCTCAGTCCTGATTCTATCACCTCCATGCACACCTCTCAGAGGCCTGGTAACTCACCCATGTTTTGCTAGTAAAAGGATGCTAGCTGAAGGGAGACATTTGGCAGGAAAAGGCAAACCGGAAGAGAAATGTGACACTAGGACCCAACACTCAAATTTCTATCCGTTTTATTTTTCGTGTGCTCTACTGTTTGTGTGCTTGTTAAGACACATGAGAAATGTATGGTGGGTAAGAACTGGCCGAAGGCACTCATTACAGAGCCACCAGGGAGTTCTTAGCACAGGAGGCGGAAGAAATATCCTTGGAGAGCACCCGGCTCCTCAGAGGATGTTCTTAGGTCTTAGTAGGCTGGCTCCCAGCATGCCAACCCTTTCCAAGTGTTACAATATTGTAGAAGATTAAAAAGACCATCCCCAGGCTGGAAAGATGGCTTAGCCTTTAAATGCTAGGCTAACAACAACAACAACAAAAATAAATAAATAAAACAAAACAAACAAAAAAAGACCATCCCCAACATCCTTCCCACTTCTCTCTCTTTCTCTCTCTCTCTCTCTCTCTCTCTCTCTCTCTCTCTCTCTCTCTCTGTCTCTGTCTCTCTCTCTCTCTCCAGCACTCTTAAAGAAATCAACAATGGGGAAGGAGAAGGAATATTGAAACACACTAGGTTATGGTTTCTTTATTTACAAGTCTTTTGAACACCATCCCTGTATGAAGCATACATTCAAATATTTCTAGCAGTGAGCGAGTTTAACCTTGGAACATTGTAAACAGATAGAGCCTTTAAATATTTTTATTATCCCCACACCCCCCCTACATTGCATCTTAAAATTCGCTTTGGTTCCTTTGGGGAAATATATATATATAATATAATATTTATCTTTTAAAATAATTCCAAATCACTCTCTGGCTCTTAGAAGATTGCCAGAAGCTTCCAAGCTCAGTTCTGAGTCAACAAGAGCAGAGTGCAGTGTAGGAATGAGGGATTTGGTAGTGGGGAGACCTTAGCCTCTCACAGCCAAAGCCAAGGACCCACTCACTGGCCAGGTCTGTTGTTCTGCTGACACACACACACACACACACACACACACACACACACACACACACACACAATCCAAGTTCCCTTAACGTGGCGGAGACTGCCAAACTGTAGCACTCCACAGGCATTTCCTGTAGAGATTGGGGGGCCAACAGCAACCAGCACAGCCTCTGGATTTGTCAATGTCTTCAACCCTTGGGGGGGGGATAGTCAGCTCTAAGATCAAACTTTGGGCTTGGGTGAAACCCATCACCACCATTGGGAGGCAGAAAATCCAGGTGGGCTGCAGAAGGTGGCTGCCAGGAGCTCAGGCCTGGGTACAGGTCAGTTGGTAGCTAGGAGGGGATGGAAAGATATTAGCGTCCATCTGGATAGATTTCTCTTTCTTCCAGGACCTCCAGCTTTCCCCAT
Source organism: Acomys percivali (assembly GCA_907169655.1). Classification (NCBI taxonomy): domain Eukaryota; kingdom Metazoa; phylum Chordata; class Mammalia; order Rodentia; family Muridae; genus Acomys; species Acomys percivali. Next base: position 147,261,401 of record OU015744.1, on the reverse strand, counting down.
TTCACAGCCCACCTTTTAGTCCAACTGTCTTTCACATTACCTTTGGAAAGCAAGGCCATTTCTGGATAACTAGGAACCCTCCTTTTCCTTCCTACCCCTGTACCCCAGCTGAGCTAGGCTTGGAGAACTCACAACTTCTCCACTTAGGAGACCTGAGGGTGGGCAGGCTCTGTGCAGAGGGTCCTAAGGGGGGGCGGGGTGGCCTCCAAGGGGCTTGGCAGGGACCCAATCCCCAGTGACCACACCCAGCCTAAAGCTTTTGAAGGCTCTACAAGTGAACCACCAGGGGTCTCAAACCATTCATTCTGTTGATTCACAACTCTTAGAATCCAATTAATAGGAAGTTGAGCCGTTGAGATCTGAACCAAGAGAGTGTCAGGCTCCTTCTCATTGGGCTATCTCTGCAAAGAAAGCCTCCCCTCTCTCCTACATCCCCCCCCCCCCTTTTTTTCCCAAGTCACTATGTGGCTTGACCTTGTCAAGGGCAAAATCTGCATATTATTTCAAATGTGTGAAGAAGACCCCCCCTCCCAATTCCAGTAGGCCGGAGCCTTAGAGAAGTGGGTTAGTGGAGTAGTATTGTAGCCGGTCTCTGTTAATCTTTTTTTCCTTCATTCTTCTGTTCTGAAACCAGATTTTGACTTGACGGTCGGTGAGGTTGAGCATGCGGGACAGTTGAAGCCGCTTTTCTTTGTTGATGTAGACGCTGAAGAAGAACTCTCGCTCCAGCTCTCGGATCTGGTACTTGGTATAAGGGCAGCGCTTTTTGCGGGTGCGTTGACCACCTAAGGAGGGAGAGAGGTAAAGAGTGAGCAAGGGGCGGGGGGAATAGAAGCTGCCACCCTCCCCAGTAACCCCAGGACCCCCAGTGGAGAAAAAGATCTGGCTCCAGGGACTGGAGACCCAATCCAGGCCCCTTCAAAGTCTTTCCAGGCCCCCAGCCTTCAGGCTCCTATTGCTGGTCAGGGACTAGTTGCAGTCGGAGCCGGCTTCAGATAAAAGCCAGCTCCCTAGATAGGCCCCCAGGGAAAGGACTCAAGCTGCCCCTTGAGCAGAGAGGAGGGCTCCCCACAGCAACAGGCGAGTTTGCGCTGGCTGAAGCGCTTTGAAAGCAGGCAAGTGGGGGTTGCGGGCTTTGCCTTGCCCCGCCAGACTAAACAAACAGCCGCCCGCCCCGAAGACATTTCACCTTCAGCACCTGGGCCGCCTGTTCCTGAGGCAGTAAAGGCATGCATCCTGGCCCCAGGCTTTGCCGGCTGCAGCCGTGATTTAGCCCTCCTTAACATCTGGGGCGGCTGCGGGGTCTTTGTCAGCCTGACTCCTGATCACCAGATCACCAGCTCTTGCTTCTTCCTCTAGCCTCCCAGCTCTCTCAAGGTGGGAGGTGGCAGAGGAAACCCCCTACTCAGGGCCTTCACTCAGCTCTCACCAGAGGACCCTCAGCGGGCCAGGGATGCTATTTTAGGGAGGGTAGAGCGAAGAGAGGCTTTCATAGTCTCAGGCAGGAGCTATTTGTTCATCCCCTCCTTAAACACACATTCACACACACACACACACACACACACACACACACACACACACACACACCATTGCTTTTGACTGATTTAATAACAATTGTGAATAACAGAAGGCGGCACGTAATTGCCACCGCGCCAGAGGAAAATGGCTTCCTTTGGACAAAAAGGCCAACTTTAGGTTAATTTGTTTCTTTTAATATATTGCTCGAGCTAAGCGGGCTACTTTATCTGTTAAATGCGCTCCTAGCGCCATCGTTAAACAGCAATGCCTTTGAATCCCAGCCGGGACTGGAGTCCCGCCGCAACACATGGCTTTTATAAAAATCTCCGGATTACCTCGCTATCAAAGGCTCCTGAAGCCCTTGTAGGGGGAATTTACAGGCGCCCACCTCCGGCTCCCCAGCCTGGAGCTGGCCTCGAGCGGGATCGTGCTGTTGGGTTTGGGAGCTGAGAAGGGAAAAAGGGAAAAAGGGGAGTTGTATTTTTTTTTTCAGGCATGCTTTGGCCGGTGGGTATTTCACGGCCAATTTCAGCACTCGCCACGTGATCCCTCCTTTTATAACAAAGTTTTGTTGGGGGAAACCTAAAGGCCCTTCATAAACCTTATATGCTTATAAAACAGCATATAAAAATTTAACAGCGGTGCTGCGCTAGATTCCCAACTCCCCTTTCATAAAGCGCTGGGCGCTGCCTTTATACGCACCGGAGCCGCCGGCCTTGTCCTCAGTGTGGCCGGAAGACGACTCGGGGCTGCTGCTGCTCTCCGGTCGCCGCCGCCGCTCCTTCTCCTCTGCCGCCTCCCGACAGCCGCCGCCGCCGCCTTCCGAACTTGAAGTTGCCGGCGCGCCAGTGGCCGCCGCCGCCACCGCCGCAGCGGAGGTCGCAGCTGTCGCTGGGGGCCCTTTCTCGGCGCTCTTGTCCCCGGGGTAGTCGGAGGAGGCGAGATTTTCCGGGGTGCCGTAGGCCGTCTCAAAAAACTGGTCGAAAGCCTGTGGCAGGACGCCGTTCCTGCCCACCGTGCTATAGAAATTGGACGAGACGGCGGGGGTGGGGTGGTGGTAGACGTTGGCCGAGCTCTTGGCCAGCACGTCGCCAGGCACGCCGGCCGCGCTGGGCGCCTGCAGACAGTCTCTGTGCACGAGCTCCTCCGCGGAGTAGCAGTGGGCCAGATTGCCGCGGGGGTGCCATTTAGTGGCGGGCTCAATGGCGTACTCTCTGAAGGTCACTTCGCGCACGGGTTGGACCTGGGGCAGGTTGGAGGAGTAGGAGTATGTCATTGGGCGCGAAGACGGGGTCTGGGGCAAAAAAGAAGGGAGGCTGGAGAAATCTGGACCCGAGACGTAGTAAGTACAACTTGGCAAATACATGTTAGAGGAGCAGGGACCACGCTCATCAAAATCCATCATTGGGCTACCTTGGGCTCTCCGCAGTAGCCGAGCTTAACATGATTCTCCACTGCAGCTGCCTCTTTGAAGCGGATCCGTGAAGTAGAAATTTGGAGACGTAAGCTGACGTGGAAATCTATCCCCATCCTTAGCAGGGAGGTGCTGGTCATGTGACCCGATGTTGAAATTGACAAGCTGCGAGCTAGTCCCGGCTTTCTTTCTTTCTTTTTTTTTTTTTTTAACCCCCCTCCCTTTCTTCCCCCCCCCCTTCCCTCCCTCCCCAGCTTCCTTTCTTTGTAGCCACCTCAGGGGAAGCAACAGATCGTCACTCGGTGTTCTCACCGAAAGCAAGTAATCGCTGGTGTAACTCATGTTGGCTGGGGGCGGGGAGGGGGCTCCCCGCGAGCAGAAAGGCTGGGGTGCGCCCCCAAGCAGCTCTCCTTTGCTCAGCTACATGGTCCCGGTCCACGGGTGTGCTGAGGGCGGCGAGGGAGCAACTCCTGACGCCTTCTCCCCACTCCCCGGTGGGTGAGGGTTGCTCTGGGCTGGGGGTGGCCAGGTGAAAGCCCGGAATTGTGTGGCTACATGTCTCGGAATCTGTTATCCGAAGGCTTAAGTCCAGCACCTTCTTTGCAACCCCCCTCCCACAGGTTTGCTCTGGGAAGCACCTCAGCCTCTCAGACCCCGGCTGTACCCCATTTGGGGCCAGGCTTCGCAGCCCTGGATGTGCCGGCCTCGTGGCTTGTCTGATTTGCACGGTGACTTGATTACACGCTCTCATTCATGGTCACTTCCGAAGCGCTTTAGTGCCTTCCGTCCCCAAACCGCCAACAGGCCAAGAGGCTTTCCTCCGCGGTTTTGTCAATAATCCGCGCGGTCCGGAAGGGCCTTCGCCTTACCCGGGTTCCACCTTCCCCGTATCTTTCTCCTTACTTCCTCACCCCACACCCTGCCCTTGGAGGAACCCCTTCTCCCCCGCTGCCTGTAGGGGTTTGGAGTGGCTCCGCAGAGTCAGAGGCACTTCTGCTCGCCGGTCCGCAAGCTGTCTGGTCTGCTGAAGCTGACGAATCGGGAAGCCATGCAATTGAGGCGAACCTTGGGCTGTTTTAGAGGCGCTGACATCCGAGGAGCCTTCTCCTGGGTATGCTGCACCTTTTGGGGGGAGGGGGCCCCACCAGGCTGCTTGCTGCACTTCAGAGCTATGAGGGAAATGGAGGGTGGCCATGAGGGAGTAATGGCCCAAGGATTCCTGGCTAAGAAAGGAGTAACCCGTCTCTTCCTCCTTGCAAAGCCCAAGAGTGAAAGCAAGGGATATTCAAGGCAGAAATTCAGACAGCTCCCATCAGTCTTGTTAGTTAGCCCTCAGGAGAAGCACAACGCCAAAGGAAAGAGAGAGGTGCTCTCCTAGCTGCCTGCACCTTGGGCCATACAGATGTCTTGAAAAGGCAAGGCTTGCTGTATAGATAGATAAGTGCTAAAGAGACCATAACTGCTAGGTTGAATTTAGCTTTCTACAGAGGAGGAAACGGGGATTAAGAAGACAAAATGATGACTGTCAGTGTGCAAGACCAAAGAAGTTTTTTTGGGGGGGTGGGGAATGAATGAAAAAAGAGGCACAGGGCAACAAGGCATGGCCAGAGCAGAGATGGGGTCCCAGACCTGGGGCCTCTCCACAGTTCCCTTCTTAGAAGAAGGTTCTCAGGTGTCACTAAAGTCAAAACTGAAAAAAAAAACGAAAACCTTTTCCCCTTTCCTCATCCAGGAAATAGCGAAAGGTATTTACATATCTTGGGGAGATTTAGAGTATAAACGCTAAGATCTTTGGTATTTAAGTGTCAACATCGATTTATTTATTTATTGCTGAGCTGACTGTAACTGACTCAATAACAAATTTAATCTTGTATTGCTCTGGAAAAGAACTATTCTCATTATGTATTTTCTACAAATAATGACCCACCATTGCATTTGAATGCCCACTGTAAATATCAATAATATCAAGTAATTACTGTGTAGTGGAGTAAACTAATTTATTAGCATTAATGTTTATGTGGCTCCAACCCCCCTCCCTTCACAAGGGTTGCTTATCACAAATCAAGCTACCCGGACACATTGGTTTAATGAACTCTTTATTCAGGATTTGCTGCAGGAACTTTCATGCCCCTTGAAATCCCTGAGAGCTGAGCTTGAAATTATTTGTGCATCTTCAGCTTGACATATTTGTCCACTGTGGCTTCATGGATGACTGTAGCAGTGTGAGTGGGGAGATCTAGGAGGTTGTTGGGGAAGGGTAGCTTCAGGCTTTCTAAAGCTGAGGATCACAACTACAGGATGGTCCTGCAGAAAAACCAAAACCAAAACAACAACAACAACAACAAAAACTACTTACACCAAAGAGGCAAAATTTTTGTCTTCTTCACAGTATCTTTCTGGAGACCGAATACAAAAGGGAGGTGAGGTTGCAAACTGCAGCATTTGAGCAGTTTCCTGGGTTGATTTTTGCTACCTCAAACTTTCGTCCAGCAGCCCACCCAGTCCTCAACACCCTTACCCTGGAACAAAAGGAATGCATGAAGGGTTTCAGTGACTTTGCCATAACAAAGGCGCCACCATTGCAGGGCTCGCCCCGCCCCTGGGTGAAGGCAAACAAATTCTTGCACTTGTATTAGGGCTTTTAAGACCATAATTGAACCCGGGGGCGTCTAGGAGAACCGAAAACAGTTCTAGACAGACCTGCGGTTTTATAGCAGTTTTGGCAGTCAACTTCAGCTTGTGCCTGAGCAGTGGGGCCGAGGTGGCCCAGCCGCAGGGGGACAGGCCCAGGCTGCCTCCCCTGACTACATGGCAGCTTTTCCCATAATTAGCTTGTCTTCCCAGGATGCCAGGGGTAAGGGGTACCCGCAGAAAGGTCGGTGTGGCACTGTGCAGTGTTCCGCACAACCAGTGCTTACTAGGTTCTCAGGGAGGGTTAATTGAATGGGAGCCCGTAGGTCTGTATCCCATGGGTGTCAGCAGGAGACAAGACAAATTCTCGAGGAAGGGGGGGGGGCGGGAGAAGAAGGAAAGGTGCTCCATGAGCCATTGGCAGAGCTGTGCAGAAGAAGGGTGCCCAGAGGGATTTTCATCCTCGAAGGGAGCGTGTGGGGGCGCTGCGGTGAAGATGGACAGGGAAAAAGCAACAGAAGGGAAAAAGCCTGGAGCTGCCGATCGCCTTTAGTTCTCTAAGCAGAGACACGAAGTGGGATGCTCAGATCCCTGAGGGTGCGCAATAGTAGCCGCTTTGCCAAATCCCATCCTGCTTGACGCAGTTAGTGCGAATGTTCTTTAAACTGGCATCGAGGTACAAGGCGGGGTGCTGCCCTGAGGTTCGGACCAAATCTGGGTGAAGAAAGGGAGGTGGTTCTGCGGGTCCTTCGTTTTCACTTTGCTCTGAGCCTAACTGACTCTTTGGCTTTGCAGGAGGCCGAAGGTGGATCTCAGCCCACCAGGATCTGGGGAAGACCCGACTAGGGGTAGGATCACACCGGAAGGCCAAGTCCGAGTTCCATTCCTAGAAGAGGAGGCTGCGGGCAAGGCTATGACATTGGCCCTGGACATTTGTTTCCCTGGGAACTGTTCTTTCTCAAGAACTCCGCAGCGCGGGGGCTGTCTTCAGAAAACACGCTTCAACGTTTAATTCCTTTAATCGTCAACCCGGATCCCTATGGCGGCTAATGCAAGAGGCCAAAAATGTTTGGAGGAAGAAAAACAAAGGCAGGAAGTGGCCGCGGCCTGACGGTGCGTGTGTGTCTCTAAAGAAGGGAGGGAGCCCGTGCAATCTCCTCTTATTTTTCCCCAACTTTAAGGTCTAGGCAGACCTCCTTAGGGCCTGGGGAAGGCTCCTGGCCATCGGCGGCGGCGCAACGTTTGGAGGTAGCCAACGAGTTAGCCCTGCCGAGCTGAAAGGCTAAGAAGGGGGTTTGATCAGCAAAACAAACCAAGCCTTTTCTTCAGATTTGGTCCTAAAGGGTGGAGGGTATGTTAATGTCCACAGAGGCTGCTGTTTTCTTCCAGCCCTTCGGTGTCGGGCTAAATGCACCTAGGAGGGAGGGAGGGAGGGAGGTTAAAGTACCTGGCGCTGCATTCTCTTTCCGAGGTAGAATATCAGAATAAAATGTGTTTAGGTGCCTCTGATGAATCTGCTTTTTCTTGCAGTTGGAGATGTATGAGCAGTAATGGCAGAGCATCGGGGAAGCTGCCTAGGATGTCTGTAGTTTTGGAGGAGTCATTTTGTAGAAAGGCAATGTAAGGCCTCTTAGCCTCCGTGCCTGTGCCAGGCGTATTTCCAATGCAGTCATTCAAGAGACTTGAGCTGCAAGCAGTGTCACTTTATAGGCCACATAGTACTATGCCACTTCAAGGGAGAACAGATATATGGACAACCAAGAGCACTTCTAGACTCTGGGCTTCCTAGAATCAACTGGAAAAGCTGCGAGAGGCTGCTGCCTTCTCTGTCTGCCGGGCTGGCTTGGGAGGCAGTAGCTGCCAGGTGTCTCTAACTTGGGGACTCTGAAATCCCTAGAGGAGCGGTTCCTGGAAGTCTCAGCATGTGATCCACAGTGTGGGTGTCTAACTAAACTACCCCCACTCTCCAGCTTCTCTTGTCCCCAAGCAGCTCCTGCTGGTTGGTCTGTCACTCATCTCGCCTCTTCCCAGCTAACCTTTCTCCCGCCTTTTCGCCTTTTCCGATGTCTCCCCTTGCTTGGACAAGAGCTGAGGTGTTGAATTGTCCCTGGAAGGAACCTCTTCCTCGGGTTTAAAGAAAGGGTTTCTATGGGTTCCTGACCCTTCCAGTTTGGGCCTCCACCAGAGTCCTGAACTGGATTTCTTCCCCTTTTCAATGAGTCCTCATCCTAAGCACAGCATCCTCCCTCCCGTCTTCCCCCAGGAACACTTGCTTCTTTTCTGAGCCCATCTCTTTCTTTTCTGCTCTGAGTAATCACAAGAGCTAGCTGGCCTGGGATGGGTTGGACCCACCAGATTGACCAGGTCTTACTCTCAGTTGTCTACAGTTGTTTTTCAGTGGGTTGATTAAAGCACAATAAATATTTTGCCTCTTGTTGCTGGCATGAGCCCCTACTTTCCTTTGTCCCAAAATATTGCACTATGTTTATAAAGCTAAACTGAAAGCTAGCGCTAATCTGGTGGCCATATTTTATGCAGGTGTGAGAGCTGACTGGTAAAGGGAATTGGTGAAACAACTACAAAACTCAAAACTCTTCCCAATGGCCTCTGTTTAAAGGACTCTGTCCTTCAAAGTAGGAGGTGTCTTTGGAGTACGTCTTTCCTCCAGGATGAGCTAAGGAGATGGGTTGTTCTCAGAGAATGGCTTACTGGCAGATTATGGCCAACCCATTGCATTCAAACTTAGACAAAATATCAGGCGATCACCTTTATCACTAATAGGTGCAGATTGGAGTTAACTTGTGTCTTTGTCAAGGTACCAACCCTTTCCTGAGCTGGCCTACCTGCTCAAGAGAACAGGTAATCCTTGAACTTGACCTCAACAGTTGATTCTTAGCCTGACTAGCGGGTCCACTAAACATCTGGGCAAGTCCATATCCTTCATCTGGACACTGGAGGGTGGAGCACCGAGCTCAGCTTAGGGGCTCAAGCACCCAAACAATCTGGTTATCATTTAGTTTTAGTGAGTTTCAAGTTGATGGGCGAAGAGAGGGTTTATTTGAGAACTATTTTTATGCTTATGGTTGCTGACTCATTAGAGCTAAGATTTTATTTATTTCTCTTATGGAGCAGGGTGAGGACAACTTTGAGAGGTGAAACCCCGGTTCTCAATACCTGCCTTTTTTCTATTCATTCTCATTCTCCCACACACACACCTTGCCCCACCCCATCCCCATCCCCGCAGCAGCTTCGGCCTAACGGGGGTTTCCTCGGCTGAGGATGTGTCTGCAGTAAAGAGGACAAAGGAACGCAGCCAGCGCAACCAGAAAGGTGGCTTTGGTCTTTGGGCTCAGTGCCTAGACTGAGGCGCTGAAGACATCCCCAGGCCTTAAATTCCAAATGTCTCCTAAAACAGCTCCACTTCTACTCATTGCTGGTGGCAGCCTACATTCAAAATTCAAGAAGCGCCTGTGTCCATCTGGCCTTGCACTAGGAGCCTTGTACTGGGAGACTTCCATTCAGTAAGGGGTTGGGGGGTGGGGCCGGAGTCAACGGGTTTTACATTGGCACAGTCTATCTCCTTTAAAGTAGATTTCAGCAAAGGGTCTCACCCAAAAGCCTGAAAACCCCTGAGTCTGGACTGGCCGACCCCAGCAGGATCTTTATTCCCATAACCGATTGCCAGACGCCAAGCCGGCTGAGCCCCTGCTCCTATCTGACCAGAACTTCCATTCAGTCACGTCTATTCTGGAAGTGTATAAGCTCCCTCTTGCCCTGGTTAGGCCTCTACAGGCTCAGAAATCTCCCACACTGGGGGCAATTTCTGCCCTTCCAGGATGAAGGCACAGCTTGAGCTATCCCCAGCTTTAAAGACTCCTTTCAAAGGAGGACACGGAACAAGGGAACTGAAAAACAAGACTCCGTGCTCAAGGTAGGCTACCAGGGCCAGGACCCGCTTGCAGCAAGAGTCATGGCCTGGCCGATAAAGAGCCCTGGGCCTTTCTGCAAACCCTGCGGCTTCTTTTTCAGGCGGCCCTGACCGTGAAGAAGGCAGCGGCGCCGAGGACTTGACCTTTACGGTGCCTGCAAAGAGCAGAATGGAGCGGGAGGAGGACTCGGCTGTCTCCAGCCTCTGCCACCAATAGCAGCCCAGACAACCCACGCACGCTGGGCCTCTTTCCCCCAGTTCTACCTTGTGTTTCCTGCCTGAACACAGGCTCTTAGCCAGGAAACAAAGCCTCAAGCACGGCTTTCACAACCTACCTAACCCCCATCCCTCACCCCCGCCCCAGGGCGCTAAGCTGGGCTTCCCAAAGGCCCCCTCCTCTCGCCATCGGCCAGCGCCTGGGTGTTACTCAGTGCCAGGCAGGCCCGGGCGGTGCTAAGCTCCCGAGCGCCGGGTCCTATACTTAGGGCGTCAGATGCTGAGGGACCGCACATCCCGAGGCTGCTTTCCTGACCAGGTGGAGCTCGCGCGGGGCTCCCCGGGGTTCATCTTAGCTCCGAGCTCCTAAGGCGGAAGTGTTGGGGGGGGGGACAGCAAAACACGGTTTCTTTTTAGCCAGTCTCAAAACCCCCTTTCGAGAAAATGCTCCTGTCAAGTTTTATTTCCCGTTGCAAAATCACCTTCCACGCTGCCAAGAATTAAGACCTGGGGAGATTAAATACCCGATTATTCTCCTGGGGACGGAGGGGCGGGGCGGAGAAGGGAGCACCCTTACAAAACCTTCGCCTCGGTCGCCTGTCCTCCGCAAAGTGTGCCTGGAGCCGGGCGAGGCCTGCGAGGCCTGCGGTGACGTCAGCCTGCAACTCCGGGTGGCTCACAGCGCGTGTCCGCGGCCCTCCTGTGCCCAGGCGGCACCAACTGCTGATCCCACCACGGCGACCTCCGCTGCAGTCCTGAGGCTCTTCTGCCTGCCGCCCTCATGCCGTGGGCGCGGGATGGGCCGGCAAGGTTTGGGCCTCCATCTTAAGCTGGGGTGTCCTTCGCCACACTGGGGGTTTGGGGAAGCGACTGTCCCCAACAAGCACGACACCGGGTAGCCCTCTGAGTCCAAGGAGGCTCTGCTCTCATTGTCCACACCCTTGAACCTGGGCATTCCCTGCGCCTCTCGATGGCTCACAGAAGTTTGAAGATCTTAGACACCGGTGGAATTATTTCTGCCGTGCGGGTTCAGCTCTGCAGCAGAGCTGCATAGAAACGAAATGGACTGTGGCGAGACGTTGGCTGCTTTCTCGCTGGAATTTTTCTGAGCAAGCATCATCTTTCTTTTATAATAGCATTTTAAATAGCAGGCACCTCTCAAGCATTCGTCGGCTCTAGGTAGATGAGTGAAGACTGAGCGGTCATTTTCATAAAAAACGAAGCCAGATTTTATTTACCCGGCGGCCGGGCAGATGAAAACTTAATTAGCATGCCTGTCTAAATCCCAGGCAGGCATAAATCTCCTCAGGCCTTTTGGATAAGGCCGCATCTTTGCTTATGAAAAATGGGATGCAAGCAACTCACTGCACAGTTCTCTGATTCTCCAGGTCTTGGGCTGCTGACACGCATTCGATCACGTTTAAAGGAATGCGCATAAATCAGCAATCCCCTAGCGTCTCTTCAGTCGAGGTTCACAAGCGCAGAAGGGCGCCAATGAACCCCCATCAGGAGATTAGTAGTCCCGGACAACCTTCCTCACAGCCACTAAACCCGGGAATTCACCCACCCAAACACTCAGCATCGAGCAATCTGTACTTATCTATAGTGTCTGGCTATTACTCATACACAAATACCGCATCCTCGGCTGAATTGCACTGCCTTCGGGTGACTCTCTGACAGACCATTTAAATTAGGTTGAGTATTTTAAAATGAATACTTCCCCCTTTTGTCCCTACGTTTGTTTGTTTATTTGTTTGTTTTTTAAAATCTTACGCTATTTTTTTAAAATGGCGTTAGCTCGGCATCAGGCGTAAATACTTAGTGAAATGCATAGTGACGTTTTACAAGCGTCCGCTTAAAGTTACTTAATAAATCTGACAGTATTGGGAGCAGATGGAAAAGGTCATCTTTTCAAGTCCCATATTTATATTTTTTAAATTCAAGAATATTTTTTTTTAGAAAAATAGTTGAATGATGTTTTCAACATTACTATTCATGGATCAGTGTCTGCTCTTACCGTGCCTGCTTTTTCAGGAAGAGGCCAATGTTCCCCTGACAGTCTTTGTTCTACAGATTTTTGCCTGGTTGCTATTTAAAAACTAAGAAGTCTCCAGGCATGGTCCCAGCACACTGCCAGCACTCTAAGAAAGAAAGAGGCAGGTGAGTTTCTGAGTTTGAGGCTAGCATGGTCTACAGAGCAAGTTCCAGGGCAGAAAAGCTCTATCTCAAAAATAAAAGAAAAATAAAACAACAACCATAACAATTAAAAAAACAAACCTAAGAAGTCATTATAACCCATAGCCACCTCAACTAATCTGGTAATCCATGGCCATTTTAAATAAAAGAGGAGTTAGGTGAGCCTGGCGCTATCTACAACTATTTCAGAACTAAAAAGAAAGTGGGTATCCTGACATCTTGGGAGGAGGAGAAGGAGGAGGAGGAGGAGGAGAGAGAGAGAGAGAGAGAGAGAGAGAGAGAGAGAGAGAGAGAGAGAGAGAGAGAGAGAGAGAGAGAGAGACTTTACCCAGAACTCCTGCAATAGAGGTGGCTTTCCAAAGGGGCAGTATTCCATCTGCAGAGCTGCTGTTGGCCTCTTTCCTGGGCCTTAGGCTCAGAAGATTTCTTACATCTAAAGAAAAATACCTCCCTTGAACAGAAGAGTCCTCTTTGGAGCAGTTCATAAACAGCATTTCATCCAACTCGGAGGGGGGAATTTCCAATACTTTAAACATTTTGGAGAAGTCATTAACATAAGCTTGATGGCAGTTCACTTGGAAATAGGTTGTAACCCAAGGTGCAGGGTGGTGGGCCTGAAGCAAATTTTTTTCATTTGTTTCCACAAATGGTTGACAAATCCTCAGGGTAGCAAAATTATGATGGCACTTTACCAGACCATATGACATGTCTGCTTCAGGACCATTCTTTGTTGAAACAGCTTTATATTCTTCCTGTAATTCTTCATCTATAAAGATACAAAGAAGCTCTTCTTTATAAGTCTTCAGGCTGGAGAGGCGTCCATCATCTGGCATTATAATTGTCCAATCGTATTTCCCACCAAATGATGAATCCACTTCTCCCATTCACTATTATTTTCCTCTAACATAAAGATAAAATTAATCTTCACCTAAAATTTCAAACTTCAAAACTGCTGGTTCTGTCAACATTTTAATATACGTGTGTACACAAAGGATTTGACAAAAAAAAAAAAACCCACATTGTCCTACATGTATATTAAACACATAAACATACTGTATTATTTATGACTCTGAACACAACATCTCTTGAGTTGTTAGGGGTCAATAAACAGTAGCTATAATATTGATTGTTAATATAGTTTTGATGGTGGTTGTTAATAATATTAAGTATATTTATTTCTCCCACAAATCAAATGGTAGCTCGTCAAACATCAGATATAAGATTGCACACCATCCTGGAACAAAACTCAACTTTCAGCTGTCCAGGACAATTTTCCTTCTGCATCCGCCCTGTGACCATTTTATAGATGAAATATATTTAAGTTTTCCTACTGACTTCTCAAAGAGGTGGATTTCTTTGAGTTTCTGAAAGGTAACTCTAGAACTCTAGAGTTAGGAAGGTATGTGAAACTTTTTATTTGCCGTAAAGAGTCCAAGATAGTTCTAATTAAGGTCACAGACCACCTTGAAGGGTTAGGGCCGGGAAAGAATGGTTATTTAAGAACACCTCTTGGACTGTAACAAACATGTACAGCTTAAAGACAGATCCACAGAAATCTGATGCACACAGCAAGATGGTGCAAGGGCAAATTAAAACTAGCCATTTTAAAAAGGAATCAAAATTCACTGCGTAAGGAGCTTCTGTACCTCAACTATAGAAATCACCTTAAATTACAGTGTCTTCAGTCATCAGCAATCAATAATACTATATCTGTACAAATTCTACAATCATATACACGGGCACACAAACACTGATATGCAAATATATACAGTTATAAACATATATTATATATTAACATATATACAAGCACATGTATAATTTACATATATTCAAATCTCCTTTGGGAGCAAAAAAGAAAAAATTATGAGTACTAAATCTCTAAAAGAAATCAAGGAGTTAAGAGAGCTCAATTCCCTTGAAGCTGAAGAAGTACAAGGAAGCTTGTCAACACGAGGTGGCGCCCTTGATCTATGAATCAGGCTCAGGCCAGTTCATGAGCTGTCAAAAGTCAAGGTCACAAATTGTCTTTTTTCGTCAAGGTCAAGGTTTAAGGCCTTTCCTAGTCCTGTCATTTCAACAAATACCAAAAACCTGTCCTTTCAGTCACATGCAGACTTAAGGGCAGATTTTAAAATACGACAGTCTAGGCACTGCTGATACTGAACAACTGGTTTTCATTTTCCACAGGGAGCCTGGCAACTTACACTCTCTCTCTCCCTCCTTTCCTTTCCTTCCCTTTCAGAGTACCTGACACTTTCATCTCCTTGAAGTCTTTTCATTTGTAGGCTTTTAGTTTTGTGAGGTTTTTTTCCCTTCTCATAAAAATATTTAGAAAAAGGGTGAATAATAATAGAAAATAATGGTCCTTGGCTTGTATAAGACAAACCTGCTTGTTTTCTTTTTGTGCAAAGCAAGTTCCGCATAGAAAAGTACTCGGGTGCTTCTTTCAGATTTTAATGGCAGTGATTATTTTATTAACAGAATTAATACCACTATCTACAGATCTAATTTTTCATTTTTTTAAGTAGAAGTATTTTAAAAGCAGGTGCACAAATACATTTTCACAGTGTGCTGAATGTCTTTATTTACAAGATAGCATTTATAGTGAATATGAACAAAATGAATGTGTGGATTGAAACTACTGCTTAATTAAAAATGTGCTGTGAAGATGAATCCCTACACTTCCTAATGCAGTCTCCTACCACAATAAACAAGGGGAAAAAAACTAATCCTTTAGTAGATTAAAATATAGAATGTAGACATCTAAATATTTTGGGAGAACAGGTTTCCATTTTGAGGTTGTTTTTTTTTTTTAAGTTAAAAAAGGAAAATGATGTCTCTAGCAAAATGTTTAACAAGTATTGGAAAATGCCAATTTTTTTTAAAAAAGAAAGAGTATATTTCTTTTAAATCCATATTATGGTGGGACCTTCCAGGAGATGGGGCATAAAGTGAATCCTTTGGATCATCTGATGAGATCAAAACACTTTAAAAATTACAAGTCGTATGGAAAAAAAAAACCTCTGACAGTGGGTTAACACAAATGCCACCAACATGTTCATTGTGGGTAATTGAAAAGTATTTGCAGAAGCTCATCACCCCCTCAGGGTTCCCTTGTAGTCTCAGGGGTTTAGTTGACCATATTTACTATCAAGACAATTGATCCTTGGATGAGCATTCCCTCCTTTCTCCCTTCTCAGCAATAGTTCAAAATGAACATTTCAGTGCCTTCACCCCCCACCCTAAGCCCATACATGAAACATTTTCCAGAATGAACAATGGTAGGAATTTCAATAAGGTTTACCTGAGCAGGCACTCAACACCCAAAGGGATGATGCTGGATAATGCGGCGTTGAAACAACCCTCTGTTTCTGCAATCAGCGTTCAGATTGTTATCACCTAACACAGTATCCTAAAATATAATGGCCACATAAATACTTACAAGATTTAGTAACTTCGTAATTTATCTGAAATTGTGTGTTTTGGGGGCTGATGAGTTGACAGTACAGTTTGTCATTTAACCGTTGGGTGGGGTTGTCGGGAGAACTGGCAGTTGTTGTTGTTGTTGTTTTTTAACCATTTCTCAAGATGTTTTGTTTTGTTTTGTTTTTAAACTGTAGATTCCATTGAAGAGAAAGAGATTCTCCTCAGGAGCGCAAAATGTCAGTGTCTCTCTTCCCGATTCTTCAGTTGTTATTAAGCATTGATATTAGCTGGGCAAAGAAATGAGTCCTTAAGTTTCTTCAAGCTTCCCTTTGCTCCACCTTTTAATCCGTTAACTAGTCGTCTTCAGCTTATTGATGACTTTTTTCTCTTTGACCCTCCTGTTCTGGAACCAGATTGTGACCTGCCTCTCAGAGAGGTTCGTTGTGGCTGATATCCTCCTCCGTTTGTCCTTGGTAATGAATTTGTTCGTAGCGTATTCCCGTTCAAGTTCTTTCAACTGCACTTTAGTGTAAGGCACCCGCTTCTTCCTGCCCCTCCTGTAGGAGCTGGCATCTGAAGGGTGGGAGACGACGTCTGTAAGATAAGGGAGAAGGTAAATTACTCCGGGAGCCGACCTGAGCCAAGACACAAGGGACAGCTCAGTCTGAGCTGCTGGCCTTGCAAAGCCTGGTTGCTCTTTGCCAGGAGCGAGCGCTGTACAATCCGGCCTTCTGCCAAAGCCTGGAGCGTTAGTAGAGGGGCATGGTTAGCTGTGTATTGAAAGAGGATCGCTCAGAGCATCAGTGACCACCCCAATAAGGTTATCTCCTGCGTGTACAGTGGTCCTCAACTTAGCACTCAACAGGGTACAACACTTCAGTAGAGCTCGGTTCCTTTCAGCTTGCCCCAACATACTATGCTTCTCCAAGGAAGCCTTTTTTTTTTTTTTTCCAAAGAACCATCAGGGACAATTTGGTGAGCTCAAGATCAAGTCTATTTCTCATCTTGGAGTCAGTGTCAAGGGCTTGGGAGGGTGGGGCACACAGGGAGAAGGGGCTGCCCTTGGAACCCACAAACTGCCTCCCAGCCACCCCTCACGGAAGGAGAGCAAGCTCAACGTAGGGCAGGGCGGCGGGACAGTGCCAGCCAGCCAGGGACAGGCTCCCAAGGGTGCAGAATTGCTAGGGCAAGCCAGGCCAGGGAGAGTGCCCGGGTGGGGGTGGGGGTGGGGAACACCCAAGTGACCCCAGGGCGCGAGCCGAGGAGAAGCTGGAGAAAAGCCGGAAAACAGGGGCTGGAAAGGGGGCGCCATTTACCGGGCAAAGTGGACTTCCAGAGGTGGGGAGGCTGCGTCTGCTCTTTGGGGCAGTACATTTGGCCGTTCCAGCCGTTGGGCAGAGCCCAGGGCTGGTAGCTTTCCATGGGAAGCCCCAGGGGCTCATGGCGCGACTCGCCAGGACCCCCGAGCCCCGGGACCACCGGCATATCCAGGTAGCCGGGCACCGGCTGGTGGTGGTGGTAAGGCCCGGCTGCGTAGCCCTGGTGGTAGAAGGCAAACTCCTTGGCTCGGGAGCTGAACTCCTCGGCCGCCGGGCCGGCGGTGTCCATATACTTGTCGGCGAAGGCGGCCGCGGCCGAGGCGGGCTGCGCACACGACTTGATGGCGTTGGGGTGCGGGCCCATTCGAGCGCACGGGTAATAGCCGCTGCCGAAGTAGCCGTAGGGCAGCGCCGCGGGCCCCGACGAGCTCTGTGCCGCGGCCGAGCAGGGGCTGCACTGTTTGGCGGCCTCAGCACCCGCGGGCCCCGCGGGCCCCGGCCCTCCCGACGACGACGCGGCAGCCGCGGCGGCGGCGGCGGCAGCAGCGGCAGCGGCGGCGGCGGCGGCGG
>OU015744.1:147218918-147243783 GCA_907169655.1 Acomys percivali | reverse complement strand
CCCCCGGCCCGCCCCTGGCGTATGCAAAGCGGGCGGCTCCAGCCGGGCTGAGCTCTGGGCCCGCTGTCCCCGCCACCGCCCGCGCGGTCCTCCGCGCCAGCGCTAGAACCCGCTGCACGGCCGCGCAGCAGTCACCCACGGAGGAGGCGGGGAATTCGGTCGGGTGGGGCGGGGAACACAGGGACCCCGATCCCTTTCCCAGTCTCACTGGGGACCAGAGCACTGCGCGGAGGCTGGGAGGGGCCGTGGGAGCCCGCGGTTGGGGGTACGACCTGAGGTGTTGGGGACAAGTCAGGTAAATTCTCGAGTGGCCAGAGATGAGAGTTTAGCTTGGACTGGCCCAGCATGGCCCGACGTGTTTTGGGAGCCTCTGGGGGCTGTTTACTTTCCAGGGATGGATGCGTCTTTCTGCAACTAGACCCTACCAGGAATGTCGGAGCTTTCGCCTCGTAGAGATTTGGCTCCCTCCACCCACGGGGAACAAGGCAGGAGGGTTGTTTCTTCTTGGTTCCAGTGAAGAGTCTGGCACAAGGGTCCCAGGATCCTCGCTAGGAAGCCTGGGCTGCATTTGGGAGCTCCCTTCCCTGTGTCAGGCCCCTAGAGGACAATTTCAATTAGGCCCACAGACTCAGAATATCCGAACAACTAAGCATATCTCCCTAACCCCCTTTACATACGCGCGCGCGAATTTACACACACACACACACACACACACACACACACACACACACACACACTGCCACATTCTCCCACTTGTATATACAGTTCGCTATTCATTCCGATGCGATTCGGCAGCTATTCTTTCTTGTCTGCAGAGGATTTCAGATGAAGAAAGCACCATTCACTCACGCTGTTGTCTCATGAGTCCGGCTGCCTTTTCCTGAAGGGGGTTTAAGGGGAACAGGCCCCAGCTGGGCTCCTGGCTGCAATTCCAGCTCTGGTTCCGGGGCTTCCCTAAAAACCACCCCACAGATCCCGAGTTGGACACGACTCTCCAGATATCTGGGAACCCACTGTTACATTCCATTTCGGGCGGGGTGGGGGGGTGGGACGGGGAAGAGAAAGAAGCTCTTTGCAGGGGAAAGGGAGGGGGGGGTCATTTCATGCTCTGCCTGCAGTGGGTTCGAGGCACCAGCGAACCAGTCTGACGAGTTCCTCTGTACCTGGGAGCTTGGTGGGGGTGTTTGTACCGGAAGAGCCACACGCAGTTGCAGTGTTTTGGGTGAAGGATTTTCGGGGGACCCTACGTCATGAGGACCACATCCACTTCTGGTTGTGTAACCGTGACCTGGTCAGATGTCCAGAGGGGAACAAATGGTCAAAGTGAAAGTGGGTGCGTTCTGGAATACCTACGTTCTGTGCCCTGGCTGATCTCAAAGGCTCTGGTAGGCAGCCAGCCTTGTAGACTTAGCCCCAAGCTAGGGCACCACACATACCACCCAACCCTTGAGCTTCTGGCAAGACTGAGACCAATAAGGCTAGGTAGGCTCAGACTTTTATCTGCCTAGATTCTGGGTTTGTTCTGACTAATGTTAAGTGTCGCCCAATAAAACCTTCCCTGATCCCCACACCCAATTCTCCCCCACACCCATTGAGTCCTTTCCCTCCTGACTTTTTAGTTGTCCTGGGTAAATATTGATTTGCCCCCCAGTTTACCTTCTCACAGACTGGCCATTTGCAGACTAAGGAACCAACCTCTGTGAAGACTTGATTTTTGTGTTACTTTGGAGCCTTTTCATCCATCCACCGCCGCACCCCCCCCCCCCAGCTCCTTCCTCCCTCTAAGTGGCATTGTAAAACTCAACAGTGACAAAGAGACAAAGTAGGGTTCCAGGCTCCAATTCTTGGCGACTTAAGGGCTTGAGGGCAGTTTACATACAGGTCAGACACGGCTGGAGGCCAAGGTCAAGTTGAAAGTTTCTGTCTAGTCAGCGTGAGAAACTGCAATGAAAGCCTGAGGACGGAGGCTGACCGCCCACCTCCCCTCACTCTCAATTCTCCGATCCTTTGCAGTTCTGGCTTCCGGCTCCGTTTGGTTTCTCAGCATCACTTTTTTACTCTCTTTGTAGAGTTTTGGGGGCGGTGTTTACAGACTGGACTGCTTCTTCTCTGTCGCCGCCCTACTCTTAGCCTGGTTTTCAAGCCTCTGAAGAAGTTTTCCAACTAGATTCGGGGGAGAAAAAAAAAAAAACCGAAAAGGAAGTTCGGGAAGCCTCCACCAGCCGATGCCTATGCCAGTTCATCTCTGGCAGTGGCTGCCCGGCTGGTACACACTGCAGCCAAGACCAGCTCCGTATTCTTCCCTCCCCCCCACCTCAGTTCACTGGAGCCGGGAGCCCAGCGCTCAGGGGAAGGGCCTCAGCTCTGCGGGCTGCCAAAATCGGCTGGGTCCCTCCGCTCCAAAAATGGTGAGAAAGGATCTCATCTTTTTCACAGAGGAGCCAGAAGCAGGTTTGTCTGGGAAGAATGGAGCAGGGGGAATTCAGGCTGTATCTTGAATTCACTGGGCTTTACTTCCTACACGTGGCATCACCCACCACTGGGGAAGGAAGGGCTTTGGGTCTGAATTACTGAGGTTTATGTTTTCTTATCAATGAGAGAGAGAGAGAGAGAGAGAGAGAGAGAGAGAGAGAGAGAGAGAGAACTCAAGATAGGATTACTTAGAGAAAGCAGCCTCCTTGCTCTCTTCATGTCTTAAATCTGATACACTAGTGTGATTTTTCTAGTAGGCATGTGTCAGTGGCATCTTGGCAAATCTGACTCCTTTGCCCCTCCTCTGTGTTGTATCTTCACTGTTTTTAACTGTCTGCATGGGCCTGCCTGCTAGTTACTGATCTGTAGCCATCACTGGAAATCATATCTAGAATTAGAATAGACTCTGAGAATAATTTTGAGTAAGACTTTCTAGAGTTTCTACGCACTTCAAAACAGTCTTTTAAAGAGGGAGAGAAGCGACGAATGGTTTCTTATACACTGCTCCACGCAGTACCAGAGCAGCTTGGGGGGGGAGGGGGAGAAAGGCTAGGAGCATGAGGACTGACTCTTCCAAAGCCAGGGGTCTATTCCAGGATTCTTCCTCATTTCCCAAAGGCACAGGCAAAATTTACTCATTCACCCAGCTTTCAAGGCCAGTCTTTCTGAGCTCTTTTTGTCTCCCAAGCTTTGGATTTTTTCTAAGATTTGCCAGTAGCACCAGCCACTTAACCACTTTATCCTCCAGTTCTCCATGGCTTAGGGAAGAGAAGTCAGAGCGCTCCTGATGACGGCTGTGGTCATCAGGGCTCCGGAGCCAAGCGCTGGGCTGGGGTGGGAGCTAGAGGTGTCTCCGTTACTGCCCAGGCTTTGTCTGATGCACCCAGATTTCTCAGTGAAGCCCTTCAAGAGCAACATGGCTACGGCTCCCAGCCTGGCCTTTGTTCCAACGAGTTTCCACAGCTTTCCCTCAGCTCTTGGTTTTCACTAGGACCAGTGTGGGTCCGTGGGTTTTGACAGCCCTCTTGCATCTTGCTTGAGATTTGGGGCTTTATTTTTCCTTGATAGAGGACTCCTTACCAGGACCCTGGCCTCCTAGGGTTGGATATGAAAAGGACAAAGGGAAAGCAAGGTCTAATTGAGTTTGATTTTCATTAGCAAATTAAATTTACCTGCTCTCACTTTAACTCGGAGGAGGCTGTCAGCACCGGTCCCTGGAACTACTTTTTTTTTTTTTTTTTTTTTTTTTTCTGTTATTAGGGTAATCATTCAAAATTTCGTTTTAAAGACACTTTGTATTTCAGGATATTCATGTGTTTCTAATGTATCCAAGCAGCTTTATGAGCTGTGCTTGCAGGACATCTTAACCCTCTGGCTTCCACACCAGGCAGGCTGGGGGCAAAGAGATAATGGCAAAACAAGAAAGATCCAGAAAGGGTCAGGGAGTTCAGAGCACTAGCAGGGAGAAAGGAGACATTTTCAAAGGAGGTAGTTCCTCAGAATCCTCACCAGAGGGGCAGAGCATTTATTTGGGAATGGAGCAAGTGAGAAGTTGAGTTTTTGAGGCTTCCAATTCTGTATGCACCAGGGTAAAAGTAGTGCCCTTTTTTTGTGTGTGTGTGATGTGGTGTGGTGGTGGTGGTGGTAGTGGTGTGTGTGTGTGTGTGTGTGTGTGTGTGTGTGTGTGTGTGTGTGTGTAGAGGGGTGTCCAGAATTCTGGGCTGGCCAGAACACAGGGGAATGTCATATATTTAGTCACTCATTTAGGGCTTTGTTCTAGAGTGATGCAATAGTGAAGTCACAGAAAGGTTTGGTGCTGTGGCGATAATTTTGGAACTTGAGAAGTCACGCTGTACTGTGGTGACCAAAGACTTAAGCTGCAAAGGGAAATGGGCAGTTAAGAAAGAAAACCACGGACTTCGTCCTTAAGATCATCTCAGGATGGACACTGAGGAGAGCAAATTATTGGATACGTGACCCATCTAACTGCCTGCCAGATGTGACCAGATACATCGGAACCAGCCAGGAGCCAGCAGTTTGGAAGAGCCTTCTGGAAGGAAAGGTAGCAGAAATTCACAGAGAACCCTACTTGCATCGCTGCTCTGTTTCTTACAGAGTCTCAAAAAAGAGAGACCCTCATTTTAGAAGAACCAGCAGCAAGTCTCAGGCACCCCCCTAGTCTGCTCTCTGAGGTATCACACACCACCACCATTCCTGCCTGCGCCGCCGCCGCCGCCGCCCTCGAGTGACTTAGATGGTGGGGAGAGCTCTCCCTGTCCTAGGCATCACTGCGTTGCCCCTCTCCACATCTGGAAACTCAACCTTTGCCTAAAAAACCCAACATGAGTTGGAAGTAGAGGGACCGGTCCTTTCCGCAATCGGTGGCGGGCAGCCTGGCTAGACACCAGGTTGCGGGACTGCGGGGGGCAAGCCTCTGTGGGAGTGAGTTCGCTGCCACTGGGACAGGGTACTACTGGCAGATCTCGGTAACTCCTGGCAACCCGGCGCCCACAGCTGCCACGTGAAAAGGACCCCCCCCCCGCACCCCGTCCCCGCCAACCCTAGGGTGATGCTCGTTACAAAACAGGAAACCAGCTCCGGGCAGTGGACTCTTTATGTCAACAAATACACCGAAGAAGAGTTCGAAGGAAGTAGGGTGTTTGTATGGAAGTCTAGTCCTGTTGGGCTCAGTGTTTCTCCATGAGAAATCAGCATGGAGCCAGGAGACCTAGGCCCACGGGAGTCCTAGTTTGTAAGGACTGGCTGTGAATTCTTAATAAGCAAAGCAAGAGAGGGAGAACAACTCACCAGCAAGGAGAAAGGGGGAACTCAAGACCCCTTCAAGTACACACTGAGGTGTAATCAGATTTTACAGGCACGTTATATACTGTAATTATAACGTATATAGTGTAATCATAGCCACGCACAGATTCACACGTCAAATGTATACACACAGGCACATGCCGTAGTGAACGTATACCTAATCTTTGGTCGGCGGAATATTGTCATTATACCAAGTCCTAAGGGGGGAAATCACCTTGTCAAACAGCCTGGTGGCTGATGCATGGCCTCTGGTGCCATTCTGATTTCTTCAACCACTGGTTGCCCCTCCTGGCTCTGTAAATACTGTAAATACACCTGTCTTCGGTGGATGGTCAGCCAGCATCAGCGTTTATCTGGTTCGGATGTCATCCCCTGGAATCTCTGGGTAGCTCTGGACCCTCCCCGAGCTGTTTCTGAGCTTGCGAGGGAGCCTCCCGGCTGGAGTCCCCTTTGTCTGCGGGACTGGAGCCTTGCGTGGCCCAAAACTCCGGGAAACGAAGCAGCTCAGTAAAAATGTTTGATATTAGTTTTTATAGGTATTTCCATTCTGGTGAAGGTAGCAGAGTGCGGAAGATTCGTTACTCAGCCCCTAGCCTTCGGTCTGGATACTCAGCTTATGGGCTGGGAAAAGGAGCTGGCCGGAAAGGAAAGAAAGCAGCGGCAAGTCGGAGCGGCAAGTCGGAGCGAGTGAAACCGCACAAGGTCATTTTCTGTTCCTGGAAACTAAAGTGTAAATGGGAAACTCTAGGGGCTACCCAGTTGACCCCCCGCCCCCTTATAGGGAAAATGTTTTTTTTTTTCACCTTTGCCTAATACAATCCAAAATTATATTTTAAAATATGATCTCCCAAGTATATATAAAATTGTAACAAGCCCATTTAGGACCAGTTTATCTTTAAATTTGTTATCATTTTATCTTGCAACCTTTTTTCGAGTATATAAAATTAAGTTAAATTCCAGGCATTGAACAACTCTACTCTCAATAGCTGGTTTTGAGACTATTTCACGATTGAGAATAAGAGTTGAACTTGAGTTGTTTCAGTTAAGGACTAGAAAAAACTCAAGGTTTTACAGAGAAAGGTCCTGAAAACATTTGCATCTTATGTAAAATTGCATGAGGAGGAGGGGGTTATATCAACTTTTTCTGTGAATCATCTTTTCATTGACGATTTTTGTGGATCCCTGAAGGTGTGTGTGTGTGTGTGTGTGTGTGTGTGTGTGTGTGTGTATACACTTTGCCTCAGTACTACCTGTGTCCTAAACTGACACATTTTTACCTCGAGCAAATGACTATTTCCTATTTCAAAACATGTCCTTCCCTATATACATTCCGAAGAAATTTCTAATGATTAAACTAAGAGGAGAAAATTTTGTCTGGATTGATATTAAAGCTACCATCGTTTACATGAGGAAGCACAATTCTGTGTACTTTAAAAATACCTCTTGTGCAGTAAGAGATTTAAAAAAAAAAACAGTGAATAAAAACATTGCTATTCTGTTTGTGTTACTTCAATGATCTGTATGAAAGTGAGCATGATTCCAGAAAACTATAAAGCTGATTTAACTAAGTCTTGGTAACTTTATAAAGCAAAATGACAAAATCAAATTATAGAAATTCTGGAGTTTGACAGATCCCATGGCCGCTGGCAGCTGCTTCATAAGATTCACCTCTAAGCAGACCAACTTCTCCTCATGGTCAGGGTATTGGATTGTTTTGATTTTTTTTTTAATTGTCCCCTCCCCCTTTTTGCTCCTAAATATCTGGAAGTGTATATAACTGTTCAGGGCAGTAGGAAAGTGCTATTTTACTAAACTCATAAGGGTTGTATAAATTAAACAGGAGAATTTATGTGCTTATACTTCATGTCAGTTTCTAGCAGTTCTAATACTATGTGGCAGAAAGCCCTAGAAAAGCAGCAGCTCTGGGCTTCTAACAAGTTGGCTCTTGGATGGCCTATGGCACAGAGACTGCCAAGAGTGCCTTGGTCTCCTAATCTTAAGGTGGAGTTCACCATAGGAGTAAAAGCTTGGGTCAAGGTCAGGGCAAATGCAGAATCAAGAATATCAAATATTCGGAGGAAGAGGGCAAGGGGGAAAGAGACAATAACAGATAAAAAGACAGGGAGACAAAGAGGAAGGGAGAGATAGGAAGAAGAAAAACAAGTAACAATGAAGCTGTAATTCCTGACAAAACGTTATGCGTGCCCACCCTCACCTCCGGCCCCCACCACCCACTGAGGTCCCATTTTGCAGCCTAGGCTTCAAGCCTCCCTGTGAGTGATTTCTCTAATTACACAAAAATAATTTGAACTCTGAGAACCTGATTAGGGCCCCGAGTTAAATCCAAAATTGAACTTTCGTCTATAGAGAGTGCAAGCGTGTGAGTTCCAGCTGGGATCTGCTTCACTTGGTAGCCCAGTTGGGGACAGGCCCTCAAGCCTGCTAGCAATTACTTGCTCTCAGCCACTTTTAAAAAGGCCATATTTCTTTACATCTTTTTAGGATCTGATGTGAGGTTATATAGGGTCATGGGACCCTCGGCTAGTGCAAAGTAATTTGATGTCACTGAGAGCAAGCTGACTCGTTTGTCACCCCAGGAGTGGAAGTCCCTATAGCTTGTGTTGTCCGTGTGGTAGTGACAGTGGTGTCTAGATCTCACTAGAAGTCCAGTGTTAATCTAGCCAGGTGGGCTGGGTTAAGGCTAGGGGATTTTCAGGCAGTGCTCAAGGTTCGGACCTGAAAGGCTCCAAGCAGCACAATAGTCCATCCCTAACTCAGCATGGGACCTGGGCTACTTACTCCCAACCCTGGGATCTTGGGTTCCTTTGCAAATCAGATCTCAGGTTTCCACTCTCTGGTTAATTCAGTTGCAGCCCTGCCTCCCATGCCCCACCTAAGCTGCTGCAGAAATCTGTAGCTGATTCAATAAAACCTAAGGGAATTTTCTACGTTGGGGGAGAAGTTCCATCCAGCCAATAGGTGGTATGGACAGGGGTGGGAGGAAAGAGAGCCACAGACTTTGTAGTCTTTGGAAGATGCACTTCCAGTCTGTGAAGAGAACTGGCTAATGTTTGCGAAAAGCTGTTTAAGCATTATTGGCATGAATGGTCTCATCTACCATCCCCAATGTGCTGTTATTTTGTAGGAAGCTGGCACTAAATAAAAACCCTCCTTTGAAAATAAAGGGGATTACAAGCCCAGATAGGAGTATGTGTAGGAAGAGAGATGGTAATTTGATGGAAAACACAGAAGACATCATTTCCCAAAGCCACGGGTGGTCCTGGTCTTGCCAGTGAGCAAGATAGGACAAGGAGGCCTTCTTTGGGCATCTTCCATCAGCCACCACACCCTCTGTAGCCGCCATCTTCAGAATATCCCTGCATTGGGTCCAATTTTTGGTCCACGATGTGCTGGGATTCATACATTAGAAGGCTATATAGGCCAGTGTCTCTTGGCCTTAAAAATATTTATTTTATTTTGTGTGTATGCATGTTTTCCTGCAGGTATGTATTATGTGTGTGTGTACTACATGTATGTGTACTACCTGTGTGCCTTTTGTATTCTTTGGATCTGGGGGGGAGCCACCATGTGGGTGCTGGGAATCAAACATGGCTTCTCTTCAAGAACAACACAAGAACAGATGCCCTTAACCACTAAGCTGTCTCTCCAGCCCTCCTCCCCTATCTAGCACACACAACTTTTTTATTCACAAAGACAAGCAAGGCTACTCCTTCCTAGACAATTCCAAGATGACCTGGTCCCACAACAAATGGAGATTCCCCCTGCCAGTGTAGTCAGCCAAGAGGCTGCCCAGATAAGGATGATCCTCACTCTCTAGAAGCAGATGAACCCAGCTACTGCCAGCATTACAGAGGCACAAGGGAGGAGGTGCGCAGAATGTTGATTTGGCCTACTGCTAGGCTTGGGAGAAGAAGATGAGAGGAAGTGGTCCATATGCGGAGCTTATTTCCACAGGGTCGTTGTTGTCTGTCGCCTGAATTTCCTCCAATAGCCTCACAGATTTAGGTGGTCTGAGCATTCTTCTTCCTTAAAGATGAGTTGGTAGTGCTGCCTGCGAAGCCGAGCTCCTCCTGCTGTCTGCTCGCTGCCTAGTGGATTGTGATCTAAAAGTGGCAAGCTCTCTGATGTGCCTCCTGCTTTTAGGAGCCACGTATAGGTGCGTGGGGCTCCTCCCAACCCAGGATCACGCACTTCCACAAGGATGGATCAGAACAGAGATCTTCGACAACACATCTGCATACTAGAGCCACAACATGGAAAGAAGGCCCAAGAGCCGATCTTTCCTGGGATCTTTGCACTCGAGTAAGCGGGTAACAGGCTAAAGGACTGCTCTGGGGAGACTGGTTTCTTTTGGTGGCCTCGCACTGCAGCCCAGTAGTCTAGCAGGCCTGCTGTCCTGGTTGGCTGGAGCCAAGGATGCTCTGAGGACATTACTGCAGTTGCGGTCTCTCCCCACTAGATGTCTTCCAAGTTAATTAGAATTACCCGAGCGCTGTTTGCTGCCGCCGTGTCTGGGACTCGGTTTCCCCTGCCTCGGTTTGAAATCTAGAGTTTCTCCCGGAAAGCAAAAACTTTTCCTTTGTTTCTTCCGGCCTCTTCTTTTCTCTACTCTCCGAATCCTAGTCCTGGAAGCCAACTAGAATCCAATGCTGGCTCCCTGCCGGTCCGAGTGGCCCTGCTCACGCCTTTGGAATCTTTTTATGACCTTTGATGTGTTTAAATAACATGGCAAGGCTGAGCACACACCTCGGATTAAACTTTAATCGGCTGCAGTCAAGGTCGTCCAGGTGGTAAATGCGTTTCCTGCAACTTCTCCTAGCGGATACTGCAGGGTTCAAGGTCTGGGGGCCCAGCCTTAGGCTTCTAGCCTCACCTCCTGCCTCTGCCTAGGTTTGGGCGGGACAAAAGTGGGGCCACCCCATAGAGCTCCAAAGGAGACTAAGGAAATGGAATCGGAGGTGGACACCCAGGGTGGGCTAATGACCGAAGTGATTTTTTTTTTTTTTTTTTTTTTTTTTTATGGCTACTAAGACAGAATAGTTAAAAACTCCAAGAGCCACTACCAATTTCCCCTCACCTCAGAGAATGGTTGAAGTTCCAAAGTCATGGTCGAGGCCTTGATTATTTCTCGCAGCATGGTTCTGCTTCCAGGCAACTGGAGTGGGGGTGGGAACAACAGTTAACTTAGGTGATTATACTGGAGATTGCCAAACTCACTCACATTAGACCAGGGCCTGGAACTCAGGATTTAGTTGCCTCTCTGTGGGCAACACAAGGTCAGCTTTCACTTTGGTTTTTCTGTCTGAGTCACTGGGTCTGAATATAACTTACTGAGCCATTCTGCACACCTGCCTGACAGTGGAGGAGGATTGTGTCACAACCAGGACAAGCCTCTTGCTGCACTTTTTTTTAAAAGAAGTCATCACTAACGGTGACTTCTTCTGATAAAAATTGGGGTCAGAGTGTTGAAGTGAACCTTTCACTTTGTGTGTGTATGTTGTAATTTGTAATCAACCGAATGTGTTAGCTGTTGGGATTACACCTCTCCAGAAAGTGGGTCAAGTACCCTTTGGGGAATTGTCTCCTCTTATCAAGCTATATTTGGATTCAAGAAGGATCCTGAAGTGGGGCACTTAAGGGTTTGAATCTCAGCTTTGCAGGCATCTCCACCCAGACTTCCTTCTGGGATCACTTCCTGGTCTGGGAACAGGCACACTATTTAAGCTCATGAAGTACTACTTCATCTCAGAAATAAACGCAAGCCTCATCTTCAGCTCTTCCTCCAAGTCCTGAGTACATGTAGGTGAGCGCCCTGGTGTTCCTCTAGGGCAGAGGTTCCCATAGCTCACGCCTATGATTATAATAAATATTTGATGTCGTGGTGGTGGTAATGGTGCACGCTTTTGATCCCAGCACTCAAAAGGCAGAGGCAGGTGGATCTCAGTGAGTCGTGAGTCCAATGCCAGCCTGATTTACTTAGGGAATTCTAGGGCTATCAGGCCTATATAAGTGACACCCTGTCCTAATAATAATAAATAATAATAATAATAATAATAATAATAATAATAATAATAATAATAACTATTATTATTATTTTGATTTATAATGTTCAGCATTAGATATAAAATACAAGACCTTGTGTGTGCTACACACATACCCAATCAATTATGTAGTCGTTCTCTCCCCCAAGGTCAAGGAATTCCACGTACTAAAACAGGATGCTGAATCTTTGAGTTGGAGACGATATTATCACATACTAATGCTACTTTAAAAATTCCTTCTTCACGGAAACTTCTGGGAGCTAATAACACCACTCGGTACCTTGATCTTGGTAGTAGTTCACAAGGGTATACATATATAAAAACCGCTCGGCAGGGTAGCTGAGATTTGTATACTTGGCTATATGTAAGTTATACAGCCATAAAAAAAAAATTTGTGCTTCCTCATAACGAACTGTAAAGTAGGTCTCGAGGTTATTATAATCATCTCT
This sequence comes from Acomys percivali, assembly GCA_907169655.1. NCBI lineage: Eukaryota > Metazoa > Chordata > Mammalia > Rodentia > Muridae > Acomys > Acomys percivali. Next base: position 147,231,977 of record OU015744.1, on the reverse strand, counting down.
ATTTTACAGACCAGGCAGCCAAGACACAAGGGAAGCTAGGGAGACCCAAGGCCTCTGTGGATGAAAAGAGCTGCTTCATCCTCTCAGGCCAGCATCCGGTTCTTCCCCAGGGAGCAGGAAGCTCGGTCTGGAAACTGGGTTTGCACAGTGGTGGGTTTGAGGCAAGAACCCAACAGTCTGTCCCTTCAATCTTCTTAGTCTTCCGGGTAGAGAGATGATGAAGAGGCTGTGAGGCCTAGGAAGCTGACGCCCATAGGGCTCCCAAAGGCATTGCAGAGTCCCTGCCTGGTCTCAGTCTCCATCCAGAGCCGCTGGGAGACCTTACCTTCCCACCCCCTACCCTGCCACCATTTTTTTTTTTCCTCCCCGAAAGCACTCCCGAGATTAGGTGAGGGGTGTTCTGAAGTAATGACTGGCTGCAGTCGGATGGCCAAGGACATCGAAAGAGGTTGTTATTTGTTCCAGGCACAGTCTCAAGAGGTTTCCAAAAATATCGAGCAGAGATATTTTATTGTCCAGCCTGACTGCAGCCTGTAATTATGCGTTCAAGATGTTTAATGTGTGCAAATGCATTAGCTGCTTTCGCTGGGGGCACGGGGAGAGAGGCACGTCTGGAGACAGTTACGTCTTACAGACTCAACATTATACTGCCCTTACTGTAACCGGCCAGGCCACCTTTGTGAGAAGTTGGGAAAACTTTAAGAAGAAATAGCCACGTTTACCCAAGAAGGATGCTTTTGTTTTCGTTTGTTTTTTCGTTTTCTTCTCTCTCCCGGATTGTTCGAAGTGTTTATCTGTCAGCTTTCAGGTTCCTGAGGCGAGCCCGAGATAGGCTATGCCAGCCCCCGTGCCTTAGTTCTTGAAGGCCCAAGCCAGAGGGGGTTCTCAGCTGGGCCTGTGGCGGTGAAACCCTCGGTGGGCGGGCAGGAAGCCCCTCTTGGGCAAGATCAGACTCCTCCGGCAGTTTGGGGTTGTAACCGCTTAGTCTTCACTTTCTCAAGGCCCTGATCACTGGACTCCAAGGTCGCTCCAGCTTGAGATGAGACATCTAGAGGGAGGCCTTGCTCTCAGGAGCTGGTCTCAAAGGCGCTTACTGGGGTGGGGTGTAGGGTCAGCTCTAGCAAGGATGACCTGAGGTGAACTTGCTATTTTGGGTCCAAGTGCTACGGGGCCAGGAGGACAGCTGGGATTGGGGGGAGGGACCCCGCCTCCATTCTCGGGCCAGGACGTTCTCACCCCGTCCTCCCATTCCCTCAGTGGCCAGGGCAGACGCCAGGATTCAGGAGGGAACCTTGTACGGTCTTGTGGCGGCACCTGCCCCGACCAACCGTCCTCAGTTTATCGGTGAACACTCCGGGTTCTTACTGCGTCCCCGTCTGCAGTGTAAAAGTGGCCAGGGTGACAGGCCGTGCCTTCTGCCAGCTCTAGACAACAGAGATGTGCGTTTAAAGGTCGTTGGTGGTTCTCTCCCACCGCGCCCCCAGTTTTCATTTTAGTCCAGGCTTTTAGCACAAAAACAAGGCAGCGGTTACGAGGGTGGAGGGTGCCGGGCGGCACCTTCCTAAGTTATTGGGTAAAATTGCCTCTGGTTATGTGTCCCGCTCCCGCCCCACATTGCTCAGTATACCTGGGTCCTGGCCCTCTCTGCAGGAGAGTTGCTACCGCAGATGCCAGTCCGAGGGCTTCTTTGTTGGAGGCGGGCAGGCTTGCCACCCAAACCTTTGGATCTGAGCTCCCTTTAACTCGACCTTCCACCACTTGCCATGTTCTCTCTCTCTCTCTCTGTCTCTCTCCCTCCCTCCCCCCCCCTCTCCCTCCTCCCCCTTCTCTCGCATTGTTGTTATTGTTTTTCACCTAGAAAAGATCCGATTTTTAAACTCATTTTAGACTGCTGGCTCAAAACAAAACAACCTGGGCGCTCATGTGGGGAAAGTAGAAAAATCTGTGTAGGAGCGAGGCCTTTTCCGGGCCGCTGTTGATGCCTCAGGGTATGGAGGATGGGAGGGTGTGAAAGGACTGAGAGGTTGATGAAATCCCAGGGAAGGGAAGCGCACACAAAGAACTAAAACAAAACTAGTAACTTGTTCCTGATCCAAAGCGAATTCCTTTGAGCTACAGTTTCTTGAGGACTTAGAGTCTGGGCCCCCTCACATTTAGAGGGAGCTCCCTGAGGGTCTCTAGAGTGTAAGGGTTCTAGTCTAGAGGGAGTTAGTGAGAGGTCCTGGGTGACTGCACCCTTAAAGAAACCCTAGGCTTTGAATAGCTTTGCATAATGAAGTTTCTGAGGCTTCTTCAAACCTGGCGGTGATGGTGGCTTTATTAGTTATGGAGTGGATAGGCTTTGCGAACAGCAAGACTTTGGAAGGAGCAGACCCTCTCTCCGTGTCCTTTGCTTGTTCTTCCTACCCTAGTCTCCCCCTCTCAGTTTTTTTTCCATTCACAGGAATCAGAGGCCCCACCCCGACCCCACCCCACCCCAGGTGAAGTCAATCTGTTAAGCCATTTAAGGAAAGGTTGAGCTGGTGGTACATATTTCAGACCCAAGAAGTAGCTTTGTCCTAAAAGCTGAAAATTAAATTAAAGCCACACTCAGTGCTCTACAAACCTATCACCTGAAGGTCCCTACATATGCAGCCTTCTAGAGACACTTCTAGAGTGGTAAGTGAGGCTATGCAGAATTTAGTACAGATTTCCTGGCTCAGTTGAAAGAAAGAAAAAAAAAATTCATCAGTGCCTTTAAGTGATTCTCAACCTGTGGGTCCGGACCCCTTTGGGGTTGAAAACCTTTTTTTTTTTTTTTTTTTTTTTTTTTTTTAAATAGGGGTCATTTAAACCCACAGGAAAATATAGGTGTTTAGATTATAATTCATAACAGTAGCGGAATTATAGTAAGAGGTTGAGAAACACCAGCTTAGAGGAAGGAGGGAAGGTATGGGTCTCACTGCTGTTTAGACTGTACTTTTCCTGTCTCTCCCCCCATGGCTCTCATATAGAGTCACGTTTTTCTAAATGCTCTCACAGCAATCCAATATGTAATCCTCCCTCCCGGAAGAAGTGAACATCAGTAGGGCGGCTGTGCTCCTTTCTGCCAGTGTTCTTCAGCCACCCAATAAGAAGAGCAAGAGGAAACAGAAATGTATGCCCAGGGCCTTCTGATGCTAGCCATTGACTCTGGGCTCCAGAGTCAGAACAGGGGAAGAGTTTGTCTTCAAAAGCTGCTCACACCAATGCACATAAATTAAAACTAAATAAAAATATATTTTTTAAAAAGCTGCAAGGGTCCTGGGACTCTGGGAAGACCGGACTTGACTGGGCTACGTGAGTGGTAAGGAATTTCCCTTTCACCAGTACTAAGCAGGGAGAGGTGGACAGGAGTCAGAAGGATTCTAGCAAATCGGTGAGCAGGTCACTTGGAAGGAAGACCTTGATTTCTCCTTTCTTGAGTTCCCTGGAGGAGGGATTATAGGGCTGGGCTGAGCGAGCGCCTTGCCAACTTCAGCCTCTACTGTTCCGGAGTTTTCCTGCCCAGGGATATCGAGGGAGCTTTGTTCACATGCTTTCCTACCAGTCCTACAGTCTTTCTTTGGCTTTCTGGTTTCCATTAGCAAGGGGCTTCATGTAAGATAATCTGGGTTTCTCCCTCTGACCTCTGAAACATGTAATTTGGGGGAGATACTGTATTTAAAATGCCAGTCCCAGTAATGAGCCCAGCTTTAGCAGTGTGAGCTCTTACCCTCCCCTTAATGAACAGAGCTGTTGAGAAATCATTTCACTTTGATCTAGTTTGCGACCTGAGTTTTTGGCTTAAAGAAGACTGGGCAGCTAATTGGATTCTCCAGTTGCCTTTAATCTCCACCTCTGCACTTGGAACCTGACCAAGCTGAATTAAAACGAGGAGTCTGATAAACTCGACAATGTAGCTGGCTCCCAGGTTAACAGAAACAAGAAAGCCACTCCTTCTTCCCGGGCCACCACTGTGGGGCTTAATGATCACAGTGTGGTTGGCACCTCACAAAACCCACCGAAGCTATAGGCTCCCAGAACCTGCAGCACGGAAGCTTTCAGAATCCTTTCCTCTCTCTCTCTCTCCTGACACCCTGGATACGGCTTAATTAGGAAGAGAAGGAGAGGTACAGGGAAAAAGCAAGGAAAACTTACAATTGGTGTATGAAGCAAGGCTGGGGTCATCTTAAAGAAAACCGGTTCATGTCCAGTAGACTTTGTCCCTGGGAGAGGAAGCAAACCAGGCCAAGCTTTTGAGGGCCAGACAGTAAAGATTGTGATTTGAATTTCCAACTGTGCTTCAAGAGTGAGGGGGTTGCAAGAGGGAAATAGGATATGAGGGGCAGGGTTATGCAGCCTAAGGGGCTGGGAATCATGGATTTTATGTAATCTCTTTGGATGCCAGTGTTTAGTGCTTTGAAGGCAATGCAGAAGAAGCGCCTTGTCTGCTGGCACCTCCCATTATCAGTTGGGACCAGAGAAAAGATTATCTTAGTGTCTCTCCCAGTTGGCCCTCCTCCTCAGCTGGAGGAATCCTGTGGGCATGCTTTCTCCAAGGTGGTGGGATTTATTCTAGTCCAGGACCTTCCAACCTGCACACTTGAGAGTTTGGGCCAGATGACCTCCTTTAAACTGTAGAGGTTGGCCTGTGCATTCCAGGATATTTAGTTGTATCTCTGGCTTCTACCTACTAACATCAGTTGTGAGGACAAAAGATGTTTTCAGTAAAAAAAAAAAAAAAAAAAAATACTTTAGACATTGTCAAGTGTCCACTTCTGGGCAAAATTGCTTCACATTGAGAACCATCACTCCAGGCCTCTGAGGCAGGCATGTTTAGTGGTATAATAGAGTGTTTTGTTTAAAGTGATCTTTTGGAGTCTTAGAGAGTCAGAGTCTCTGCAGCCAGGTACATAAAAACCTTCCCAGAGATGTCTTCAACATCTATTGCAATACCTTACCTTCCTCAAGGTGTTGGATACTCATATAGCTTCCTGGGCATCTAATCTAAACCTTTACTTATATTCTGCATCTAGGATAAGGATGTTTGTGAGTTTGTCCAGGGTAAATGCTAATTGAGAGGCATCCAAATCTTACTTTATTATCCAACACACTTGATGGTGATATGGAAGTGGTCAGGCCATTGTATGAGTGAGTGGTATCAGTGAGTAGAGAGGCTACTGCACATATTTGGGTGTGATGCTGCTAGCTCTCACATAGATTGCTCTGTAAACATCTCCTCTTTCCAGCTTTGAGAACCAAAGCCATCTAACTTGACTCTGAGTAAACACTTCCCACTTGGGCTTTCTGCAGCCTCTTGTGATCAGGACAGAGTGAGTTTGTCATAACTTCCTCTTAAATACCTAATCCTAGGCAGGCAGATCTCTGTGAGTTCAAGGCCAGCCTGGTCTACAAAGTGAGTCCAGAACAGCCAAGGCTACAAAAGAAAAAAGAAAAAAACAAAAAAAAAGAAAAAAACCCAAAACAAAAGAAACCTTAATCCTAATATATATTTATATAAGCTTAACAATATATATGTACATTTATTTGTTTGTTTTTGGACAGGGTTTCTCCGTGTAGCCTTGGCTGTCCTGGAACTTACTCTGTAGACCAGGCTGGCCTTGAACTCACAGAGCTCTGCCTCCTGAGTACTAGGATTAAGGTGACTGCCACCACCTCCCAGCAAAAAAAGAAATTTTTTTTTTTTTTAGAGACAGGGCTTCTCTGTTTAACAGCCCTGGCTGTCCTACACTCACTTTGTGAGACCAGGCTGGTCTTGAACTCACAGAGATTCACCTGCCTCTGCCTCCTGAATGCTAAGATTAAAGGCATGAGCTACCACCCCCGGCTTAGCAAAACTACTTTTTAAAAGAAGAATTTTGTGAGCTGGGAGAGATGGCTCAGCATTTGAGAACACTTGTTGCCTTCCCAGAGGACTGAAGTTCAGTTCCCAGCACCCATGTCAGATAGCTCACAAACACTGAGAATTTCAGTTCCAAGGGATTTGAAGGCCTGTGGCTTTCGAGGGCACCTGCACTCATATGCATGTATTCACACATAGACGCATACACTACAGTTAAAATCTTTGGAAAAATGAGAATTTTACTATAGCTATCTCTGAGTCTTTTTTGTTTTTGTTTTGTTTTGTTTTTGCTTGTTTTGTTTTCGAGACAGGGTCTCACTATGTAGCTCTGGTTAGTCTGCAACTCACTCTGCAGATCAGGCTGGCCTCCAACTCTCAGAGATCTTCCTGCCTCCACATATTGAGTGCTGGGGATCAAAGGCATATGCTACCACTGCCAGGCCACTATACCTGTCTCAACCAGATTTCTTCTTTTTCTTCTTGGTCTTTCTTTTTGAGTTCTCTTTTCAGAGTATATCCTCAGAAAAAGCAGTAAGGGTTGAGAAGAGTTGATCAATTCACAAAGTCAGTTCTATTAGGCTTGGATATTAGCAATAACACAGAGAACCATGAAAGCTCAGTTGTACTACACACACACACACACACACACACACACACACACACACACACCACATTTAGAATAGATTATAGGCATTTTGTACTAGCAGGGCTCATTTTGGGATCAGGATATTGAGGTGCTGTCCTTTGGTATTTGACAAAAGTCACTGAGACTTCGAGCTAACCACACTATGAATATTAGCTCATTTAATCTGCTTAAACACTCTAGGAGCTTGGGGAGCAAGGGTTGCCCTTGGCATGGACTCTGTTGCCTGCTTGCTGATCACTTCACTTCCCCATGTTGGGGCAGCCATGCCAGGCCACAGAGGAAGAAGATGCAGGCAGTCCTGGTGACATTTGATAGGCTGGGGTCAGATGCTAGGGGAGGAGGGCTCCCCTTCTGAGGATTAGGGAAGGGGGAGGACTAGGGGGAAGAGGGAGGGAGGGAGGAAGGGTGGGACTGGGAGGAGATGAGGGAGGGGGCTACAAATGGGATGTAAAGTGAATAAATTTTAATAATATATATAAACAAATGCAGAAAGGTTCTGGAAAACAAAAATCTAGGAGCTGATTTATAGTCATCTTTACCTCTTAGAAGGTGAAAGAAAACTGAGGCTCAGACAGGTAAAGTAACCTGACCAAGGTCATTAGGAGATGATGTGAGGACTCCTCATGGCTAATTTCCACCCCCACCCTTGCTGTACTGAGGATAAAGCCAGAGTCCTTGTATACACTAAGCATGTGACCTGACACCCTGTCCCAGGGTCCATATTTCAGCTACAAATTTCTTCTTTGTTCCTTTGCTGGGTAGAGACAGTGGCCAAGAGGACACCTATAGATGGCCCAGTGGTTAAGAGCACATGCTGAGCCTGGCATTGTGGTGCATGCCTTTAATCCCAGCACGAGGGAGGCAGAGGGAGGGGGAATCGCTGTGAGTTCAAGGCCAGCTTGGTCTACAAAGTGAGTCCAGGACAGCCAAGGCTAACACAGAGAAGCCCTGTCTCAGAAAACAAAACAAAGCAAAACAAAACAAAACACACACGCACACACACACACACACAAAAAAAAAAAAAAGGAAGGAAGGAAGGAAGGAAGAAAAAAGAGCATGCACGGGTTTTATAGGGGACCAGAGTTCTGTCTCTACTGTCTACTTCTGGTGGCTCACAACTTCCTGTAAGTCCAACTTCAGGAATCTGACACCCTTGCCTGGCCCCCCGCAGTGCTCATGTACACGCATATATTCACAATTTAAAAAACAAAACAATAGAGTATGCTTTAAAAGGAGCGCAGCTGACGGGCATCTCTGTGCTAAGTGTAGAGGCACTGCCCTAGAAATGTCACTCTGAAACGGCTTCAGGGCCAGATTCCTCATCAACAGTCTATTAATAGAAGATTTTCTGATCATTGTAAGTTAAGTTATGGGACATGTAGTGCATATATCGGGTATTTACTGCCCTAGGAACATGGGAGACCTAATGAAGGAGAGAAGGTTGTAATTGTAGGGGGAAAAATCCATTCTGGTAACAGAACTCAGTGGCAGCCAGAGATGTTCTTTCACAGGTTTCTGGCCCTGCTGGTGGCCCCTCCACCAGGCTCCATACAGGCAGGAACCCCCAGAAGAGGAAAGAGGCCTGTTATAGGAGTCGTCAACCTGTCACCACTGCTAGGGTGAATATGGCTTCTGAGTTGGAATTGGGGGTGGGGTGGGGAGTGGGGAGGCTTGCTTTATAGCACTGCCAGCTGCAGGGCGGGGGGCCAGGGGTTTAGGATTGTGGGAGGAAAGTAAGCGCTGGAGGTAGACCTGCTGTCTCCACCCCGCAGCCCATGGCCCGCTGGCTGGCGCTGGTGTTAGTTAGCACTGAGCATGCGCACAGGGACCTTTTTCCCTCAGGGTTTCTTCACCATTTGCCTGTGGGTGTGTGGATTTGTGTGAGAGAGAAAAGAGGATGACAGTCACGGACAGAGAGCTTGTGATGGGGACAGTGTGGTAAAGAGGTATGAGGTTTGTGGTGTGGGGTGTGGTCAAAGTGGCCAGAGGAGCCTGGGCTGCTGCTGCTGCTGCTGCTGCTGCTGGGCCTAAAATGGTCCCTGTAAGCTTGGCAGGCTGAAGGAGCTTGTTTCTGGGTAGGAAGGTCGGGTGCTGGAGACCAATACCATCTGGATGCAGAGGAGGGTAAAGAAAATTTCATTTATCTTTCATTTTCTTTACTGTGTGCTAGATGCTAGAATTTGCTTTCTTTGTTAAAAAAAAAAAAGTTTTTATTTATATGTGTGTGTCAGTATGTGTGTATGCAGGTGGCCACAAAGGCCAGAAGAGGACAACATAGGACCCCTCCCTCTGAGCTGGAGTCGCAAGCAGTCATGAGCTCTCTGACATGGGTGCTAGAAACCCAACCTGGGGCCTGTGGAAGGAGCAACAAACCTCCTAACAGCTGAGCCATCCTTCTAGCCCATTTTTATTTTTAGATGCTATAGTTTGTAGGAATCATCTTGCATAGGCCACCCTCCCTGCCCCAAATCCAGCTTCTCTGAGTTGCATACTGGTATTATACCCATTTCACAGATGAGGAAATTGAGTCAGAGGTCAGTGACTAATGCAAAGCCTTCCCAACTGGGTGTCAGGGAGCCCCCTTTTCAGCAGCTAGGCATTGGGACTCCAGAGGGAAGCCTAAGACAGGGCGTGGTGGAGGGGAGACCCATGGAAGACTTCGTAAGAATAAGTGGCACTTTACTGCCATCCTCAGTTTCACCTTAGGAAGACCCCAAGAGTCCATGAAGAGTAGGATCTTTTGTTTTCTTTTTCCGGGGCAGGTGTGAGTGGCAGGTGTGAGTGGCAGGTGTGAGGGCAGTGTCCCTTGGGGTAGGGATTCCAGGGTGCAGTGGCTGTGAAATTCATGGAGGATTGATAATGTGCCAGCTGGAAGGGCTGGAAAAGAGATCCTGGGGACCAGCAGTCCCTCAAAGTTTGGGTTGTAGACTGAAGAGAGCCTGAAGCCTGGACCCCATCCACAGAAAGCCTCCTCTTGGCCTCCAGGCTCCTGCACCGGATGGCACAGGGATGCTCTAGAAGTGGTCCATGGCAGCATCATGAGCCTTCGTCATTCTCTTCCTGTTCTTTGCAGCCACCCCTGGCTCCCTGCCCCACAACTGCACCAGTGATGGGCATGGGACTTCTGACCTGTAGAGAAAGCTTGATAACACAGTATGGGTTCATACTGTGAGTGCTGGCTTGCCTCAGAGGAGACCTTGTCATGGCCGGGTGCTATAACAGACGCTTTATATTCTAAACGTTTACTTTTGGTTTGCCTTTTGGATAAATTTTAATGAGACAGTCTGTGCGAAAACAAGCATTAAGTCATAGTATCAAGAAAAGATCGCAGAGTGAAGACATGGGTACTCAGCAGTGCCAGAGAAACAAGACAGAACCAGTCCCTTGCCACCCCAAGGAGAGCCACTGTGGTGCTGCTTAACAAACATCCAAGCATCCACTTTCACAGGACAAGTAAGTAATGCTGGAATGTTTCTGGGCCCTGGGTGAGGATGATGCAGGCTATTGATAAAGTGCTATCATCAGTAAGAGGCCTGTGACTGTGTTACCTGTCTACACTTGTATAGAAATTTGAGGTCACCTCTTGTGACCCCCCTCTGAGCCTCCTCAGTGGAGTGAGGTGTGCCCTTCAGCTGTCCATTGACTCCTAAGGGGTGGACTTGTGTATCTCAGAAGTCACAGGATGGATTGAGAGTACAGCTCCCTGCAGTGCTTAGGTGAACACAAATACTTAAGTATAGTGATAATAGCTCGTCTCCAAGGAAAATGTTGGAATAAATGAAGGGCCTGAGGTTGAAACCGTAGGGATGCGACCTTAAATTACTAGAGCACTGCAGGTAGAGCGCTGGCCTTGCACCGCTGTTTGCATGTGTATGAGGTGTGATCCCAGGCTCAGCGAGAAACAAAGAGCTAAGTGCCCTATTGTTACTCCAACAACCCCAGAGCAGTTTTGCTTGAAGCAGTGTGCTACTCATCCCAGCAGAACAGACCCCAGTTTGCCAGTGGTCTCAATGTTATCATGTATTTTCTATATTTCAACATAAAAATCCACAGTGGGCTGAGTAGGGTGTGGCTCACGTCTGTAATTCTAGCACTCGGGAGGGCATGGCAGGATTCTCATGAGTTCAAGGTCCGCCTATGCTATAAGATGAGACCTCTCTCAACCAAATGCCATGGCTGGTGAGAAGACTCAGCGGGTAAGGGCACTTGCTGCTAACCCTGACAAGCGTGATCCCCAGAATGAATATGGTAGAAAAAGAGAACTCTTCTAAGTTGCCCTTTGATGTGTACATTTATTTGTTTTTCCAAGACAGAGTTTCTCTGTGTAGCCTTAGCTGTTCTGGACTCACTTTGTAGACCAGGCTGGCCTCGAACTCACAGAGATCTGCCTGCCTCTTCCTCTTGAGTGCTGGGATTAAAGGCGTGCGCCACCAGGCCTGGCTCAAAATAAATAAATGTAAAACAAGCCCCTAAACCAAATCACTCACCTACCTACCAACCGAATTTACCAAACAAACAAACAAATAACAACAGTGGGAGGTATAAACCCCCAGGAAACTATTTCTCCCTACACGTCCATCTTCTGTTGAACAATGGGCAAAGATCCACTCTTTTCTTCCCAGGCTTCCTGGGTACCACACAGCCTCCAAGGCAAACTCTTCCCACCCCCTCCTGCCCCCCTCCCAAGACAGGATTTCTCTGTGTAGTCCTAGGTGACCTGCTCTGTAGACCTGGCTGGCCTTGAACTCACAGAGATCTGCCTGCCTCTGCCTCCAAGGGGTGGGATGAAAGACTTGTGCACCATTGCCTGACCCAAGGCCAACTTTCTTTCTTTCTGTTTTTTGTTTTTGTTTTTTTTTTTAAGATTTATTTATTATGTATATAGTATTCCGCATGTCAGAAGAAGAGGACACCAGATCTCATTATAAATGGTTGAGAGCCACCATGGGGTTGCTGGGAATTGAACTCAGGACTTCTGGAAGAGCGGTCAGTGCTTTTAACCTCTGAGTCATCTCTCCAGCCCCCTCAAGGCCAATTCTTTAAAGATCAAAAATCCCAGTACTGCAGAGATGAGCTTTTCGGGCCCCAGATCTTTCCTATGGGATTAGATGTTCTCAGGACAGGGCAGTTTACTTGCACCATTGTGAGTGGCCACATCAGGTGCTGGCCACTTCCTATTCCTGTAACAGCTCAGCCTGTGCCCTTTTCTCTTCTCTGTTGACTGAAAGTTTCCCTGGGTTTTGTTTTCTGTGAAAATAGAAAAGGAATGGAACCCAGGACCACTTGCTTTGCTGAAAAAAAACAAGGGGTTCTGGTTTGGATTCTAGAGTCAAGACTTAGAATTTGAGTCCCCTCTTTGCTTTGTGACCTTGGTCAAGCCGGTTCATATTTGCAAACTTTACTGTACTCAGATTGAAGAATCCAAGTACCACCACCCACTTAGTCAGTAAGCTGTTGTGAAGTCTGAGCTTTATGATTCAAATAACTCATTTAACTCAGGGCCTCAAGTACCTAGATACAACAGCAACCAGGCAAAAGTGATTTGTTTTTATTTAATTAATTCATTGCTACCAATAGTTTTTATAGCTAGGGTCTCACCGTATAGCCTGAAACTCACTATTTAGAGCAGTCTGGCCTCCAAGCTCACAGAGATCCACCAGCTCTGTTTCTTGAGCTGGGGTTGGGGGTGGGGGGGTTGGGGGGGAGTAGGGGGAGAATCAAAGTTGTATGCCATCATGCCCAGCTTATTTTCATTTCTTAGTCTCATTTTGCTCAGGCTGCCCTTGAACTCTTCAGGTAGCTGAGGATGGCCTTGAAGTCTACATATTTTCATTATTTGTTGGAGGAGGGTCCATGGTATCATCGTGGAGGTCAGAGGACAGCTAGAGGGACTTCATTGTCTCCTTCCACCATGGGTAGACCAGAGATCAAACTCTGGCCTAGCAGTGGGCATATTTACTAGATTAGCCATCTTACTCGTCTGTGACCTTTGAACTTATGAGCCTCCTGCCTCCACCTGAGTGCTGGGATTTGCAGTTGTGTGTCAGCAAGGTGAGTTTATTCAGTGCTTCAACCTAGCCCAGGGTCTCCTGAATGCTGGGAAATCACTCTACCAAGTGGACTACCTCTAGCTCTATTATCTAGACCTACTTATGTGTTCTGAATATTTATTTGTTGTGACTTTTATAATCATGGCAAGAAAAATTATTCTGATTGCACATGTGGTAAAGTAATGAAATATGGATACATAATACATGTGGATAAGCTTCAAAAATATTACGCCAGGAGATAGAAGCCAGAACAAGGAAGCAACTACTGTATGATTCTGACTACTTAAAATGTCCAGAAAAGGTGATTAGTGTCTAAAAGAACAGAGAGACTAGAGGTGGCTTCGAGCTGGAAATGGGAAAGAAGATTCATTGTAGACAACCATGAACGGCCTCACTGGGAGAGTGAAAATATTCTAGAATGGATTTATTTTTATGGATGGGCCATCATGGGGCGAAGAAGAAGAAGAAGAAGAAGAAGAAGAAGAAGAAGAAGAAGAAGA
>OU015744.1:147207602-147218908 GCA_907169655.1 Acomys percivali | reverse complement strand
GAAGAAGAAGAAGAAGAAGAAGAAGAAGAAGAAGAAGAAGAAGAAGAAGAAGAAGAAGAAGAAGAAGAAGAAGAAGAAGAACCACCACCACCACCACCACAACAACAACAACAACAACAACAACCAACCAACAACAACAACAACAACCAAACAAAAACCCCAGGAACATTCATACTTAAAATGAGTGAATTTTATGCTATAGAACATACATATCAGGTTCTGAAGAGATGCCCCAGCACTTGAGAGCACTGGCTGCTCTTACAGAGGGCCTGGGTGCAATTTCCAGCACCCACATAGCAGCTCACCACTGTCTAACTCTAGTCTCTGGGATATCCAGCACCCTCTTCTGGCCTTAATGGGCATAGCACACACAAGTGTGCAGACATACAGGCAAGCACATAAAATACACTCGTACACATAAAATAAATGAATAAATAATAAGGGTATACATCAACAAGAGTACCAGTCCTCTCCCTGCTCCAAAAATACAAGAGGAGAACAGAGCCCAGAGTTCTCTTTGGTGTTCACTAGATGGTGATGACTTTTGCTTCCCCCTGGGAAGGAAGGAGAAGGCCACCATCCGGGGTGATCTGCCCTTAGAACCACTTGGAGGATAGAGACAGGATGTTAGACAGGAGAACCTGGAGGGACGAGCTTTCTCCGGGTTGTAAAAGAGGAAGTATTAACTGTGTCTCATTCAAAGGCCTTAGCAAGAGCCTCACAGGGCTCTGAGAGGTTCATAAGCATCAACTTCCGTGGCTGTTTGCTGCTGCAAACAATGCTGTTGCCTACGTTTCAAAGAGCATGGACTCCATGCACAGGGAAGCAAATGTGTTGTTGTAGTAATAAGCTAATATGGTGGAGACAAGACTGGAATCCAGAATGTCTGTGTTTTATCCTGATGGGGGTGGGGGCCCGTGGTAAACAAAACCAAAAACAAACAAACAAGCAAGCAAACCACTTAAGTTAGCTGGGTGTAGTGGTGCACGCCTTTAACCCCAGCACTGGGGAGGCAGAAGCAGGCGGATCTCTGTGGGTTTGAGGCCAGCCTGGTCTACAAAGACAGCCCAGGACAGCAAAGGCTAATACAGAAGAGACTCTGTCTTGAAAAACAAAACAAAACAAACAAACAAACAAACAAAAAACCCACTTAAGTTATACTGTGAATTCAAGCCTGGAATATTCAGAGATCCTGTCTAAGATAATGACTGAAATTTTTTTTTGATATTTTTAAATTTTATGCGTATGAATATTTTGCCTGCATGCATGTGTGTGACCAGAGAGACCAGAAGAGGATGTTAGATCATTTGGAACTGGAATTAAAGATGATTGTGAGCCTCCATGTGCGTGTTGGGAATTAAAACCTGGTCCTCTGCAAGAACAAAAAGTCACCTAACCACTGAGCCATCTTTCTAGCCTTGGAAAACATGATATATTTGTGTGTGTAAAAACAAAAACAAACACAAACAACAACAACAACAACAACAACAACAACAAAAACCCCAGCCACACCAGGGGCCAATGTAGGCTTCGACCTTTTCCAAATGTACTTTTTATACCTCCCTTCCAAACCATCTATCCTAGATAGGAGAGAAAAGAGGTTAATGGGAACAGGAGAAGTAGACCTTTTTGGACTCAGTTCCTGGGAGCAATTCCCCTGGTGTAGTTGGCAGGATTTCAGCAAACCAGCAATTCCACCAAAGCTGCTGCAGGAACCCAGAGCCCTGAAACACTCTCTGGAGCGGTTCTCTCTAGGAGCATCTCAAAGTGGAGTGACGAACAGCCAAACAATACCAAGACCCAAAAAAAAAAAAAACCCCGGCCCTCAGTTTTGGGCTCATATATATCTCCTCTCAGAGTCTGTATTAAAATGTGTTTCAGCTGGTGAAAACCAAGCCCCCGCACGAGGTGGTTCATCTTCTAGTGGATAAACATCACCTGCTCTCTCACAAGTCTGTTCCCCATCCCCCACGTCTGCATCCACTGCATACCCCACACTTGGGATCAAATCAAAAACATGTGTACATCCATACAGGCCAGACATGATGGTGCACGCCTTAAAAAAAAAAAAAACCAACAGACATGCCACCAAAATAGAACAAACACAAACAAACAAAACCTCTACATCAGGTCTCTTGGTGTTCCTGCTACTGTACCAAGGGCCATTTTTTTATATGAAGATATGTGGATGTATTTTTAAAATCTATTCTATTTGGGTTCTTATATCTATTACCCTTCTCTACCCTAATTCCTTTCCAACACCCCAACATGAGTAAGAGAGACAGAAGGTTACTGGAGAGAGGGGCACTGCCATCTTTTTATGCTACTTCCTGATTAGGGGCATTGAGTTCCCTGGAGCAAGTCCAATCTTTATCTCATCAGGATATCAGCAATTTCTTCCTATCATATCTTTTCTCTCAACCACTTGACAAACCATCAACAGCAGCAGCAAGAGCAGAAGCCAGCAGGAGGAACAGCCAGGCCTCTCTAGAATCCCTAGAATTAAACTCTCTTCAGCTGGCAGAATCGCGCTGCTGCCAGAGCATGCATGAGACAAATAGAGTCTGATGTCGTGGACAATTTGAAGCAGGCCCATGTCCCACAACTGGGATTAAAAAACAACAAAACATGTTTACATAACATAACTGGGTTTTTAAAGACACCACAATTCTCACTACAAATATATGCCTTTGCTGTTGGTTTGCTTTGTTTTTCTTTTCTTCTTTTTCTTCTTCTTTTTTTTTAGACTGGTATCACTATGTACCTCTGGCTAGCCTGGAACTTGCTATGTAAGTCTGGCTTTGAATTCACAGAGATCTATCTGGCTCTGTCTACCTCACAAGTGCTGGGATCAAAGGTATGTGCCACCACACCCAGCTAGCTTTGTTACATTTTAATTTATGTGTATATGTGTGGGTACACATGTACAAAGGTCAGAGAATGACTTTCAGGGATCTTTCTCCTACCACCATGTGGGCCGCTCAGACTGTCCGTTTTGGCGGCATTGATCAATCTTGATGGTCCCAATATATGATTTTTTTTTTTTTTTTTTTTTTTTTTTTTTACACAGGGTTTCTCCATGTAGCCTTGGCTGTCCTGGACTCACTTTGTAGACCAGGCTGGCTTCGAACTCACATTATATTTTAATCATTCAGATAACCCTCCCCTCTGTGTGTTTGAAATGTGGCTGTGCTCATTCATAGTTTAAACTAAACTCAAGTTTTGTTATTTTGTTTTGTTTTGTTATTTGGCTTTGGTTTTGGTGTTTTTGAGACAGTGTATTACTATGTAACTCTGAATGTTCTGGAACTCACTATATAGACCAGGCTGGCCTCTAATTCACAGCGATCTGGTTCCCTCTGCCTCCCAAGTGCTAAGTCTAGAGGCCTGTGCCACTATGCCAGGTTATTTTTTCTTTCTCTTTCTCTCTCCTTCTTTCTTTCTTTCTCTCTTTCTTTCTTTCTTTCTTTCTTTCTTTCTTTCTTTCTTTCTTTCTTTCTTTCTTTCTTTCTTTCTTTCTTTTTCTTTCTAATGAGTACAGGTGAGCTCCTGCATGTAGTGTATGCGTACCGTGTGTGTACTTGCCTGGTGTTCCTGGAGGCCAGAAGAGGGCGCTAGAAACCCTGGGATCAGAGGTACAATGGTCGTCCACTTCTGTGTGGGTGCTAGGAACCAAAGCTGGGTCCGCTGAAAAGAAGTCAGAGCTCTTAACTGCTAAGCCCTCTCTCCAGCCTCCTGAGCTTAGTTTTTTAGAATAAAATCCTAAATGATCTAAACAATCCCAGAACAACAGCCCATGCTTCTAGCCTCATACCCTTGCACAGTGTCATTCCCAGCATCCTTCCTTCCCACTCCCATTGTACCCCTAAAATTTTTTGGCTTTTCTATTTAGTTCCTCCATAGGACACAGAGTTCCTCGAGATTGAATAGGCAGGAAATAATGTTTTAAAGGTCCACTTTTTTTTTTTTTAATTTTTACTTATTTTTATTTTATGTGCATTGGTGTTTTGCCTGCAAGCATGTCTGTGCTAGGGTGCCAGATCTTGGAGTTACAGACAGCTGTGATCTGCTTTGTGGGTGCTGGAAATAGAATCTGGGTCCTCTGGAAGAACAGCCCATGCCTTAACCACTGAACCATCTCCTCAGCCCCCAGCTCTTGATTTGCTGCACTGAGTGAGAATATTTGCAGGTAGAGGACAGGGGTGAGGCTGGGCTGGGGCGTGTCAGTGCTTGGGTACTCCTCACCTAGCAAGCATGATATCTAGAGTTGGATCCAAGAACTGCAAAACAAACACACAAAAGGCCCGGGGAGATGGCTCAGAGGTTAAGAGTGATTGCTGCTCTTGCAGAAGACGTGGGTTTAATTCCTAGCACTCGTGTGGCATCTCACAGCCTTCTGTCCTCTGAAGGCACTGCACACATGTGGTGCACATGCACATAGAATTAAACGCAGGCACATACACATGCAATCAAATACATAAATATTTAAAAAGCCCAAACATGTAAAGAAGGACAATAAACAATCTGAAATCCTTCCAAAAGCCAAAACATACTGTCCTAGATATTTATATATACATGGTACGAGCACTGTCCCCAGCACTGGTGGTTACAGACAGGCCTCAGTGGTTAAGAGCATGAATTGCTCTAGCAAGGGATTGAGTTCAGTTCCCAGTACCCATGTCAGGAGGGCAGCTCACAACTGCCTTAAGTCCAGTTCCAAGGGGGATCCGACACCTCGGACCTTGGTAGGCAACTGCATTTATGTGCACAAACACACAGAAAGGCATATAATTAAAAATAATAAAAAAAAAATCTTTAAAAGCAAGTTTACTTTGAAATGATGTGTGTGTGTGTGTGTGTGTGTGTGTGTGTGTGTGTGTGTGTTCATGCATGCGCTATTGGTGGTAATGAGATACCCAGTGTGAGTATTGGAAAGCAAACTCAGGTCTTCTACCAGAGGAGCTTCCTAAACACTGAGCTCTTCAGCACCCTCCCAAAAACACCCTAAAAAACCCTTCATCACAGAAATAAGGAAAACAAACAGTCCCCCCCCAAAAAAAAAGAGGACGAGAAAAGAAATAAATAGAAGGAACGGACTAAGTGGAAAAAATTCTTCTGCCTCTTTCATTCTTTTGGTTCACAAGTTTTAGAATGACATGCATACGTAAGCCAGGAAACTACAGTAGACACTACAGGATGCAGGCTTCTTGGGTTCTGCACAGGGAGGAGAAGGGGCTGAGGGATGAACACGGAAGTGGGACGAGCAGCGACGAGTGGACGAGTGACAGCAGTCTGGTGGTCCGGTGGGAGGGATCTGACAGTTGAGCCTCTTTGTTTTGTGTAGGAGGAACTAGTGAGCTAATACGTGTCCATTTGGGCAGAGATCAAGCTCTGAGGAAAAGTATATGTTGTTAAGTTAGTCTCCCCCACCCTGACATTCCCCTGTGGCCCCAGAGTAACAGTGGGGTGTATAAGTATGTACACAGAAGTATGTACATGAAATATGCATATTTTCTATATTATCACCTGGGCAGTCACTGACCACATCTGATAAGGTGCAGGACAATTTCCCCTCCACTTTAACAAATGTGGACTATTTATTCTTTGATGTGAGCTTAGTCTTGTCTGCCTGTGAATGGATCTCCATTGTAAACTGGGAATTATGTGTGCTGTTGTTTCATTTAACTGTCATTGCATTCACACAATGATTGTTGGGTTACTTTCACTTTTTTTTCTTTATAACCCAAAACAATGTAAGCATTCCTTTTAAAAAATATTTTTGAATCTGTGGTGTAGGGAAAAATTTCCAAAGTAACATTTTGAAGGCAAACTGAATAACGTGAATTTAGAAACGTCAAGTTGTTTCCAAGAAGGTTTTGTTCCCCCGACACACGCACAAGAAAAGGAACACAGAAAATAAGTACACGCTAAGGCATGAGAATATTAATGTCTTTTGCTTTGAAATTCCACCAATACTAGACCGACTGTGTCTTTGTACGCTGTGGTCTATCTCGAAAGTTCTACGCAAAATTACACAACATTGAAAAGAGGCTTTTATATCTGAATTTGGCAGAGTATTCCCTCGGTAGACCACAGACCAGATTAAGTGGGGCGGGGGTGGGGTGGGCGGGAACACTGGCGTCTGTCCCGCGGAAAGAGCAGGTTAGAGTGAGGAACTTGCAGGCTGAAGGTATCTGCAGGACTCCCCACAACTCGGAGGGATTGGATCCCGCCGCGCGACGGGAGCCCGAGCCTTTCTCGGCAGATGGAGAATTCCTTTTTAAGCCCAGACAGGAAAGAGCGCAGACACCAGCCCACTGCTCCTGGAGGGTCGAATTTCCTCCCAACAAATACCAAACGCTGGGATGGAATTCCCTCCCCGGGGTGCACTGCCCTCCCGCGCCGCCCCTGCTGCCCGGCCACCCTCTCTTTCACGCCCAGGAGCCGCTTGCTTCCAGGCTGGATGGCTGTGAGCTTTGCCTGAATCGCGGCCCGTGGCGTGCGTGAGCCTGCATCCCGCAGAACCTGCGGCGGTCATCGCGATAGGGCGTGGCCAGGAGTCCTGCCAAGTAGGCGTCCCTAAGAAGTAGGCAACAGTAGAACCTGTCGCCAGTGTGGTGACATAGGCCAGAGGCCGCCACTCTTAGTGTCTTTTTGGGGTTATCTGGATCATCCCCGGACATTTGGGCATTCGGAGGGTTTGGCTCTTGTCAGCTTGTGGACAGAAGAGAAAGGCCAGAGGCTGGGTAGACTGAGGCTGGTAAGGCAACAGATAAGAAATCGTAGAGCTTGGACCAGTCAGCCCCAGCCTTGGGCAAGATGCGCGGTGCACCTGGAGCTATGGCCGGATCCTAGTCCTTGCTCCCCGCAGGTCCCCACCTCGCGCATGTATTCCTCGGGTTAGTGAGCTGTAGGAAGGTTCCAGTGTGGCCTAGTGGGGGCACTGCTGGGCTGGAGTCATTGTTCAGTCAATACAGAATTTTATGACAATCCAGAAAACAAAACGAAAACCTTGAAAATGAAACGTCTTTCCAACACTATCAATCTCGGCTGAGAATCTGCATCTCCTCAGTCAGTCTTTCCTCTAGACTCTCTAAGATGACAACGGCATTTTCTTCCATTTCTATCTCTGTCAATATAGGTATTTGTCCCCTGAATAGTTTCCATTGTTTTATGCCAGAAGGTTCACACGCCTGTCTGTGGCTCTCTGAGAACCTACCCAGGTCTTTTTGGCTCCTCAGTGAAAGAAGGAGAACAGAAACCAGAATTATAGCAGAGTTAGACTCACAGAATGCCTGGTTGGGACATCCTAAAACCAATCTTTCTGTTTCTTTTGTTATTTGATGCTTGGAATTAACCAAGGGCTCCCAGAACTGAGATGGCGCTCTCTTCACCAATCAGGACCCAGGCAGAGACAGTGGCTTCTTGGAGGTCACACAGTGACCAGGGCAGGCTTAGAACCTGCTTTCCCGAATCTTGCTCCATCCCTGGCGCTGCACAGAAGTGGCCAAAGATGTTACCCATAACCATCTCCTGGGCCCCTGGGCTTTGACACTTGCCTCTCTCTGGTCAGCATCTGCGAAACACAGACCTGTGGGCAGTTCTGTCGCTTAGGCTCACTCATTATCTGAACAACAGAGCTAATTTGATCTTGCACCTTGGTGGTGGTGGTGCATACCTTTAACTCTAGCACTTGAGAGGCAGAGGCAGGGAGATCTCCAGGTTCTAGGCCAGCCTGGGCTACATAGTGAGTTCCAGGACAGCCAAGGCTACACAGAGAAACCAGATCTCAAAAAAAAAAACAAAAAAAACAAAAACAAAAACAACAACAACAACAAAAAAAACCCCAAAACCAAACCAAACCAAACTAACAACAAACAAGAGCAGGAACCAGGACAACAACAAAACAACAACAGTGTTACCACTATGCACTAGCAGCTTCTTCTCTGGCTTGCCTGGCCGCCCAGAGGTGGGATTATTACTGTACTCTGAATTTCTGTAAAGATGCGAACTTTTCCGTGGAACTATTACACACATGCATACATACCCCTTGTCCCACATGATTGTTAACTTCTGTTGTCAACTTGAGCAGATTAAGAGACGCCCAGGTATGGGGCAGGAGAGATGGATCAGCAGTTAAGAGCACTCACTACTCTTGCAGAGGACCTGTGTCCAGTTCCCAGCCTCCATTGATGGCTCCCAATCACCTGTAATTCCACTTCCCAGGTAGTCAACACCCTCTCCTGACCTCTGCAGGCTCTCCAGGCATGTGTCCGGTACACATGCATACCTGCAGGTGACCCACTCATCGAAGGAAAGTAAATGGAAAAAGAAAAGAAACACCTAGGGCACACCTTTGGTATGTCTATGAGTATGTTTCCAGAGAGTCTTAGCTAAGGCGGGTGTCGGTGGCATCTACAATGAGGTTTCAGATGAAATAAACGGGGTTTGGTGACCCATGCTTGCAGTCTCGTCTCTCCAGAGGCAGAGGCAGGAGGATTGCTGCAAGTATGCTGTTAGCCAGATCTGTATAGTGAGTTTCAGGACAGCCAGGGCTTCATGGCTGCACAGTAGTAAGGATTAAACTTAGGGACTTACGCATGCTAGGCAAGCACTCTATGATATCCCAGACTGTGTGCACAACCTCCCTCCCTCCCTCCCTCCCTCCCTCCCTCCCTTCCTCCCTCCCTCCCTCCTTCCCTCCTTCTCTCCCTTCCTTCCTTCCTTCCTTCCTTCCTTCCTTCCTTCCTTCCTTCTCTCTCCCTCTCTCTATTTCTCTCTCTTCCCCATCTCCTTATCTCTCTCTAAGATTTAGTTCGTTTTATTTTTTAATTGAGACAAGGTCTGTCTATATAGTCCTAGCTGCTCTAGAATTTTTTATGTAGCTGAGCTGGCCTTAAACTCACAGAGATCCACCTGCTTCTGCCTCCCAAATGCTGAGATTAAAGGCCTGCATCACCACATCCAGCCCATTCTATTTTTATTTATTTATTTTTAAAGATTTGTATTTATTTATATATACCAATGCTGTTTTCATGCACACCAGAAAAGGGAATCAGATTCCAATATAGATGGTTGGGAGCCACCATGTGGTTGCTAGGAATTGAACTCACGACCTCTGGAAGAGTAGCCACTATTTTTAACCACTGAGCCATCTCTCCAATCACTTATTTTACTTTTTATCATATATATACACATATATAACATATATCGTGTGTGTGTGTGTGTGTGTGTGTGTCATGGTGTGAGTGTATGATGTGCTCAGGAGTGCCTGGAGGCCAGCAGCCTCAGATCTCCTGGAGCTGTGGTTACAGGAGTTGTTAGCTGCCTGATGTGAGTGCTGGGAATCGAACTCAGATCCTCTAAAGAGGACTATGCCCTCTGAGCTGCTGAGCTATCTTCTAGCCCCCAACCCAGATCTCTTCTTTAACCTTTACCTTTGAGATACTGTTTCACTAAGTTGCCCAAGCTGGCCTTGAACTCACTCTGTAGCCCAACAAGACCTTAACCCAGCTATCCTCCTGCATCAGCCTCCTAGCAGCTGCCATCGCAGGGTTTTGTGGGTTTTATTGCAGTGCCGGAAATTCAACCTAGGACCTCACCAACCGTAATCAAGTAATCAAGTGCTCTGTTGTAGTCACAGCCCCAGTCCCTTGCTTTCTCACTGTTTGGTCCACAAGGCAACCACAGCATAATCATACCATATTCTCATCAGTACTGGAGGCCCAACTTCCGCAGACCGAGAACTTTGTCTTGTATGTTGTGCTTGTGAGAAATCACTCTTAGTGTCATAAAGCCTAAAGTAAGGGTGTGGGGTGTTAGTCACTGGGAGACAGTACACCGGGCACACTTAGCATTTGCAAGGCTCTGGGTTTGATTTACAGAACCCAAAGACAGCCATACAAAGATAGAAAATGAATCTAAAATAATCATGGTGCCTTAGCTACTGTTCTATTGCTGTGAAGAGACACCATGATCAAGGCAATTTATAAAAGAAATCATTAATTGGGAGTTTGCATAGAGTTTCAGAGGGTGAGTCTATGACCGTCATGGCAGGGAATGTGGTGGCATGCAGGCAGGCCTGGTAGCTAAGGGTTTACACCCTGATCCGAATGCAGGGTGGGGAGAAGGTAAGGAGGGAGGGAGGGAGGGAGAGACACAGAGAGAGACAGAGAGAGGTCCTGGCATAGACTTTTGAAACCTCAAAACACACCCCACAGTGACATACCTGCTTCCAACAAGACCACATCTTTTAAGTTTCTTAAACAATTCACCAACTGGGAACCAAATATTCAAATATATGAGCCTTGGGGTGGGGCATTCTCATTCAACCCACATACATAGCTTAGAAAAAAAAAGTAAAGGGTTACATTTCTTGCCTGGAAGTCTAGGTAGGGGTCCAGGGGCTCAGGATGTCAGTGGACAAGCTCCAGGCAGCAGGACAGGACGGCAGGAAGATGAGGGATGACAGTGGGATCCTACCTTTATGATTTTTTAGGGAATGGTTTCTGCCTGCATTCCCTTGGGTCAGAGTTTAGTCCCAAAGCCTCTTCCAGCTGGAGTCGGGGTCGGGTGGGGGTATCTTCAGACTTGAAAGCCATGTGCTCAGGTGAAGGTAGGAACTCCTTCAACATGACCGAAGGGGGCTGGGGAAGCAGCCAAGATGGCAGAGCGCTTGCTTGGCTCAGCATCCCAGAGGTCCAGGCTTCTATAACCGGGTGGCCAACACAAGGAGGAGCACAGAGTAGGGACTCGGCAAGTGTTGAATAGCTGACTTAAGCTTAAGTGTCATTAGGTTAGAGTACTTCTGAGCACTTCACGGGGAATATTAATAAGATATGAGCCAGCGGGACACGGTGGCACAGAGGGCAGAGAGAGGAGAATCAGGGGTTGAAGACCAGCACAGGATAAATAAGACTTTGTCGCAATACTACCAACACTGAACCCAAACAAGCAAACACTAAAGCCAAAAACCCTGGGAAACTGTTCTGGGCCTGGGAAGAACATCTTGAGAGGAGATGGTCAGAGAAGATCAAAGGATGTTTGCTTCTCAAATGTGTTGAATCTTTAAGCCATCTTTCCTACTCCAGCTACCACTGAGATTGATGGCAATAAGACTTCCTTTCCTTTCCCCCCCCCCCCCCCCTCCCCCCTCCCCTTTCCCTTGTTCAGGCCAGACTCAAACTTCTAGGTTCAGCTCACTCAGATGCCTCACTCTCCCAGTAGCCAGGGCTACAGACATGACACCATGTGATGGCCCCTTCCTTCCTTCCTTCCTTCCTTCCTTCCTTCCTTCCTTCCTTCCT
>OU015744.1:147166756-147204050 GCA_907169655.1 Acomys percivali | reverse complement strand
GGGGGGGTGGGGGCAGGCAGAACAAGGGGAATGGAGGCAGGAAAGGCAGCTGGCACATCTCAGAAATAGATGAATGAAGCTGGCCGTGGTGGCGCGTGCTTTTAATCCTGGCACTCAGGAGACAGACCTCTGAGGTTAGCTTGGTCTACATTGTGAGTTCCAGATCAGCTAGGGCTACACGGAGGAACCCTGCCATGAAAAAGCAGGAAGAGAGAGAAAGAGATGAATGATCAGGCTGCGGTGGCATAGACTTACAATCCTAGCATTTAGGAGGTAAAGGCAGGAGGATCAGGAGTTCAAGACCCCTCTGGGCTACATGAGACATGAGACCTAGTTTTAAACAAATGACATAAATACATATATAAATAAATAAATAAGGGAAGAAAGAAAGAAAGGATGATTGGTATTGATATGATGATACATATAGTGACGAGTGCCTATAATCTTTTACTTGTTGTTGTTGTTGTTTTGAGACTAAATAAGTAAATGCTATTTAAAAAAAAAAAGAAAAGAAAGCAACAGCAACTAAAAAGAAGGATGCGCACCTTTAATCCTTTAAGCACTGGAGATGCAGAGGCAGAGGCAGGGGGATCTCTGTGAGTTCAAGACCAATCTGGTCTACAGAGTGAGTTCTAGAACAGCCAGAGCTGTTACACAGAGAAACTCTGTCTTGAAAAACACAAAAACAGATAGATGGACACAGACAGACAGACAGATGATAGAGAAACCAAGAGAAAAAAAACCCAAAGAAGTCAGAAGGCATAACAGTGTCCCTCAAATTGCCATTCAGTAGCTGGGTGATCCTTGAGCAGGCATTTAATCTCTCTGGGACTATTTCTTTACCTGTAAAGTGGGAATATAAAGTAGATATTGGAATGTTCTCTCCTTTCTTTCTTTTCATTTTTGTTGTTGTTGCTGCTGCTGTTGTTTTCTGTCTCAAGACATAGTTTCTCTGTGTAACAGCCCTGGATGTCTTGGAACTCACTTTATAGACCAAATTGGCCTCAAACTCAGAGATCCACCTGACTCTTTTAACAATTGGAATAGTAGCTGAGAAAATTCTACATGAATATGACAGATGACTCAACTGTTAGTGTTTTAAATTTTTAAATCTATTGTTTAGTGTTGTTTTATACTTATAGGTGTTTTGCCTGCATGTAGATCTGTGCACCATTTGTATGCCTAGTGCCTGTAAAGGCTAGAGGACAGCATCGGATCAGATCACCTGGGACAGGAATTATAGATGGTTGTAATTCATCAGGTGGATGCTGGGAATAGAGCCCTGGTCCTCTGAAAGAGCAGTCATTATTCTTAGCACAAAACCATCTCTCTACCCTGATATTTTTTGAGGGGTTTGGGAGGTTCTCATGTTCTGGCCTGAAACTTACTATGTAGATCAAACTGATTTTAAATTCACAGAGGTCCACTTGCCTCTGCCTCTGGAGTTCTGGGACTAAAGGTGTACACTACCATGCCCATCTTGGTTGTTTTTTTTTTGTTGTTGTTGTTTTTTGTAGATAAGATCTTACTGTGTGTGTAGCTCTGCGTGGTCTGGAACTCACTGTGTACATCAAGTTAGCCTCAAACTTAAAGAGATCTGCTGACTTTGCCTCCAGTGTTAGGACATGTGCCATCATCCTGGTTCAGTTTTATTACTATTGTTATTGGCATTTGGTGCTTGAAAATGAACCTAGAAGCTTACACGAAAATGAACCTAGAAGCTTACACACGCTAAGCTTGTTTCCTGTCAAAACCTAACTCCCAGCCCTGCTCACAGTCATGCATACTACCGGTTGTAAGTAATGTGAAGTCCAGTGGTTTTCAGGATCAAAGGACTGTGGCGGCCAGTTGATGCCAGGAAGTAGGAGGAGCCAGGCCCTCAGTACTACTCCGTGGGCTTCTGCTCTCCACTAAGTGGCTGTGTGTGTTCCTGAGCAAGCGGTTAACCCCTCTTTGACTTAGCTCCTCCATCTGTATAACTGGCAATTGCAGTAACCTACTGGGGGGTTGGGGATCAAGTGGCTTGTGTGCACAGCATCTAGAATAGTGCGCGGTACTCAGCACACACAGCTATTCTTTATTCTTGGGTTGTCTCGGTGGTACCCTAGGCCCAAGCTACCCAATTTATAAAACTTGTTGTACCTTTAACTTATCGAATAACAACCTAGAGTGTATTTAGAAAAATCTGATGAGAGAGAGAAAAAAAATGTCTCAGCTCTTTAGAGCTCCTCTGAAGATGTTTGATTTAGGCCTAAGTGGACATCTTAAAATATTCCCAAAAGAAAGTCCTTATATAAGGGTGGGTGGGTAGCTTGGTAGTGAAACTGTGGGTTTATCCCCAGTGAAGGGTAGAAAGTGGGATGGTATCTTTGTTGTTGCTGTTCTGTTGTTGTTTTGTTTGTGGGCTACTATCTCCCATAGCCTAGGATGACCTTGAACTAATTGGTTTTTTTGTTGTTGTTGTTATATATATATATAATTTTTATCACACTTATTTTAAAATTTTAGTTTATCTGTGGGTATTTTTCAGGCACGGATATCTGTGCATCACATGCATGCCCGGTGCTTGCTGAGGCCCCAAAAGTGCATCAGAACTGGAATTACAGTTACTGCAGGCTGTGAGCTACCTTGAGGGTGCTGGGAACAGAAACCCAGTCTTCTGGAAGAGCAGGCCCTGCTCCTAACGTCTGAGCCATCTCTCCAGCCCCTCATTGGTACATCTTGAGAATGACTTCAGACTTCGAATCCTCCTGAGTCCTGGGATTGCAGGCACATGCTGCCACACCCAGTTTATGCCGTGCTGGTAGTGAAACTTCGTGCCTGCTAGGCATGCATTCTGCCAACTGAGCTACCTCCCCAGCCTAAAATGCTGCAGGCAGGAGGTGCTTGCAGAGCCACACCCCCTTAAGAATTAATTTGCCGGAAGTTCTTAGGAGTCTCTAGACAACCTATTTCTGTACCCTAGCCTTCCTTGTCCCAAGTTACTTCCAAGGCCATCATCCTCCTTCTGTTTATATAAAGACTCACTCAGACACTGGATTCCCATCAGTCGTGCATTCCCATAATCCTAGCACTCATGAGAAAACAAAACAAAAAAAAAGAACTACTTACAGCTAGTAAAGTAGAATGGACAGGGTTACACAAGTATGCACACATGTGTGCAACAACCTTTAAGCTACTCTTTAATAACCCATCTCAGAACCGGGCAGTGCTGGTGCACACCTTGATTCCCAGCACTCAGGAGGAAGAGGCAGGCAGATCTTTGAGTTTGAGGCCAACCTGGTCTATGGAGTGAGTCCCAGGCCATCCAGAGCTACACAGAGAGACCCTATTTCGGAAAACAAAACAAAACAACACAGCACAACAACAACAAAACACCTCAGGCAAAGTGCCGTAGGAATGGTGAGATCCACAGAGTAACAGTTTTTAATCTTGAATGCACATTGTGATCATTTGCAGGGCTTGCTGAAAGACATTACTGGAGCCATTCTAAGAATTTTTGATTCAGCAGATCTCCCAGATGCTGTGGAGACAGACCACACTTCGAGAGCACTGTCTGGGGGAATCTGAGATGGGTTGCTTGTTTATCAATGGGCCCCAGAACTAAGTGAGGAAAAAGCTTCCCAAGACTCATAGGCAAAGCAGTGTCCACGGGCTCCACAGCCTGGCTTGGGTGAGCCACATCAAGGGGAACAATACGTGCTGGGAACGCGACTGGACTGAATATACTGCCTGACAAGAGAAAAGTATAATTACTCCTATCCATACTAGAGCCCTTATTGAGGTAGGGGTTGTTCTGCGCTGGTTCTCAAATGACTGAGGAGGAGGCAGGGTGGCATAAGAGAGCTATGTCCAGCTCCCCACCTGTGGTTAATTACCAGTTTTAGGAACCGAGACTGTGTGGGCGGAGAGCTCTCATCCAGCTCTCCTGGACTCTAACCCCAAGGTGGACGCACCTTAGTGCGTGAAGCTCACTATGGCGCCAAGATCAACTAACTTCTAGCGATGCAGAATCTGGGTACCTGTAGTGACAGAGCCCTGGGATCTGAGCCAGCGAGGATGCGGCGACAAGACGCGACTTCCGCCTCTGGCGATCGGCAGTGGGGGGCGCACCAAGACAGCAGTTCGGGAGAGGTGCTTTGTCAACACAGCAGCGAGGGGCGGAGGATGCAGGACTGGACTGGGAAGACCGGATGGGACGCCCTACTGGTTCTCAGCTTGAAAGGGACGTTGCGGGGGGGGGGGGGGGGGGGATTGTGTGGCTGCACCTGGTGCGGCTGCGGTGGTGAACGGAAGGGATATAGACGCCATAGAGAGCCAGCTTGCGCGCACACTACTCTCCTAGCCCTCAGGGCTTTTTTTTTTTTAAGTTGACATCACTTGCCTGTCTTCCTCACTGACACAATCTGTGTCCCACTCTCGGTGGCCCGCGGTCACGGCACCTGTGCACCCTCCTATACTCACCGCCAAATTTCTGGGCCGAGAGAGCACAGTTCCTCCAGGTCGAGGCGCTCTGCGCTGGCCTTCTTGGAGTTTAGTTATTCTTTCTGTAGTGTCGGATCCTCTGATCTCTGAACAACCGCAGCCACACAGCCAATTCGGGAAGGGTGTTCCTTGCTCAAATCTTTTGATACCCAAGGCATTTTTGGCTGTCTGGGTGTTAGGGGATGTGATATTATAGTGACGGGTCCGTGAGGGCGCAGGGAAAATGTCCTACCGAAAAATCTGGCCTTTGGAAGCTCATCGACTTGAACTAAAACCGTTCACTCCACTTCTAGCTGTGTGCCCCTTACACTCCCTCAATCTCTCTGAGACCCCGTTTCTTCTACTCACCGGCACTGTGAAGCTCAGAAGCTGAGAGACTAGTCTGGGTTGGGAGAGGACTCTGTGAAAGTCAACCTCCAGAAATCTCCAAACCAAACCAAACCAAAGACCTTGGAGAAGTCCAGTTGCACAGGCCATTTGGACTTCCTGGCCTGGGAAGAGTAAGGGGTGCAGGGACAGTTTTCTCACCCTGCATCCAGAAATCTCCAGTACTGTGTGCCAGGCTGCTGGCATCTCCTGCTGGAGCAAAGTCCAGGGAGAGTGGACATAGTGTCAACATCCTCCTAGGCTGGGAATCCAGAGATGAAGGAGAGACCTACACTTGAGGGGTCATTTAGGGTCAATAGGGATATCTAGATTCCTTGTAGGCTACAGTCTTGATATTACGGTGGGTCTCCCACTTATTACTATCAGTGAGTGAGGTGAACACGGGGAGGCCATTATAAGGGGAAAGTTAAAGCTGAGTTCTTCAGCATGTGGAATGGCTTGCCTTTGGAGAAGATGATAGCACAGCAAGCATTGGGCATGGTGGTGGCACATCCATGAAGTCCCAGAGGCAGAGGCAGAGACAGAGGCTCACCCAACTGAGGCCAGCCTGAACTATGTGGCAGAACTTTCAGTCCTTATTAGCCTAGGCCACATATGTTCCTAAAAATAGATTAGGCCATTCTGCTTGGAGTATGGTGGCTCTGAAAGGTTTGTGTTGGGGAGAGAAATCCCAGAAGGCTAACTTCAGGACCTCTGTGAATTTTCTAGGAAAAGGGTAGCCAGGTATCTAAGGGGCAAGAACTCCTCTTAGGAATGTCGGGGTGGTTGGTTGCGTGTGGTGACATGATACATGTCTGTAAGTCCTAGCGCCCTGGGGGGCTGAAGCAGGATGGTGCCTGTGACCTGGGGCTCTCGTGGTAGGTTTCAAGTTGCCCTGTGTGACTGTGCTCTTGCCTCTTAAAGGCATGACTGGATGGCCCTGAGAAGCCTAGGTGTTTCTTAGAAAAGCACTCAGAATTGATTGCAAAGGTTCGAGGGGATGCCTTGGTGTGTCCAAAGTCAGCGATTACACTGACATTTGGGTATTGTTTATGAACTTGATTGTGAAGATCTGTGTTTTTACCTTCAGATCCTAAAGCCCTGCTTGGCCACAGTGGTTCCTTCCTCCCACAGTCCTCACCCATCTGTGGGCCCCCATCCTGTAGAGGGTGTATTTCCAAAGGGTTTGCAGCTCCCTCCCATCCCACCTCCCTTTACTTCCCTGCAGGTCCAAAGGGGAGTACCTAGCATCCCAGGAGTTGTGTCCACTCCTTTCTGAGTTCATCTACCAGGGAGGAGGGAGAGAAAGGAGCCTGGCAAAATCTACAAGCTGGCTTTTTAGAGTGAAAAAGCCTCAAAGCCAATGCCTGGCATCTTCGGGAAGCCAGGGCCTCAAGCATGGCAGGCAAGTGTTCTACCACACAGACAACAGGCCAGCGTCAGAAAGTTGTTCTGAGAGTGGACTTCAAACAGAGGGAAGCAGACTCGCTTACTCATGCGTGTCCACCCCCCTCACCCCCACCCCTACCCAATTAGGCTTCTCAGCTGCAAGCCAGGGATAATTCATACCATCTCCCCTTACCCCCAAAACCTGTTGAGGAGGTTGGGACACACAAACACACAAGAAAAGCTTAGGACAGTGACTGTTCTTACCGTGGGACTCTGTCCTCCTGGAGGAAAAAAAATGAAATGTATAGGGGGGTGGGGTGGGGTTGTGGCATCAGTGTGGCCTGGAGCCTTTTCTCCAGGGAGGTGCTCTTAAGGGAAGGAAGGACATGCTGAAGGCACAGACCTGGTTAGATTCCAGAAAGGCTGTGGGGAGTAATGGCAAAAAAAGATTCCCCAAGAACAGACCTGAAGAAGATCTTAGGAGGAGGAGCCGGGGCCTGAAACTCAGCCTGGCCCTGGCCATTTGCTAAAGACTACTGGCCAGCCTATCAAAGCCCTTTCAGGAACTCTTGTGTAGGTGAAAAGAGACCTGACTGCCAACTAGCTGTGTAATAATAGCAAATTTCAGAACAGTAATGATGAAAGAGGCCTTGGCACTTCTGTCAAGGCAAGGCTGAAGCTAGCTTAGCCGTGTGTGTGTGTGTGTGTGTGTGTGTGTGTGTGTGTGTGTGTGCAGGTGTTGAAGAACTCTCCTGGACGGGAGGGAACAGACTGCACGGGTAGGGGATAGGGGTGGGGAGGAAGGGCGCTGCTCCTCCAGGCCTTGTCCTAAGGGAAGGAGTCAGCAGTTGCTTGGGAAGAGCCTCAGGTGTCAGTCCTGTCAGTAGTACCCACGGTGAGTGGGGAATATGGGCCTCCAGGCAGGCAGAGGCAAACAGGGCCAGGAAGCCACTAGGCTCTGGCTTTTAGTAAGTAGACCAGACCGACAGGTAAAGGAGGGAGAGCAGGCAGGACAGGATGAGATGCGTTTTGGGGGTTCTGAGAAGCACTAGGCGTTGGACGCCAGGAAGCAGCCAATTTCTTGTCCCGGATACCTGTGCCTTTTGAATCTAGCCGCCCAAAGGCTGAGCACTGCACTTGTCCTAACCTGACTTCCAAAGCCTCCAGTTCAACTTTCTGAAGAGGGAAACCCTTGTAGCCCACTGCAGCTGTACACTGCCTCCAGCTCCCTCAGCAGACCCCGCCCCCTTGCCAGGACAGTGTAGATGAAGGGTAGGGAATTGGTCAAGCTTTGATCTTTGGCCTCAAGGAAACCGGAACCCCTGGAGTTTTACTTCCAAAGAACCTTGTTTTCCTGGGGGATGCTTCCCTAAGGGGTGCACCACCCAGTAACTCCAGGCTCAAAAAGAGGCCTGGACAGTTGCGGTGGAGGAAGTGGGGCTGACTCATAGATGGCCAGTCCCCTAGCTGCAAAGACCCAGAGTCACAGAAACTTCCAGGGAATAACCCTACCACAGCCTGGAAGGTCAGCGAGGACCACAGTACAGTATCTACGACAGTATCTTACTATTTAAAAGATCCTCTCTTTGTTCTTACGTTTGACCAAACAAGAACTAATTTTTTTTCTTTCCTGGGTCAAATTTCTGCCAGCCAAACCAGCGCTAAGTCCCGGTCCAAGGACTTTTGCCTTTTGCCTTTTCCCCAGGCTCGAGCTTGCCGCAGAGAGACCGCACCCTGGAGGGCTCAGGGCCGCTGCCGACTGCGCCCCGTGGGGTTCGAGTCACCGAGGAAGCCCCCACAGTCCCTGCCGTCTCTCTCCCAAGCCGGGTTTTCATGCGAAGCGAAGTGATTTTCGTGGATCCACTCGTTTGGTGGCCCAAGCAGGACTTCAGGTTCCATTGAAAACGACCTGCTCGACTTATCTCCCGTCGGCTCCCGGGATTCCTATCCACAATTCTACCCCTCCTAGCCGGGGCGGAAGCCAAGCCTGCAGCGTTTGAAGTTCAGAGGATTTCAATCCGCGTTGAGCTGGCGGCACCCGAGCTGGTCGCCCCAGCGGGAGAAGGACGTCAGGTCGGCGGGGCTTCAGGGGGAGATGCACAGCCAGACTCCACTTAGGCAGCTGTCACCCCTTCGTTTTTCGAAGGGTTACCCCGCTTCATCTGCTATTAGAATTTTCTTTCTTCTTCCACTGTGCAGTAAATAACCTTCATAATACAACGACATTGACGATTAAGAAACATTTTTCCATGCAGGGAAAAACAAAACAACAACAACAACAACAAAAAAAACCACCCCAAAGCAAGACAAAACAAAACAAAACCCAAGAAACTGTGTCTTTCTCCACCACTCTCTTTTCATCTGTCGGGAAAATTCCACTTCTCTTTATTTGACGTTGGCTAACTGATGATTTTAGAAACGACATTTAGTTTAGTGTTATTGGTTTTTTTTCTTTAAGCATCGCGGTGGGTGGGTGAGATTCAATAGGGACCTACAAACTAAATAGACCTGAGGCTGCTTTAAAAGATAGGCTGAAGTCTGCAGAGCAATGGGGGTGGGGGTGGGTCGAGAAGGGATTTCCTCGAAGCTTGGGTCTGGGGCTGAGAGGAGGCTGTGGCCTTGTGAGAAGCTGAGCCCCCTCCTGAGGATGCAAGGGGAAGCCCCGCTCCGTCAGACCGACCCAGGAAGGAGACTAAGTGGCACCCCTTGATCTCACGACTTTGCCCCGCTTTCATCTCTAGGGAAAATGCGGAGTAAAAGGATCAAACATTGAACGTTCCCATTGAATGCAAAGCTAGGGGCGGGGCAGGGAAGGCCAGAGTGGCTCTGAGGACAGCCTTCCTCTGAGCGGGAGGGCAATGAAGTGGTGGCTTGTTCTCGGAGGGTGGGCGGGGAGAGTAGGTGTCTCCCAGGCCCAACGCTGGAAGGTTTTGATGCAGCAGCAGCAGCAGCAGCAGGAGCAGCAGCAGCAGCAGCAGAGTCCTGAGAAAGACCCTAGAGTCCGGATAGCAGACAGGGCAAGCCAGGTGCTCCCACAGGTGCTTGGCTGCAGTAAGAAAAGCAGGGCAAGCCAGAATTCATGGCCGGAAAAGATCCTAGGAGCACCACTCCCTTCCGCCCATCACTGCTCCTGCCCTCTGAAATGGTTCTCTAGATTTCTGGGCTAGCAGTGCTCAGGATTCACAGGGGGGGTGCAAATACCTACATGGACACCCCCCCTTCATGTCCACCTGCCCTTGTCCCCCAGGCAAGATTAACAAACATTTGCTGCATCAGGAGAGAAAAGGAAAGCCAGAGTAAAGAAGAGAGAAATTTTGTTTTCACTTCCCGCATTAATTCCATGATCCCAAATTGGAAAGATTGAGGGAAGGGTGGAGAGAAAATGGGGAAAAGGTAGAAGACAGATGAGAAAGAGGAAGTCATAGAAAGTTTCTTAGAAGCTGAGCCTTTCCCTAGGGGCACAGAGGAGGAGCAATTCTTTTCATCTAGGCAGGCAGGCAGGCCACTCACTAGTGGAAATTGTTTGGAGGGTGGAGGGGGGGGGAGCTGAGCCTAGAAGATGCACACCTCTGTTCCTTAACCCAGCCCACTTGCCTCACTCCCAAGGAGACTCTATCCCCCCCCCAACACCAAGTCCCAGAATTCCATGGCCTCAGACCCTAGTTTACAGCACCTCCTCAAAGGATTATCCTAGCCCCCACTGCCAGGCCCACTGCCAGGTTTTTCAGGACATCTCAACGACTGTCTCTTCTACCTCTAGCTTTGGACACAGAAAACCTCATCTGGGCAGAGCCCAGGAGAGGACCCTGCAAATACAAAAACTCTGCTGACGCCATTTGCCACACACTGTATCCATAACTACCCTAAAACCTCCAGTGAAGGCTAGCACCTTCTTCTACCTGGGGTCCTATAGTGCTGCCAGGGTAGGGACCCTGAATGCCAGGACCTTTTTACCAGAACAAACCGTTTGTAGGAGAATTCGTTGACTCTGAACAAACACCCAAAACACAGGCAGGAAAAGAAAGGCCACTCATAGACCCTTTCCCCACCCAACATACCTGAAACAGCTCGGAGACCAGAAGAAATCAAAGGTGTTTTCTTCTATGAAGAGCCAATCCGAATTCAAGTGAGTCCATCTAGATGGGGAGAGAAAATTAACAACAACAACAACAACAAAAACAACTCATCCAGCACTTTCAATTTAAGCCAAATTATCTGGGAGGGGAGGGATTTTTTTTTTCTTTTTAAAATGTGGAGCACTGACTGAATCAGTATACAAGACCGGTTTTTCAAAGGTGGAAAAGTATCTTTTGGCTCTTGGGGAAGAAAAATAAAGTTTGGTTATCAGAAAAGAGACAGGTGGAATTGGGGAGATGAAGGGAGAAAGGGTACCGAAAGCTCAAGCTCTCTTTGGGGGAAGGAGCACGTTTTTTCAATAGCTTGTAAAAAAAAAAAAAAAAAATGAAGCTAGTTTGAAGGACAGGGGGTTGTATTAATGCTCAAAGAAGCCGGGTTTGTATGCAGCTTCCAAAGAGCAGTTATTAATTCATTCATTTGATCTAGACACCAGATTAAGAAAACAGAAGTCAAAACAACAATAAAATAAAATTTCAAAAGCGTTTTCAATTACCAAGTCCCGCTGCCCCTGTGGAACTCGCTGCGTTCTTTAAACGATCCCTTTTCTGTCTGCGGAATTCCATTTGCATCCTCTCTGCCTGGGTGTCTCCCTTTCTCAGTGTGTGTGTCTCTCTGTTTTCACACTCTCCTCCCCATTCGAGCGAGGCCCACACCTGGCGCATCACTGCCGAGCCATTAGCTGCGGGTCTCCTTTCATCTTCGCTGTGGCAGACGTTTCTATTTATCCACTTGCGTTCGCCGAGTGGCGTCACCAGCGGTACTGTAATGACGATTGCAGCAGGAGGATGACAGCTTAGAAAGAAGAGGGCAATGGGGCTTCCTCCCAGAGGCGGTGCGGCACAGAGGAGCGCTCGCATCACAAGGTGACCCTAGCTCCCCACTGCCATCTCTGCGGTGGCCGTCGACACCGTCCCCAGGCTATCCGGCGCCTGCCTAGCCGCCTGGTCTCCTTAGCTCCTTTTCATAGCCTAGATCCCAGGGAGCCTGGGGTTAGGAGCTTACTTGGGGGTTTCCCCCCTCCCCCTTCCGGAGAGCCCGGGGATGGAGAGCCGAAAGGACATGGTTATGTTTCTGGATGGGGGTCAGCTTGGCACTCTGGTTGGTAAGAGGGTCTCTAATTTGTCCGAATCCGTGGGCAGTCCGCTGCCTGAACCGCCAGAGAAGATGGTGCCCCACGGTTGCCTGAGCCCGCGAGCCGGCCCTCCGACTGCTCGGGAGCGTGGCGGGGGAGGCCAGGAGGAGGAGCCGGTCGATGGACTAGCAGGCAGTGCTGCAGGGCTGGGCGGCGAGCCACGGTCTGCCGGAGCGGCCATGCTTAGCCCGGGACCCCCAGTCCCTTCCGCCGACAACCTCTCTGGCCAAGGGCAACCCAGTAGCTCAGACACCGAATCGGATTTCTATGAAGAAATCGAGGTGAGCTGCACCCCGGACTGCGCCACCGGGAACGCCGAGTACCAGCACAGCAAAGGTAGCCACCTTGTCCCTCCGGTCCCCGGTCCGCCCACTGCACCCACACTTCCTTGCATCTCAGGCCAGGTGGAAGATACTCCTTTCCCTTGGGGCAGGATGGCTGGGCGTTGGGTTGGGGGCGTCTGAACAACTCTTGCTTTCAGCACCTTGGTGTGTGTGGGGTCTCTTGTGTTATCGCATTGGTGGGAGTGAGAGAGTGACAGCTGTGCCGGGACGAATGTCAGCGTTGACACAAGTCCTAGGCTTGAGAGATCCCAAATGCACCCTAGCCCCCCAGAGTTTTGTGGGAACGATTCAGCTGAGCTTGGAAGACCCCTTCCTTCGGGTAGGGCAAGATCAAACGCTAGTCCGGGCAGTTTTGTGACTGGAGGGGTGCAAGGCACATGGAGGCGCGGAAGCCAGGAGTGTATAAAGGACCGTAAAATCGCGGCGGACTCTGGTCTCCGGAGTGCTGCAGCCCTCCGACCAGTTTGCACGTCGGTCAGAGGTCCAAATTACCTTGTCACTTCCCGGGCTGGCGGCGCCAGGTCGGAAATGGTCCCAATGGTCTAATTGCCTTTGGTCTCCGGTTGCATTTGAAAAGGCGGGGATTAGGCCCACCCCCTCCCCCCCTCTCCCTCAGACTCACTTCTCCACCCAAAGGAAAAGCAACTGCAGGGGGCTAGAGCCCCACCCTTCTCTAGGGTGGGGTCTAAGGGTTTGGTACTTTAACTTCAGAACTCCTCCAGGGGCTAATGGGAGTCGGGGTGGATAGCTCAGAAGGGAGCCTTTATACCAACAATATCCACTCCTAAGAATAAAAAAACAAAACAACAACAACAACAAAAAACCTCCCACAGCACATACACCCCACCCATGGGGATGGGTGGGAAAAGCTTGCTAGCACCTACTTCTAGGCCTGGCAGCCCACACCACCTTCTTGAGTACCCACCTCCATTTCCTACCATCATACCATCTGCTTACCCCAGACCCTCTACTATACCATGCCCTTACAACCTGTGCTCAAAAATGTCACTCCTGCAATATAGGCGACCCAACGCATTCCCACACCTCTACTGGCATTGTGGCATACACACAAGAGCAGGGAAGCTTCACTGCATGCCCAACAATCTACAACGTATTAACCTCAAGAGTTCATAATGTTCCAACACATCCTTTGCCATCCCTGCCAACGAGAGCAGAAGAGCTCAGGGGATCTGCCCTTTGCAGCGCCCAGGGGCCAAGCGGGAGAGAAAGGAGGCCCAGAGCCTTTAGATACCGCATGCCAAACAGTCACTCTAGTACAGCCCCAAATCCGTTCTGTTCCAATCATCCAAGACCTTCTCCCCAACAGAATCAGTGACTGAGGTAGCTAAGGGGTTCTCCTTCTAACGCTCCTCCTCCAGTTTGAAGTCAGCATTGTTTGTGTTGTGTCTCTGTTGTGCACCTGTGTGCTCTGGGCTCCTGTGCAGGGCCAGGCTCCGATGCACTGGGCGGCAGTCCTAACAGTGGCAGCGAGATCCCCAAGAGTAACAGTGGCAGCGGCAACAGCGGCTCACAAGGCACCCTGGCCTGCAGCGCCAGTGATCAGATGCGCCGATACCGCACCGCCTTTACCCGGGAGCAGATTGCACGGCTGGAGAAAGAGTTCTACAGGGAAAACTACGTTTCAAGACCACGGAGATGCGAGTTGGCAGCAGCCCTAAACCTCCCTGAAACCACCATCAAGGTAGGCTCGGCTAGGATGCTCGAGGCGGGCATGTACCCAGGTTAGAAGGAAGGAAATGCCAACAGCCGGTCTACTGAATTCCAGCTGAGGAGTCTGGGCCTGGCTTCTCCAATCTGGTACGCGCAGAATTGCCCTCTGACAATTCTGTGGTATCGGTGGAGAATGATGAAGCAGCCACTGTCGCCAAGAGGCATTTTTCTTTCCCCTAGGCAAATAGACTACAGGGGCAGGTGACTAAGAGTGATAGTGTCCCAAAGAACAGGGATGGAAGCAAGGCGTAGATCTTGGGGAAATGTCTTTTGCCTCCACCGACCATTGGAGGCAGGCCCTGCTACTAGCATCCTCACTCCAGGTTGTGATGCTGAGGCCGGTGGGCAGGACCAGTGGTTTCAATCTGGGATGGCGGTGGGTGGCCTGCCCTTGTGCGGCATGAGTTGGTTTTAGTTCTTCCCTGCTCTGTGGGTACTGCCCCCACACGCCGCCACTCCCCGACTTGGACCCCGGGCCTTGCGCAGTCATCAACACCCCCCTCCTCCTGTTCCTCTCCCCAGGTGTGGTTTCAGAACCGACGCATGAAAGACAAGCGTCAGCGGCTGGCCATGACGTGGCCTCACCCGGCCGACCCCGCCTTTTACACGTACATGATGAGCCACGCGGCGGCCGCGGGCGGCCTGCCCTATCCCTTTCCGTCGCACCTGCCCTTGCCCTACTACTCGCCCGTGGGCCTGGGCGCAGCGTCCGCCGCCTCGGCTGCCGCCTCGCCCTTCAGTGGCCCGCTGCGCCCGCTCGACACGTTCCGCGTGCTCTCGCAGCCCTACCCGCGACCCGAACTGCTGTGCGCCTTCCGCCACCCACCGCTCTACCCTGGCCCAGCGCACGGACTGGGTGCCTCGGCCGGCGGCCCCTGCTCCTGCCTTGCCTGCCACAGCGGTCCCGCCAATGGGCTGGCACCGCGGGCCGCCGCCGCAGCCTCGGACTTCACTTGTGCCTCCACTTCCCGCTCGGACTCCTTCCTCACGTTCGCCCCCTCTGTGCTCAGCAAGGCCTCCTCCGTGGCATTGGACCAGAGAGAGGAGGTGCCCCTCACCAGATAAGGGGTCGCCCTCGGGCTGCCTGCTGGCTGCAGGACGCGGTGGGGTAGGGTGG
Organism: Acomys percivali; assembly: GCA_907169655.1. NCBI lineage: Eukaryota > Metazoa > Chordata > Mammalia > Rodentia > Muridae > Acomys > Acomys percivali. The sequence continues at coordinate 147,189,349 of OU015744.1, read as the reverse complement.
GGCCTTCGGGATTCCGCCAGCGTCTCATCTGCTACCCTTCTTCCCAGACGCAGAGGGGAAAAGGAATGGGGGGGACGACACCACAAAGGACTCGGCCTAGAGGATCCAGGAGCCCCAGAAGTGACAGTGGCTGTTGCTGCTTGGGAGCAGAAATAGGGTGGGAAAGCAGAGGTTGAGAGAGCTTCCTCTGGGGTAGTTAGTCTCCACGATACCACAACCTTGTCAGAGGTGGAGGCCTTGGTTCAACAGCTAAACAAAATTCAGCAACAACAACCCCCTCCCACCCCCCCTCATATCCTTCACCTGGGCCCCCCACTCTCCTGTCAAGGGCAAGCGTTGAGAAGGGAAATTGCTGTCTCTTAGATCAAAATGCTGTGTATGCAGAGCAGGTAGAGATTAATCTTCACCAGCTTTTCCATAGCATGGCAGGGGGCTTGTTGATGGCAACATAGCAGCCATTTAGGGAAGAGATGATTTACTGCCTGGGAGACTCTTGCCCGTGACAAGGAGCCTGGGGCCTGTCTCACCTTCCTAGAGCCTCAACCACATGGCATCATTTGGATTTAGTCTCCACAGCTCCCCTTCCCCCCCACCCCCACCCCGTGACCTCTTTGCCTATTCCTGGCTTTGTGACATCTCTCAACGTGCAGCTCCAGCCTCCTCCCTTTCAGTTTGACATTGGCAGGGAAGCCACAGGGGCTCCAGGGTCCCTAGGCAGCTTCTGCCGGGGCGAGCCTCTTCTCCCTTAACCCAGCACACACCCTGATTAGCAAGTGATGTGTGAGGAGAGCTTTCGAATGTTTGAATGTATGTATAATAATTATCACCACTGGGCTGGCCCACCAAGCCCTGAGCTGAGCTGTGATAACAAGGCGCCCTGGGAAGAGCTTAGGGAACGGGGACTTCTTACGTCCTTCGGCCATTGTCTCCCCAAATTGCCTTGGCTTTCAGCTGCCAGTAGAAACCTTCAGCACCTCTGGAGAACCCTGCCTCTACCCTCACCAGGGTTTATTTGGGAGCCACTCCCGTGAACTCCAGCACGCATCCTTGTAGCCAGTGTTTGAGGAAAAGGACAACTTAAACCAACCAGTGCAAGCTAGCTTCACCCCACTGGGAGGGAGCGGTTCTACCCGTAGGGAACAAGAATTTGGTTTGGTTTGGGGTTTTTCTTTGCAGTCCAAAGAATTTGCTGTTATGATTTGTTAACCATCTTGCAATAAAAGCTGAACACAATTCTTACTTTAGCATTTAAACATAATTTTTTTTTTTTTTTTTTTTTTTGGCACCAGGGAGCACATTCTTGAATCGCTAATCTACCTACAATGGGGCATGTTATAGGGAAAGAATAAAGGAGATAGACTCAAAAAAAAGGGGGGGGGGATCTCCTAAGTCCCTGTTGGCACTGGCAGGATCCAAACAGACATCTCAGGAAGATGAAAGGCTGTCTTCCAGCTGCCTTGGGTGTATGTTTGCTTAGTTCTTAGGATATCTGTGACTTACAATAAGTAGTTTGACCCCTAAAGCGTTGAGTCAGCCTAGAGCTCACACCTCTAATGGATGGATTCTTCCGTTGCTCCAATAGGGCTCTCCAGGGATGCGGTCTCCTTAAGAACTTCCTCCAGCTCAACCCCTGGAGCTAAGTGGGCAGTGACAGGTGCTGGACCACTGCAGAGAGCAGTGCTTCCTGGTGGAGTTGGGTCTCCATCCAAGCATAGGAGGAAGTAGCTGGGTGAGGGTTGGGGTGATCTTAGTGTGACCCATCCACATGCTAGAAATCCTTCCTGGAGAATGGAATTCTAGGACTTCAGGTGGCGCTTAGCAGTTCCACCACCTACTCAAGAGTGGCTCATTTTGGAATCCTGGCTCAAGAACTTTCTTGGGAGCCTAGGAAGCCTTGGATTATATAGCAGGAAGGGGTCTCTGCTGGGCAGGTGGAAACTCCACAAATGTCCTCTGCCCTTCGCCTTCTTATGCAGTGGTCCCTGTGTGGGGCCTTCTACCCTACCCAGCAACTGTACCCCTTAACCTACCCCACCCCCAGGGCCTCAAAGTTCACTCCAAAGCCAGAGGCTCCCTAGTGCCAAATTCCAGCAAATTTTGCAGTTGCTCCGCATCGGGCAGAGATTGCTTGCGACAGGTAAATGGGCTGCGGGTTGCCTTAATGCCAGGCGTATTTTCAGTTAATAGGGAGGGAAAATGAGGTGTCTGCAGCGATATTGGAAAGTACAAGATCGATGATCCGGCCTCGTGTCCAATCAGCAGCCTTTAATTGACTGTATTTTCTGGGTAATTGAGCCTCTCTTCCTCCAAATTGAAGTGGAAGATATAACAATACATCTTGCCAGGAGGAATTACTCATTACTTCATAATGAAATTTCCCTTTTGCCAAGGTTTGCGGTTTGGCGGTAGGCACCACTTCTCACTCTATGCCCCCATCTCCCTGCCCCACCCGTAGAGTTTAGCTTGCCTGCACCAGGCCATACCATCTGGCTTGACATGCCCCACTTTGGTTGGGAGAGCGGAGTTGACTGTGAAGACGCTGTCCATCTCTGCCTTCCATTTCAGCCTGCAGAAGGAGTAGGACAGGACAGGCAAGAGGCCTAATGTGGAGTGTTTTCTTTTTTAAACTTCTGATTATTTTGTCTTAGCTGAACCCTGATGAGGTACCACTCTTCCCCCCCCCCCCCCCCAGGCTCTGAGCTGTGCGCAGCCAACAGTGGCCAGGGTGCATCCTGGAGCTTCAGATGCTTGATTCCCATCCATACCCTACCCCCATCCCCATCCCATCCCACTCCTCCCCCCCCCCCCCCCCCCCCCCTCCCCCCCCCCCCCCCTCCCAGCCCCACCCCCATCCCACTGGGCTTTGGGCGCTCTGACTCCAACAAAGTTTAACATTTCACTTCCACCTCATTTCCTCCTGCAGCTTCTGAGTCCTGGCAGGACCTGCAGGGCTGGAAACAAGGTCCGGTGCTCAGCTTGGGGCTTTGCCTAGATCTGCAAGACTAACCGCCCTGCAGCCCAAGTGTGCGCAAGGCCCCGGGCCATCGCTGGCTTGTTAGCGTGTGATTGATTGCCTTATTAAAGCGTGTTCTTGTAAGTGTGACCAAACTGATTGCATTGCATATGTTTGGGATAATGCTCATCTTAAACAACAGGATAAAGCGGATGAGCTTGGCAGAGCCTCGAAGATGAAATGATTCCGGCCAGCAGTCCCCTAACTCTGGCATTAAATTACCCAGTTACATACCAAGTCACTTAGTTCTTCCACCCTTACCACTATTTTTTTTTGGGGGGAGGGAGTGGGAGGAGCTTTGCAGTTTGATCGCATGGTCTGTCCCACTGATGGTTTTTCTAGTCACCATAACAGACCCACCTTCCTAGGCTCCAAACCTGTCAGAAATCACCTGACATGGAGTCTCCCCACACTCCAGGCAGCAGGAAGAAGGGAAACCCATCTTGCATCCCGTCACCCACAGGACACAGCCCTAGACAGTCACTCAAAAATGGGAGCCTTGGGTCCCCCACAGTATGTCTCCTCCAACCCAAAATGCTTTTCATGAAAGTTGAAAAGATCCCTTTGTTCTGCAGGCCTCTCCTGCTCCATTGCTCCTATTCTTCTCCAAACGAGGAGACACCCGCTGCCGTATGTTCTCCTGAGAGCATGGGTGTCACAGTGGACAGTTGTGCCGATGCCCAGATGGATGGCACACTCCAAGTGGGATGAGCTGTTTGTATTAAGCATCCTTTCCCTGCACAGTGAGGGATGGGGGAAAAAGACTGTAGCAAAAGGAGGGGAGGGGGCGTCTTCTGATAATCTCCACTCCCAGCCATTAGTTGCAGCAACATCTTCTTTCCACGGGCCCCATTCCCAACAAAGAAACCCTCCTCTTGTCTCCACTCACTTTCTAGGACCTGCCCTAAAAAAGCCAAGCTGCTGGGAGACTGAACTTCCTTAGGAACACCTTTGGGAAATGCCGGAATTCTGACTTGTTCAAGATGATGACCGTCATCAGGACAAATCAGAAACAACCCCACTCTTCAGGGTGTCATTTGTAAGCGCAGTCGCACAGATTCGTTTGCAGTCCCCAGCTAAAACAGGTCTGAGTAAGCGAACTGATGTAACAGTAAGATTCTTTCCCTAACTCCCTCCTCCCAGGCTCTGCATGGGCAAGCACATCAGAGTGCAACAGGGAAAACACTAAGGCCGAGTTCACCATTTGCCCAATCAATGTACGGGACCCCAGAAATGTTGACCCTAGGAAAAAACATCAAATCCTAACTATAAACCCCATCACACTATCTACAAAACAAACAGAAACACAAAGTCGTTTCTAAAATTGCCTTCTCAGCAAAGAAGTATGTGATATTCTGAGCAGGAGGGAGAAAGATTGCCACTTAAAAATAACATGAAAGCATTAAGTAATTATTTAAAACAAGGCTGTTTAGAAAAATATTTGTATTTATTGCAGCTGCTCAATTGGCCTCGTTAAAGTCGGCAAGCATTTAAATTGTGTTACAATCTCATTTAAATCCTGCTCGGTTCCAGCAGGCTGAAGAGCCTGAATAGACCAATCACTTCATAATGATGATGAATGAGAAATTAATTCAGATACAAGCAAGACAATTTAGGCCTTCATCTGTTTAAATAGCCTTCCAATATTATTCGCGATCGCGGGTCACAGATTGAATCAATTGTCCAATCTTGTGAAAGTCATATCCTTACATCTTCATCCAGATTATTTATAGCGCAGTGAGGGCTGCTGAAAGGTAGACGCCGTTAACAGGGACAATTACTTAAAGGGAAACGTTTATAAAATGGAAAACAAATGCCAGGCTTGGTAACAAATGGAATCAAACGCAGCCATTCCAATCTGGCAGCTGAAGGGAAGGGAGCGGGCACAGCCGCTCAGGAAGAGGGGCGGATTCTGACCTCTTCTGGGCCCAGGTGAGGCCGAGAATCCAGGGCGCGTGCGCTGTCGCTGTCGCCGAAGCGAACCCGGCAATCTAACCCCTGCTTGCTTTAGGTTCTTCGTTGCTAGTGCAGGAGGTAGCCTGCAGTTTTCCGGGACCGGCATCTTGAGGAACACCCACCCCCCCACACACACACCCCAAGGGTCCCAGTTTGTGCCTGGGTCATAGGTCTCCTTATGCGGAAACTTGAGCCTTCCTTAGGCCACCACTGTCAGGTGGCCCCAAGGCCTCTGGCCTTTTTGAGGTGGAGATGCGGAAACCGTCCTGGGCGTTCAGAGTGGGAGGTTGCAGGTGGTGTTTGGACTCTGAAGGCTGCAGAAGCAGAAGGGCTCTAGGTTCCTTATGCCCCTTGCTTTTGCTCCCCACTGCACACCACACCCGGCTGCCGCCTTCCCACCGGAGAGCAGAGCCCGATCTACCCACCCTGAAGTGTTCCGTCCTGAATCTAAATCTTGAAATAGCCTCTTCCCACAAGGCCAGGCTCCTTTCATCACCCCTCCTTTGTCAGGAAGTCCTCTGCCAGGACCCATGGAGTTAGGGCGATTGTTACAACTTCGAGGTGACAGGTGCTTTCCCAGAGTGTCTACACCCCACCCCCATCACGACCTATGGCTTGTTTAGGAAAGACCCGCGTGGAGCTGGCAGGGAGATGGGTCGATTTCTCTGGGGTGGGTATCAGCACGCTAGGGATCTAACTGCGCTTCTCATCTCCGCCAGCCAAGGAGCCAGTCCCCGGGAAAGAGGGCCTTCTAGGCGGCGCTCTTGGGGGGAAGTTAGTGGGGCGGCCTCAGAACGCAAGAGCAGGGAAGCCCCGACCATTCCATGCTCAGAGCCTGGAGGAAGACAGGAGAGCAAGTGGATCCCGGGAAACACAGGAGTCTGAGCTGCACTCCAGCCCTGTCTGTCCTTGAGGGGGTTTATTTTTTATTTTTCAGTTTTTCCTACTCCTGTATTTTTCTATTTGAAACAAAAGCCCAACTAACGGATTCCTGGCGCTCTGAGGACCCCACTCCTGGGAGCGACTTTGATGTATTGCTGTCCAATTAGTGCCTTTAATTGGTGTCCTCGGGGACGCGCAGGCCGAGAGCTGGGACGCAGCCTCCTCTCGACTCTCCTGCACACTGGAAAGGTAAAATTTATAACGCACTGTGGGAACCCCTTGGGAGAGCAAGGAGCAAGGAGGCAGAGAAGGGAGGGTGGCTACTCCATCTTGCTGAGGGTGCATCCTCCAACTTCGGGGATCCTTGGGAACGGTCTAGAATACGTGTGTTCAGCTCAGGCTTCGGTGCAGAGGAGTTAGGGCGGCTAAGTCGCTGAGGATTATCAATTTCCTTGCAGAAAAACCAAGGGAGTTTGCATTGTCTGTAGCTGCCCAACCCCATGTGGTCTCCCATCTCGTTAATAATGGCTGTTTGTTAACAAGGATGCGGAGGTTAAATAATCCGGGTGGAAGATTAAACACGCCTCATCAAGGCGCCCGGGAGCTGAGACCTGCAGCACAGCCAGCTAGCTTGCTGGAGCCTGGAGGATGGTGAGAGTAAAGAGCTGCCCTGAGCACTGAGGTGGAGGAGAAGAGGTTTAAGGCCCTTGGACCGCTCAGCTCCCACACCTGCTAAGCAGAGAGTCCAAAAGAGAGAGGCAGCTCCAGTAGGAGGTGGTTGTCAGATCTGTGGAGGAATCTTCTCAGGGATCAGAAAGCAACTCTTGGTCCTGAATTCCAGGCTCTCGTGTTCCAGTTAGACCACTAAGAAGTAAGGGCTGTTGGTATTCCATGTGACTAGCACCCCAATAGCCACAGGAAATGTGGCTCCTGGCTGAGCACTGTCCTTTCATAGCTGTGTGAGTGGCATCCCATTATTTTCCCGAGTCCATTTCTTTTCTTTTCGTTCTTTCCTTTGTTTGTTTGTTTTGTTGTTTTGTTTTTCAAGACAGAGTTTCTATGTGTAGCCTTGGCTGTGGTGGACTTGATTTGTAGACCAGGCTGGCCTCGAACTCACAGAAATCTGCCTGCCTCTGCTTCCCTGCAGTTTTTCCATTGTACGAAATAGACAGGAGACAAGGCTTCATGCAGATGATGTATCTTTTTTCTTTCTTTTCTCCATTGTCCCTGCAGAATTAGAGAGAGGAGCAGTTTTTCCTATGCACGGTCGGTCTCTACTTAACCTTGGAGAATTCAATCAAGGAGGATTCTATTTGGCAAATATTTAGTACCTAGTATGTGCTAGTCATAGTGCGATGTGTGCTTTTTAAACTGGAAAGCAGACTAGCAGTTCCTATTTTCCCTGCTCACCATTCCCAAATATGTGTCATCACGGACGTCAAGGGAGGACGTTTTGAAGAAGAGAGCCTAGAAGGCGGATGAGTTTGTGAGACAGAGAAGCTGTTGGGTGAGGTGTGATGGACCTGCTTAAAAGCAGTCAAGGACTTGAAGAGGCACTGGGGACGTCAGTGGGGACAGACCGTGCACACAGTAGCTCCTTGAGGGGCTTACAGGAAAAGAGGGAGAAGGCCTTCTGGAGCCCTGGTGATGTGACAGTGAGCAAAGGATCTCAGAACTTGATAAGAAAGGATGTGTGTATCTAATCTGGCCAATTTTATATTTACACATTGTCTCAACAGTTGGAATTATGCTTGTTACCTAATTTCAAAAGAAATCACCTTCAGTTTTTCATTTGTTTTTGTTTTTGTTTTTAAACCAGAGAACTAAGCCGCTAGGCTGGTACTCCAATCTTTCCTCTCATAGCAAGTTGTAGATGAGCCCCCATTGGCCTTTCCTACAGACAGCAGGAAAGGTGGCTTCCTCATTTGTTTACCTTCGGCTGGAAAGTCCAGAGGCCAGAGGGATGGTGCTGGGCAGTGACATAGCCAGTGCTGGTACCCTCCTCTGCTCTGCGCTTGCCTGGGATCACTTCCCTTGATTCTCACAGTCTTCTGAGTTGAGCACGGGCTTCGTTCTTATTTTGCAGAAGTTGAGACACAGGGAGCTTGTAACAGGCTTGTTGTGGACCTGTGTTACCCAGTCAAGGAGGCATTCTGACCCCAGAACTCTTGTCAACCACTCCACTAAAGCTGACCTCTTGGTGTAGCGGGGCAGCTGAGAGCTGATGAAAAGCATGTTTCTCCTAGAGTTGCTAAGATCTAAAATCAGCTCTAGGTAAAGGCAGCTAGTGTGTGAGTGGGATGGGCTAACACTCATTTGTGCCTGCTGCTAGGTACCCAACCCATAACCACATGCATGCTAGGTGAGCACTCTGCCTTACATGTCTAATTATTATTATTATTATTATTATTATTATTATTATTATTATTCTTTTTGAGAGAAGTTCTCACTATATAGCTTTGGCTGGCTAGATGTGTAGCCAACTTAATGTACAGATCAGGCTGGCCTCAAACTCACAGAGATCTGCTCGCTTCTGCCTCCCATGTGGTGGGATCACAGACATGTGCCATCCCCCTACCCGGCAGATCTCTATTTCTAAAGAGCCTAACTCCTTTTTGTCTTCTAAAAATACAGTCAATGCTTCGTTGGTGAATGTTCTATAAGCAATGCAACCCAACAAATGAATCAATCAATAAACATTTTTTAAAGTACTTTTTATATGGCTGATACGAGACCAGAGTTTGCACGATGTCTTCACTTCAATACGGTGTTGATATGGCTTTCTTAGGACCCTCTTCCCTCACAGTTAATTTGTACTTTGTTTGAAAATAACTCATTAGTGGTGTCAGCTGTGGTCAGGATGCTCCCATAGTGGGAGGTACACTAGCTTTGGCAGGAAGTTACCTCAACTCATTTGCTGTTTGATTCAGACCCTCCATTTCTTTAGCATCGGAAGAGTAATGTTTTACAAAATATATAAAATGCAAGTATGTTTACACTTACTGACTGAAACATAAATAATTTGAATCACACAGAAACACACATTCTGGAAATCAGGGCTTAGACCTCCACTCTGCTCCTTAAAAGTGGTGTAAACTTGGAAGTTTCCAAACCTAACCCTCCGTTTCCTCATCTTCTTGATGGAGAGGATGACAATGGGCTGGTGGTGGTTGTTTAGAGCTTAGCTGTTTAACTAGTCATAATCTGAGTCTCTGTGGGCCAGGAGCCTTGACGCATGTCTCTAGCAAAGTTGGACTGCTGGAGCTGAAGTCTATCTACCAGAGGGTCAAGGAGGGAGGAGAGGGCTCCAGGCTCACCCACACAGTTACCGGCAGAATTAACCTTCATTGATTTGGCTGAAGGCCTCAGTTCCCCGTCTCAGCTCTCTGCCATGTGAGTCTACACCTGGAGTAACTCCAGTAGGACAGTTGTCTTCTTTCAGAGTGAGTATGCAAGGGGTGGGGCGTGTGGAGCCCCACAGAAACAACCATTCTTTTGTCAGGTAACTGTGGAAGTGATACACCATCACTTGGGCTGTATCATAGTCGTTAGAAGTGAGCACGGTCCAGCCCATGTTCCAGGGTCAGGTGCACAGGGCATCCAGTCTAGGAGGCAGGAATCTTCGGGTGTTATCTTCGAGGCTGCCCCTGCAGACTTGTCTTACTGGGTTGCTGCAAGCACGACATGGCTTTATAGTTACAGAGAGTTAGGACAGCCCCTCGGATTGCCACTATCTCCCACTGATCCGATGGAACCCCCAGCTCCTCATGAATCTTCATAAAGAGTCCCCTACCCCAACTGTGGGCTCCATCCATCCTGTTTTTGAGGGAAGGTCTTCCAGTGGCCTATAGCTTGACAATTGGGCAAGCCTTAGTGGTCAGCGAGCCTCAGGGATCAGCCCAATTCTGCCTCCCCAGTTGCAAGGCAAGCATTTTACCAAACTGCACTATCACCAGGTGGTGGTGGCGGCATATGCTTTAATCCCAGCACCGGAGAGGCAGAGACAGCCAGATCTCTGTGAGTTCGAGGCCAGCCTGGACTATAGAACAAGTCCAGGACAGCCAGGGTTACACAGAGAAACCTTGTCTTGAAACAAAACAAAACTAACCTCCTCCCCACTCAAAAATCAAATTAAAAAAAAAAAAACCAAACTGAGCTATCTCCCTAGTCCTTTATCATCATCATCATCATCATCATCATCATCATCACCATCGTATATAGTGTGTTTGTGAGTGCAGGTACAGGTGTTTCATGGTATTCAGGTAGAGGGTGGAGGTCAGAGGAAGACTTTCAAGAGAGTTGGCTGTCTGTTTCTATTTTGGTTCTGGTGATCAAACTCAGGGGTCAAGAGATTTTTATCTTGTGATCCCTGTTTCCGTTTTTGAGACAGGCTCTTACTATGTAGTGCAGGCTGGCCTTGAACTCAGAATCTTCTGGCTTCAGCCAGTCTGGATTATGAGTGTGAGTCACTATACCCAGCTCTGAACTTACAGTAGGGTGAGGCAGCTTGGACAGAGGCAGGGTTCTGGGAGAGCGGTTTCAGTTCCTGGCTGTTGCGGCTGTGAGGGCAGCAGCTGTTTACTCTCTTAGACTCTCTAGAGCTCTGGTCTTCTGAGGCGGAGGCTGTGACCAAATGAGGCAGCAAGCATAGTGAACTTTCCTGGTCGTCCCTTTTTGTTCTTTTCCTAACCCTTTATCCCTAATCATCCCATGACCCCTTGGACGGAGATTTAACTGCACGTCTCACTGTCTGGGGTCAGGGAAAGCAGAGGACACTGTTTGCAGACTCTGCCCACTAGATTTCTCACAGAGTTGGGGCAGACTGCTGCTGCTGCTGCTGCTGCTGCTGCTGCTGCTGGTGAGTTAGCTGTGGAAAGATCAAAGCTGCGGCATCTTAGAGTCGTCTGCAGGAGACTGTACACCAGGCCATGCCCTAACTTAGCTGGATGTGACCCTCACCATTGACAAGCTGGATGGCTGTAGTTTTTCCAAGCTTTCCAAGAAGATCTCGAGGCCAAGAAATAGGCCATTTACCAAGGTCGGGTGACCTTACGTGCCTGTCATATTTTACTTGGGCCAACATAACATGTCCAGATTTAAAGGCTAAATCTGTGTCTCTCAATGGCCGCTCTAGGAACAGGGCACTCCAGTTGAACCTCTCTGGAGCTGAACTCCGTGCACCCAGTGAAAGGCGAGGGCTGGGGTGGGGGTAGGGTGGGGTGGACAGGACAATGACAAGAGGACACACCAAACCAAACTGAGGCAATCTGGCATACTTTCACCTACACGTCGCCCTCTTAAACCACCAGGAAGGAAGTGCAGAAGAGGGCTTACAGGCTGAAGCCTGAATCCCAGACTCTGGAAGATAAGCTCTGTGTTGACTCAAGTGCTCTGCAGAGAGGGGGGAGGGGGAGGCTGGGAATCCAACCCGCTTCTGTTATCTAAATGACCAGAACTGGCCAGGTGCCTTTCGGAATTAACATTGTTTAAGATCAGAGCTAGGCTGGGGGGGGGGGGGGGGGGGGGTGGTGGGTGGGGGTGGGATGGGAGTGGGAGTGACTGTGGAAGAAATAGGTATAAAAAATATCCTGCCATTCTACAGAAAACTTCCTAACCCCCAGGAAAATACTATCAGAGCTAGCAACCAGACTAGGTTGGCTTCTGCAATATTGTGATTTTTCTGCATAAAATATTTTTTCCCTGCAAAAAACATGGCTACTTGCATAGTTGTTTTAAAATTGATTTAGTCCTAATGCAGTTCAGATAGGATTTGTTAAGGACGCATTCTTCCTGAAGCCAACAAGGGAACAGCAGAAGAAAGAGGGTACCTCAGCTAACCACTCCAGCCACAGGCTGCCTCTGAGACACAGCCTGTGGCCCCTGCTCCTGGAGGGCTACATTTGTAGCTGAGCTCTTGGTGTACAGTGCATGCGTTCTCAGCTTCTTGGAGGTGATCTAGGCTCAGCCATTGGTCATTAGACTAAGCTGAAGCTGTGCCTCGCTTCTGAGGATTTTTTAAAAATAAATTAGAGTTACTTGAGATTCTACTCTTATTTTTACCTATAACAGGTTTTTTTTTTTAAACGTAGTGATTTTTAAAAAATGATTTATTATGTATACAGTGTTCTGCCTGCATACCAGAAGAGGGCACCAGATCTCATTATAGATGGTTGTGGGCCACCATGTGGTTGCTGGGAATTGGACTCAAGACCTCTGGAGGAGCAGACAGTGCTCTTAACATCTGAGCCATCTCTCCAGCCCCTATAACAGGGTTTTAATGAGTTGTAGTGGTTCTCTTTGGGGGGGGGGGGTGCTTTTTCGAGACAGAGTTTCTCTGTGTAACCTTGGCTGTCCTGAACTGTAGACCGTGCTGGCCTTCAACTCACAGAGTTCCACATGCCTCTGGGATTACAGGTATGTGGCCACTGAGATTTGCCAGAAAAACCAATTCCATCATTTGGGGCCAAATTTGATGAAAGCTCTATTAAATATTAAATACCGACCAAGAGATAGACTTTGGTCACAACCATTCCCAGAATTTCCCAGCTGAGAGTAGCCATGTGCCACATGTTGCAGAGGTTTATAAGGACAACCTCTATGCCACAGGACTTTACCATGAGGCTTTGTTATTTCCCAAGAACTACAATTCCCAGCATTCCAAGAAGTTACCTGGTTCCTGGGCAGGTGGGGCTTATAGGTTAATTTTGGGCTTTACTATAGCAAGGGGTTCTCAGATGGCGTCATTGTGATTCCTCACGTCACTTATCCATTTGCCCAATAATGAACTCTTAGACTGTTTCCAAATCTTGCCGTTTGTGAACATTGTTGCAATAAACGTGGGATGCTCATATCTTTAGCAGGTGATGATCTCATCTTCTTGGAGTTCAGAGTTCACCCAAAAGATGGATGGCTAGGCTGAATGAAAGTTCGATTTCCAGTTTTTGTTGGGAAGTTTCATGCTGTCTTTTATAAGGCTGTACCAATCTGTATAATTATTCACAGTACAGGAGAGATTTACTCTTTACCACATCCTCATAGGCAGTTGCTTTTCTTGTGTGGCCTGGAACTTGCTTGTTCAGGTAGGCCTTGAAATTTCAGTATTCCTGCCCCAGACCGCTAATCTAAGTAGCTAGGATTCCACATCCCCCTGCCCCCCTCCCCGCCACTGCCGCACCCCCGCACCCCAGCTTTTGTTGTCAGTATGTTCACAACCAAAGGGTGATATGAACACCACTTTCTTTTCTCCTGGATACCTTCAGTTCAAACACACTAACCATCACATAGAAACTTTCTTTCTTTTTTTTTTTTTTTTTTTTTTTTGGTCTCTTACAAGCAATTAAAACTTTTTTTTCTTTCCCCCTATTTTCCCTTCCCTTAATTTGATACTAGCCATCCAAGGGTGTGCAGCAATATCTCCTTCTGCTTTTAGTTTGCTCTTTCCTGATGATAAGTGATGTGGGCGCTTTTCAGATACGTATTGTTGGTCATTTTGATGACTATCTTTGGAGGAAATACCTAGTCAGATTCTTAGCTCTTCTTCTTCTCCTTTTTCTCCTCTTCCTCCTCCTCCTCCTTCTCTTCTAATTTATTTTCTGTGTATGGGTCTTCTGCCTTCAGTGCCTAGAGTTACAGAGTTTCCAGCTACCATGTGTGTGCTAGGAATCAAACCTGGGTCCTCAAGAAGATTAGCCAGTGCTCTTAATTAATGAGTCATCTCTTTAGCTCTTTATGGAGCTCTCTCTCTCTCTCTCTCCTTTTCTGCTATTTTGCTATAAGACCTAATACATTTGGATATTAACCCCTTATCAGAGAAGTTGATTGCATCTACTCTCCCCTATCCATACATTGTACATTGATTTTTTCTTTTAATTTTGTTGATTGTTTCCTTTGTTTAACAATCTTTTTGTTGTTGTTGTTGTTGTTGTTGTTGTTGTTGTTTTGAGGGTTTTTGTAAAGTATCCAAAAGATCACCATCAAGGTCGACGTCAGGCAGCTTCCTCAGTACGTTCTCCTTCAGATCTTTCATTCACTTCAATTTGGTGTTTATCTCTTCTGTGAAATAAGAGTTCAGTTTTATGATGTGATGTGCACGTGAGACTCAGTAATCTCAGAGATGGGCATGGTGTGATATGGTGTACATGCTGTGCATTACACAATGTTTCTTCCTTGTGTTTTGTTTTGTTTTGTTTTAAAGATTTATTTATTATATTTATTGTATATGAGTGCTTTATCTGCAGAAGAGGGCATCAGATGACATTATAGATGGTTGTGAGCCACCATGTGGTTGCTGGGAATTGAACTCAGGACCTCTGGAAGAGCAAGCAGTGCCCTTAACCACTGAGCCATTTCTCTAGCCCTTGTTTTGTTTTCTAAAACTTATTTACCTTTATTTTATGTGCATTGATTGTTTGCCTGCATGTATGTCTACATGAGAGTGTCAGGTCTTAGAGTTACAGACAGTTGTGTGCTGCCATATGGGTACTGGGATTTGAACCCAGGTCCTCTGGGAGAGCAGTGCCCTTAACTGCTGACCCATCTCTACAGCCCCTTTGTTTTGTTTTGTTTTGAGACAGGGTTTCTCTGTGAAGCTCCTGGCTTTCCTGGAACTCTCTCTGTAGACTAGGCTTGCCTAGGCTCACAGAGAGCTGCCTCCCTCAGCCTCCCAAGAGCTGGGATTAAAGGTGTGCTTGGCCACCACCTTGGGACAACTTCCTCTTTATTTTGAAAAGCTTCTTGTAGAGGCTCAGGGCATCCACAAAGGGGCAGGGCAAATTCTGAAATGTTGGGCTGTTTTCCTGAGTTATTGTATGTCTTTAAAAAAAAAAAAAATTATTAGTTATATAATGTCTTGCCTGCATGTGTGCCTGCCCACCAGAAGAGGGCACCAGACCTCATTATAGGTGGTTTTGAGCCAATATGTGCTTGCTGGGAATTGAACTGAGGACCTCTAGAAGAGCAGCCAGTGCTCTTAACCTTTGAGCCATTTCTCCAGCCCCCAGATTATGTATGTTTGTATGAATATATGTCACTTACACGTTAGATTTTGAGTTTCTAAACTTAACATTCCTCTTCTTGGAGTCAAGTGAGACTTGGGTCCTTTTTCTATATACCTCCTTTTTAATACCATAAAGGACGTGTTTCAAACCAGAGTCTTTGCTGTATAAAATTTTAAGGTTTTTAGAGGCCTTTGCATTGTTTCAGCTGATGTAGAGTTGAATGGATAGGCTTTTAGTTTTCTTTCTTTTTTTTGAAAGAAAATTTTGCTGTGTATCCCAGGCTGGTCTTGATCTCAAGATCTTCACCTGAGACCTGGGTTACAAGTAGATGCTGTCATGTTTCCCAGTTGAAATGATTACTGTGAATTTAACTGTACACACACACACACACACACACACACACACACACACACACACACACACACACACAACGCATGCAAGCACACACACACAGGCGTGCACATACACACATACACATATACACACACTCACACACACGTGCACACACACAGATTTTTTTGTGCCCATCTGTATGCATGTATGTGCTCTACATTGGGTTATAATCCCAAGCCTCATAATATACCTTTGGATGTGTGTTACAGGCTTGTCTATTAATGGTGGTGTTTTATTCCTGTCTTCAATGAGAAACTATGGACTTGGCGATTTCCTTACCTGTTGTGTTAAGTCCCAGTGACATGAAGAGTTAGCTTGGCTTCCCCTTTTTTCCTCCTACAGTGTAATTTTTGGACAAATTATGCTTAAGAAATTGCCTCGACACAGATAGTGTTTGGAAGCTTGTGCAGTGTTACCCTTGATGGACAGTCTTGTTGCTTAAAGGAGGTTGCTTTGGTTATTGGCTAATGCACATGGCTTGCAGCACGTTCTGTGCCCACTACTCCCATCCTTCAAAGTCAATTACTCCAGCTTCAGGATGAAGCAATACATTCTTGAGGGAAGGGGTATCTGGAATAGCTTCATTTTTGTTTGCTGCAGGCCCTCTGTCTTTAATCCCATTTTTCAGGCCGTGTCCTAATTCCTATCACATTGGATTTAAAAAATATGTAGCAAATCGCACAGAGACCTGGCAGTGCTGTATGGACCAGGGGAGAAGAATTGATTTCTAAAATTATATTTCCAGTTACTATTATCTGTTTCTTTCTTTCTTTCTTTTTTTCAAAGGATGAAAATGCAAGTGTCTTTAGTCTGCTTTATCTCAGGAGCCAAAATGATCCAAATTAAACTGAATATTAATGTTGTGAGGGTGTTAAGTAGCTTTCAAAGAACAAGGTTAATATGAGCTGATTTAATTTTAGTACTTGGTAGCTTCAGTGAAAGGAATTAGCGCACCCTGCTAATAAGTCTGTTATAATTTGGTGATTGTTTTTTGTTTGTTTGTTTGTCCAGAGACAGAGTTTCTCTGTGTGTGGCTCTGGCTGTCCTGTAGACCAGGTTGGACTCAAAATCACAGCAATCCACCTGCCTGTTGCCTCCCAAGTCTGGGATTAAAGGCAAGTGCTACCAACATTCACTGATTTGGTGTGGTTTTGATCTAATATACATTGCAGCTTTAGAATTCCAATATTCATGTCAAACAATGTCTTGTATAATTGGTCTTTGTACATTTATTTTTCCAACCTTCTTCTTCAAAGCAGCTGCTAAATTGGAAAAAAAAAGTCATCCCATATGATTTAAAACATCACATTTAAAACACTCACCCTTAGCCCAAGCTCATTGTAAATTCTGAGGGATTGAAAGCAGTGGGTTTTGCTATTGCTGCAGAAGATAATTTGAGATCTTTTATCAAGAGAGCAGCGTGAAAGCTTTAAAATAGCTGAAGTGAAGTCGGCTCAGATTTGTAAAAGGCAGGGTTGCTTTCTAAGGAATAAAAAAGCAGCCAGCTCATGAAAAGAGGTTAGACTTTGAAACCAGGCAAACCTGAGTTCAAATCCCTCTTATCATTTATTAGCTGTATGTGAAAATTAACCTCCTAAACCCCAGGACCTTTCTGAGGAAGAATTCCTGCCCAGCTCTCAAGTAGAGACCAATTCAAAACTGATAGCAGTGCGCAGACTTCCTGCCTTCCTCCAAAGGCCGAATGATACCCACCCCCCCAACACACAAGAAGCTCCAGACCTGCAGATAAGGTGGGCGCTTTGAAGTGCAGACTCTGTCTGCAGGGATCCCCTCTCCTGCTGAGGAGATGGAGTCTGCAATGGGAATTGCAAATGATGTTGATAAAATCCTGTTTGGGGTGTTTGGAATCTTGGGAAATACCAAGGCCACCCCCCCACCCCCTCACCCCCCGGGAGACAGTGGCTGGGGTCTAGACTTCTGCTTGGTCACTTACAGAAAGCTAAGTAGCCTACAAAGGCCAGTTTCGGGAACTCAGTGATGCTCAGGACCATGAGAAGCCTTTCTTCCTCACTTTCTCTTTCTGAAGCATTCGGAGTTGACTTTTAGAGAGTCTAGCTGGGGATTTGGACCATGGGGAACATACCAATCCAGCTTTGTGCTCACATTTTCTTACAGCTATTTCTGATCTAGAAAGACAGTTCTCCCTCCAAATATTATTTATTTATTTATTTATTTATTTATTTATTTATTTGTGCTCTGTCTGCATGTACACCTGCATGATGCCAGAAGATGGCATCAGACCCCAGTATAGATGGTTGGGAGCCCCCATGCGGTTGCTGGGAATTGAACTTGGGACCCCTGGAAGAGCAGCCAGTGCTCTTAACAGATGAGCCATCTCTCCAGCCCCCCAAATATTCTTAATAGCGGCTTTCAGACTCTTTAAGATTAAAAACAAAACAAAACTATTTTTAAAAGCTGTGAAAATGTAATGTGTGTGCTGTTTGGCTTGTGCACTGTACGCATGCCTAGTACCTCTGGAGGCCAGAAGAGGGCATCAGATCTCCCGGAACTAGAGTTATAACAGTTGTGAGCCAACCAGTGAGTGCAGGGAATCAAACCTGGTTCTCTGGATGAGTAGCCAGAGCTCTTAACTACTCAGCCATCTATCTCTTCAGCCCCAGCATTTTTCAAACTCTTAAAAATCTCTTACAATAACAAGCTTCTTACAATGGATAAGCTCTTGAATAGAAGCTCTTATATGACC
Source organism: Acomys percivali (assembly GCA_907169655.1). NCBI lineage: Eukaryota > Metazoa > Chordata > Mammalia > Rodentia > Muridae > Acomys > Acomys percivali. The sequence goes on along the minus strand of OU015744.1, from coordinate 147,171,384 downwards.
CAGCACAAACACACACACACACACACACACACACACACTCCTCTGAAACAAATATTTGCTAAGACAATATTTACATTTTCTCACGGGTTCTGCTGGTCTCTTTCCCATTCTGTTCTATAGATGGTGTAACCCATAGATTTCTTTACTCACTGTATGAAAACCACCAGCCTTAAAGAAGTTGTTATCACCAACGTGGTGATCAGAGAAGATTCCAACTCTGCAGGATAGAGTCTTCCATACCCCCTCTGGCCCCAGTCACCCACTTTTGCCCATGCTGTACAGGCCTTGAACCCCAAAGACTGGCTCAAACTTGATCAGGCAGGTGAGGGTTTGTTTCCTTTTAAATTTACTGACTATAGTTTTGTGGGTCGCCAATGGTTCTAAACTAGATTTCCCAGCTCTTTCCTCAGACACAGCTGATGGCAACAACAGCTGGAAGGACTGAAAGAGTGAACAGGCCAGGGGGTGAGTTTAAAATGGTTTTAAGGCAGAGAGTAAAAGAAAAGCAGCGATCACTTTTGCGTTAGAGCCCAGCGCTTAGATAGTACTTTATAGCAGATGTTGAATTTACCTGGGTGGGCTGTCTCCCCTCCCCTCAGCTGTTGAATGCTTGGCTTGGCTATGCTAAAAGGCTAGCGTTGAAGGGAGTGTATTCAAGGCCAGTGTTTGCATAGATATCAACTAGATGCTGTGCGTGAGGCACTGGGCGTGTCCCCTGCCCCTCCACATGACTGGAAGCTAGAGCAGGCACACCGGTGTGCTCAGGGACTTGGAAATATGTCCCAGACCAAGGCTTTTCACATTTGAGTGTGTTTTAAAAACCACTGGGGGAAATTGGTTCATATAAAAGCTCCAGGTTTGTCTCCAGTGTCTCTAGAGCCAGGGTGGGGCCTGGACATGGCATATGTGTTAAGACACCAATAAAAATAAAAACCAACTAAATAAAACACAACAATAAACCAGGTGTCAAGGAGGCATTCCATAGTAAGTTTGAGGTCAACCAAGGCTACTTGAGACACTGTGTCAAAACAACAAACAAACAACAAACAGATAATTTATTCCGGTAACCATTTTTCTGCGTTCAGCCATGCCAACGGTGTGCCCATGGGTGTGTGGTACATCTCTAGAGCCTTTCATTTCACTAAATTGACACTCCCTATTCCCCTGACCTGTCTCAGACCCTGGGCTGGCCTTTCCAACTTATTAGCGTACTACTTCCGCCTCCCAAGTGCTGGGATTACAGATGTGTATCACCATGCCCAGGAGTTTGACGACTTTAGGTTTCTATAGTTTTGACTACCCCAGAGAAGGCACATAAATAGGACTGGACAGTGTCTGTCATGATGCTTCCGGTGGGGGAACAAGCATATTTTCAGGGTATTGTGGGAATGGTGTGGCTGAGCACAGCAGAGATGGGGACATCCTTGTCCTCCTTCTTTGGAAATGTGATGGGATATTTTGTCTTTTATTAGTGAGTCCTGACCCATAGTTTGTGAGATAGACCCTCAATTAGCCCTATATGCTATGTTGTTGGTAGGGCCAATTGTTTTAGTGGACATTTCTTTCTTTTTTTTTTTTTCCAAGACAAGGTCTCTCTGTGTATCCTTGGCTGTCCTGGACTCTCTTTGTAGACCAGGCTGGCCTCGAACTCACAGCGATCCACATGCCGCCTCTGCCTCCCAAGTGCTGGGATTAAAGGCATGTGCCACCACGCCTGGCTAGTGAGCATTTCTTTAATTAAGAGGATACTGAGGAAAAAAGATAAAATAAAGAAGAAAGAAAGAAAGACATCTTTCTAGAATCTCAAGAGCACATAGAATATAAATTTTGCTTCAGTGTGTTAAGGGCCAAAGATATGAATAGGAGAGAGATATAAGAAAATATCCACTAAATATTTCTCTTCCTGAAGGCTTCCTGCAGGTAGTGACATGTGAATGGAGGGATAACAAAAGTGGACTAGATATACAATAGAACACTATTCCTCTGCAAAGAAAATCAAAGTTCCATAGCTTGCAGCAAATCAGAGAACACTATGTTAAGTGCAAAAAGCCAGACACAGCAGGGTACATACTACATGATCTGCACTTACATGTTGATGCTAAGTAAGTTGAGCTGAATCATAAAGATGAGGTGTTAACCAGCAAAAAGTTCAGTGGGAAGGAAGATACCTTTTCTAGTACCTTGTGGTGACCTTGAGGAAATAGAAAGCCATGTGGTTGGCTGGAGATCCGGTACCACAGAGCGCAGGTCCTGAGTGTGCAGATAGATTCTGTAGGTTGAGGTAAGGCCTTGGCCTTAGTAAAGTGAAGTTGTTTCAGCAGGCATAAGCCATACTTTTGTTATTGCTGTTTTGTTTTGTTTTGTTTTTCAAGACGAAGTTTCCTGTGCATCCCTGGCTATCCGGGAACACTATCTCTGCAGATTAGGCTGGTCTCAAACTCAGAGAATCCAACAGGGCCAGATTTATATTGGAAAAGAATACTCAGGAGTCTTTGGGAAGCCGACTTGGGTGGGGTAGTAGTGACTATGAAGAGAGCCCAGTTAGGGGCATTAGTTGATGAGCCAGTTAAGGCTGAAAAACCTACTCAAAGAATGACCTTCAGCTGAGTTTTAAAGGATGAATAGGTATTTCACAACAACACTAAAAGAAAAAAAGACTAGAAGTTTTAGAAGAAATGTTCAAATGGGCTGTCGGCCCAGGCTGCAATGGGTGTGGGCCTGTGCGTATCACCATCTGCAGAATTTGAAGAGTAGAGAAGGAACATTGGGACATATTGTGAAGAGAATTTGTATTTTTGCAGAAGGTAACATAATTTAATAGGCTCTTCTTCAGGCGATGAGGTCATCTGGCTTATATCTTAGGACAATTAATCAACCACAGAAAAGTGATGAAACCCAGGAGCTGGGAGAGGAGTGAGAAAGGCATAAAGAGATGCTTCAAGATTTGTCTAATGAGTAGGCCCTTCTGAATTTATTAACAGCCAGGCACTCTGAAGCGGAGGCAGGAGGATCTCTATGAGTTCAAAGCCAGCCTGGTTTACAAAGCCAATTCCAGGCAGGCCAGGTGTACACAGGGAAACCCTGCCTCAAAACAACCACACACCAAAACAAAAATCCAAACCACCACAGCAAGCAGTTTATTAACAGAGTAGGCCAGGAATGCGGAGGTGCTAGGGAGCACTTTGGAGGCCTACCTGGATAAATGTGGGTCCAGGAACTGACCGGAGAACTCGACAGGACAGAGAATGGGATCTTCCAAGCATAAGGAAGAGGAGTAGGAAGAGTGATACCTTTGCCTTGGGAAATGTCCAAAATGAAGGCACTTGAGATACAGAGATGTCCACGCCGGGGGTCACTGACACCTCTCTGTGATGCTCAGGATGGACCAGGCTGAGGATCTTCTGTGGCTCACCCTTAACCAGGGCAGCATCCCTGAGGAGCACATGTTGTTGCCTCCATTTTAGTGGGGGCTGAGCAGCTGACGCTTTGGAATGCTCATGTAATTGGCTGATTACTAGTTCCTTTCCTCCTCAAACATTTTCAAGAAATCCCTGCCCTGCCATCCCATCCTCTTACTGTAAACCTTCCATCACAAAGCCTTTTGCCTTTCCATTCCTCTGCCGTCCCCTCATTTGATACAAGCATTCACAGAAAGAATGGTGCCAATTTGAAATGAGATACGTGTCCAGACTCAGCCTTCCCGAGAGATAGCTCTGCAGCACATATTTGTAAAACAGAGGAAGAACAAAGCCTGTCTCTTTAGTCTCAGGGAGGAAGAAATGGTCCGACTGTGTTCACCTTGTTAGGATATTTAGGAATAGCTGGGTATGGTACATGTGTTTGTAAGCTCAGTATACAAGGGGCTGAGGCAGGACTGCGGGTTCAAGCCTGAACTACATAGTGAGTGAGACCTTGTCACAAGACAAAACAAGAAAAGGGCGATAAAAGACAAGAAAATGTAGGAATAATGGTTTCCAATGAACAGCCAGACCCACTATTGCTAGGGAAGGAAAGGCACATGCTTTTTGAACCAACTTCAGTAACACCTGGGCTTCAAAGAGACTTGGCGCTTCTGCTGGGGTGTTGTTGAGCTCCTTCCTCAGATCTTCATGGATCAAAGTTCAGGCTCCCCCAGCAGCAACAGTGATGTCATGCATTCTGCTGATATCTAGGCCTGAAATTAGGACCAAATGATCAACAAGGCTCTCAAGTATCACCCGTGAAACAGCTTTGTTATAAAAGCCAGGACATGGGGCTGGAGAGATGGGTCAGTGGTTAAGAGCATGGGCTGCTCTTCTAGAGGTCCTGAAGTTCAATTCCCAGCAACCACATTGTGGCTTATAACCGTCTATAATGAGATCTGGTGCCCTCTTCAGGTGTATAGATGTACATGCAGGCAGAATACTGTATATGCAATAAATCTTTAAAAACAAAACAAAACAGGACAAAGGCCATCTACCTTCATTTTAGTTACCTGCTTGCTCGAACTTTCAATGCCTATCCTTCGCCCCAGCTTAACCTACAAAAAACTGCCATTCTACCTGGTTTAGTCTCTTACAGGTGGTGAACATTGAGACTCAATGTGGTTCTGGTGTGTGTGTGTGTGTGTGTGTGTGTGTGTGTGTGTG
>OU015744.1:147142884-147157529 GCA_907169655.1 Acomys percivali | reverse complement strand
TGTGTGTGTGTGTGTGTGTGTGTGTGTGTGTGTGTGTGTGTGTATGCTTTGCCCCTAGTGTTTAGTGCTGGGATCAATAGTGCACACCACCACAAATTGCCTTTTTTTTAAAAAGCACTTTATTGCCTGAGCTATCTTCCTTTTTCTTTTTTGATTGGCAACCCCATTTACTTCTCTCTCTCCTTTTCCCCCCTACCTCTTGTTCTTTCTTTCTTATCACTTTGTATCCTGATCCCAGCCCCCGCCCCCTTCCTCCCCCGTCTTCCTCCCCCCCCCCCCCCCCCCGGCCCCCCCTTCCCCCCTCCCCTTCCCCCCCGAAAAGGGGGGGCCCCCCCCCAGGTGGTACTTATTGGCATCTCAAGTCACAGCAGGACTAAGCACATCTTTTCCCACCAGGGAGTGACAAGGGAGCCCACCTAGGGGAAGGTGAACCAGAGGCAGGTAACAGAGTCAAGAACAGCCCCTACTCCTATTGTTACGGGACCCACATGATGACTAAGCTGTGCGTCTGCTACATATGTGTAGGGGTCTAGGATCTACACATGCTCTTTAGTTGGTGGTTCAGTCTCCGTGAGCCCCTGTTGGCCCACACCTAAACATAATAAAAGAGATATATAGCAAGCCTATAGCCAACATCAAAATAAATAGAGAGAAACTTAAAGAATTTCCACTAAATCAGGGACAAGACAAGGCTGTTTGCTCTCTGTATCTCTTCAATATAGTACTTGAAGTTCTAGCTAGAGCAGTGAGACAATTAAAAGAGATGAAAGGATTCCCCCACCCCTTTTGAGACAGTGTCTCGCTATGTATCTCTGGCTTTCTTGGAACTTGCTAGATAGAGTAGGCTGTCCTTGAAGTCAGAGCTATCCACCTGCCTCTGCTGGAAAAGTGTGTGCTACCATGGTTGGTTGGGTTATTTTGGTTCCCAGGCTGAGGCCGACCCTTTCTCTACTGAGGCCCCTGTCAGGACAATAACCAGATTCCCTCCTCACACCCTACTCAAAAATCAGCAATGCTGCCTGACAGTTGCTTCAAACAGCCCAGAAAGATTCTGCCTCATATTCAAGGCATTTTTTTTTCCAGCTGAACCTCTTCTGCTTAAACAGGTCAGGAGCTTACCTGTATCCAAACACACATCGTTTGCAACTCTGTTCCTGTCTGTATCGGAGTGGCTGTGGGCTTTCTGTGCCCACTGTTTGCCGAGCCATCATGTTTTCACTAGTGTGGTCCTTACAACCAAGCAGAATGAGATGTAAAAAGAAAGAGTTATGGAGGTCATCTTGCCCAAGATCAAAAAGCTAGGAGGAGGCATAGTCTGGGCTTGAGCCCAAATTCCGTGATTCGGAGCCCAGTGCCCCTTCCTAGGCAGAGTCTCAAGTTGTGTTGCCCTACTGCGCTCTCTTTGGTAAGCCTCTGCTCCCTTCTGGTCTCTTCTCTGCAGGAGTTCCCCTTGTGCTGCCTCCTGGTTACTGTGAATGTGGCAGAGGCTGGCGGACACTTTGGACAATGGCAATCTTGATTGCAGTTGATTTGTGGATCTCGGGGGGGGGGGGGGGGGTTCTGTTTCTCTCTGTGTGTCTCCAGGGCTCCCAAGGGCAGGAACACAGAGCGTGCTTTTCCTTGCCCTTTTGGTGTTAGCAAATTCTTGAGAAATAGTTGGGAAAATGCAATCGTTGGTGGATGATGACTCGTCAAACGGGGCAGATGACCAATGAGAATTGTACATTATATCTGCACCAAGTGGTCCCCACACACATCCTCAGGCTTTCTCCTTTCGCACACACGCTGTAAGTCCTAACAAACACCGTTGTTTTTCTTTTTACAGCAGAAATTCCGACATACTCCCTATTGTGGTAAGTGTTGTATCTGGTACCCTTCCTAATTAGCATTACATTTTAAGCACTTTTAAAATGCCCCATTATGCATTTGTCCAATAGTCCCTGGCAGCTCTGATGTGTAATTGCTGTTATGGATTACCTGGCGATGTCATTAAGTAGCAGGAGAGAATGAAACATGTGTAATGACAATTAGGAAAATGATCAACTATGTCTGGCCGGCAGAAAGGGGACTGGGATGGTAGTTCTTCTGTCTTGGAACTGCGGTGGAAGCATGGCTACAGGTAAGGGAATCACTGCGATGATGAAGAATTTGACACAGTAGCAGACGGCTTGGGGGAATTGTACCCTGTTTCTCTTACTGTTCACGACTGAGCATGCCTGTCACATACTCCTAGACTGTCCCAAGGATGCAAGGGGCCCAGCACAGAGAGAGAGAGAGATGTAGCCAGGGAGGGCCCCTCATCTGCTCCCTTGGAACACACTCCCAAATCAGAATGATTCTTCCCAGCCTTGCTGGTGGGGCTTTGCAACCTGTTAGGTCTCTACTCAACATTTTCCGTTACATGGTATGGTTTCTCCTTATAAGGCGCCGTGCATGGTTCCCTAGGAGTGTGCATTCTGATAAAGACCACTGGAGCTGACCGATCACATCTACAGCAGCTGTTGCCTGCTGGTGAACGGTTAAGTTAGCAGAAGAGCCAGAAACATGACAAGCTCTCTCAAGGAGCGTGATGGAGCTTTGGAATTTTGTGAGTTAGAGAAATGGTATTTCTCTCTTCCTAAGTGGAAAGAGGTAGGCTTGCTGCGAGTTTCCGAAACATACAAGTATAATGGATGAAACGTTGCTTGTGAGCTTTCTCAAGGGAGGGACTGACTATACGCTCCTGGCTTCTGCCTTACACCCTTTGTGGGGCTGCTGATGGAGGCAGGTAAGGTCCAGAGACTGGGTATGCATGCACACCTGCATACATAAGTACATGCAACACACACACACACACACACACACACACACACACACACACACACACACTGTTTAAAAATTGAGCCAACAAATAATGGCACTTATTGGCAAGGTTGTTGAGGGATTACAGGAAAAATGACATCCATGCTGCTCTGTGCCTGGTCCTTTACTTCAGTAACTAATTCATCCTGAACATTACCTATCCAGGAAACATTTCCATTTTTCAGTGGGGGAAAACTAACTTTTAAAACCTTTTTATTGATGGCATTAGGCATCTCCTGATAGGAGCATAAAAATAAAATATCTCCTTGCCCTGAATAAAACTTCTACAGGGCTGAGTCTCTAGACACTTCTGGTTACTGACAGCACATTTGAGCACACCTGAGCATGCTAAACAGTACATGGGGATGCCAACAGTAAAGCCAGAATGTAGACACTACAGGGCTTAAGGCATAGCTTATCTGGAGGCACTTGGAAAACCTCAAAACAGTCTCTTAGGCTTCTTCCACCCATGTGCAGTTTTCAGATCATAAAGCCCTCCATTTCCCAAGCCCCTGGCTGTCCTGTCGCCTCACCCACAAACACCTCTGAAAACAGCCTGGCACCATCGTTCTACCTAGATTAATAATAATCCCTCGATATTAGTGGCAAACTAATCATTTCTGCTTTCTAGTTCTTTCTTTCTTTTTATTCGTATTGAGACGAGGTTTCCCTGTGTAGCCCTGGCTATCTTGGAAATTGCTATGTAGAGCAGGCTGGCCTTGAACTCACAGAGACCCTCCTGCTTCTGCCTTCTGAAGTTAAGGCCTGCGCCACCGACCCAGCTGTTTCTTTTGTTCTAGCTGCAATCCAGGTATGATCTGGACGTGGATTGTGCTGCTCTCTTTCTTACCCCTCTTTCCACAGAAACCTTCCCTCTGCATCTTTGTAGTTTCCTTGGAATTTATTTGTTGAAGAAACTAGGTCTAGCTTTTCCTGTTTTTACATTCAGAACCTTCTGGGTTTGTCCCCCTTCTTGTGTGACGTGACCCTTTTTTTTTTTTTCTTGACCTGAATCACAATGCTGAGCTTGACTAGACTCCTAGATGCATTTTGGGCAGGAAGCCACACTGGTGGCAATGTGTACTTTGTTTTGTTTTTATTTTTGAGATGGGGTTTCTCTGTGTAATAATCCTGGCTGTCCTGGAACTCACTTTGTAGATCAGGTTAGCTTTGAACTCACAGCGATCCGCCTGCCTCTGCCTCCTAAGTGCTGGGATTAAAGGTGTGCGCCACCACGCCTGGCATGGTAGTGTGTACTTCTAAGAGGAGGCAGTGAGTGCCAGGCTTCTCTCTTAAGTCACTTTGTTAGCTTACAAAAATAACGTATTTTATTAGCGACCTCACACATACATCATTGGACCCTGTTTATATCCCTCCTTTTCCTCCCTAGCACCCCACTGCCCATCATTCCATATCTTGGTTCATTTTTGCAGCTCATTTCATGTAGCTCACTTTGCAGCCAGGAAAGAGGAAGGTGTTAATGCTAAGCCCAGTGTCTGCTTCTACAAACATATTCTGAGCATCTCTTCATTGCCTTCAGATAGTAACCTGGTGGTGAAATAGGGAAGGAATTGCCAGAAGGGCACTGGGAAATGAAACTATCTCCTGGGAGCATTAGTGTGCCAGCCACTGCTTGTAGCCATGGGACAAGAGACCAGGAAGGCTCTAACAGAAAGTTCTAACCACAGACCTGGTAATGCTTTGGTTCCTGCAGTTTTATCAGGGCCCTTTGTTTACCAGAACCCTGGCTTTGGTGACCTTTGAATCTACTACTAAACTCTTGGGATTAACAGAGAAACTAGAAATTACCCAGAACTGTTAAATTGTTTTGATGAATTAAAAGCTCACTCATGTCTTTGCCCTGACCAAAAGTTACAAGAGGGATTTTTTCCCTCTTTTTTGAATTAACTATTTTTTCAGATAACAGTATTATATTTGTTAAAATGAGCATGCACACATGCACCAGTGAACACCTTCCACGTTAGAAATGTCTAAAAGAGATCCTATCTGACAGAGATAAAAGTCTGAAAGCAAGTCTGTCCTGTTAGCTCCAGATAGCTGACAGGGTGGGAGAAGAGGCCAGCCTGGAGCCAGACATATCTAGCACTCACCTGTTTGGAGGTTGGGTTTCTTTGAGCAATGCTTTCTATTAGCAATATCGGGAAAAAGCTAAGCTAGAACCCAGACAAAAACAACACAAAACAAAAACTCAATATAGATGAGATTAAAAATAATTTAAGTAAAATAGCACTATACTAGCCTTGGCTTTGACATTCACCTTTCTCTTTAACAATGTGTCTTGGGAGGTAGGATGATTAATTATTTATTTATAATGGGCATTAAACTAGAGCAGGCACTGCTTAGAAACTGTCGTGATGGCGGTAAGAAAATAAAGCTCACCTCTTATTAGCCACTCAGCGTAAGATTATATCTTTTGTCACTTTTTAAAATATTTATTTTTTATTATTATGTATAGAGTGCTCTGTCTGCATGTACACCTGCAGGCCAGAAGAGGGCACCAGATCACATTATAGATGGTTGTGAGCCACCCCTGTGGTTGCTGGGAATCAAACTCAGGATCTCTGGAGGAGCAGGCAGTGCTTTTAACCTCTGACACTCCAGGCCTCTTTTGTCACTACTAACAGTTTGCTTGGGACCTAGTTCTGAGAAGCCCAAGGAACTGAGACATAATCTTGTGTGAAGCTCATCCTCCTGAGCCATTGCCTGAGTGTGATTGACCTCATGGACTTTTCAGGGTGTTTGTTTGTTTGTTTTTGAGATAGGATCTCACCATGTAACCCTGGCTGGCCTCAAAGTTCTAGAGATCTAGCTGTCTCTTCCTTCTTGAGTGTTGAGATTTAAGGTGTGTGCGCTTTCGTGGGAGGCTCAGTGAACCCATTCTTACCTCGGACATAGAGCTAGCAGCGGGCAGCAGTCTCCCTCCCTCCCCCTTCCCTCCCTTCTTCAGACACCTTCCTCCTTCCCCTCCCTTTCTTCCTGTCCTTCTCTCCCCTTCTCCTCCTCTCCCATTTCTCTCTTGTTTTCAAATTTTAAAAGTATAGAATGTTGCGGAGAGAGTCAAGGAAACCAGGAGTGAATATGCATTGTTTGACACGGGTATAGTCATGTCAAGTGTCTCACAGCCAAGGGAATGGCCAACCCATCTTCTGGTTGGAGTTTGAATCTTAGCAACGGCTACAAAAACTAGCAACTTCCAGCTCTCAGATGTCTACAGCCTCAGACTGGTGCCTACAGAGACCTGCTCCCAACACTAGCTAACTCTTGTCCCCTGTGCTGTACATAATAACTGTGCTGAGGCTCCAGATTGTTGAAGGATTGGTGTCACTCCGGCAGAGTGGGCACAACCCACCAAACCCGAGCTTTTTGGTACTTTTGCTTATGTCTGTCTTTGTTTGTTTGTTTGTTTGTTTGTTTTGTTTTTGTTTTTGTTTTTTTGAGACTGGGTTTCTCTGTGTAGCCTTGGCTGTCCTGGACTTGCTTTGTAGACCAGGCTGGCCTCAAACTCACAGAGATTTACCTGCCTCTGTCTCCGGAGTGCTGGGATTGCAGGTACAGGTGTGCGCCACCACACCTAGCTATGTCTGTCATTTTTTCATTCTCTCAGTGCCCCAGTCAGGTTTCTAGGACCCAAGCTGTGCTGTATATGTAAAGGAGAGATATGTAATAAAGGCATTTGTCTTAGTAATCATAAGCTGCATGCTCAGAACTTGAAGTGAATTCTTTTTGAGCAAAACAAAAGGGGATATATATATATATATATATATATATATATATATATATATATCTTTCCCATCATAGCCCAGAGCTGAGAGGAAAATTGTTTCCGAGACAAAGGTACCGGGACTGTGAGGCTGGCTCGCTCTCTGCATTCGGGCTATGGGGTGGGTTTGGAGCTCTGCTGCAGCCCGGGAGTGATTAGAGAGCTTCTGCATGTATCTGCATATTTCCTCAAATGTGATCCACAGGCCACAATGCAATTAGAGCGCAAACCCGCCAAGTTTGGTTTCTGAATGCAGAGACGCTCTGGGCCTGACTTGCATATTAAAGACATCCACGGGCACATGCTGTCAATCCATAATCTGTTTACCTGTCACCCGCACCCCTTTTGGGGTGATCTTCTCTTTCATTGTTTTAAAGAGAGGATCATAAATAGAGAACTTAGAATATACTTAGTAAAAAACTGACTGTGAACTCCAAGAACAAAACTCCACCCCGGAAAGCAACTCCATGCCACCATATTTCTGCTGGCTTGGATTTTACACTCCCGTTATGTGCAGTGCTTGTCTCCCACGGAGTACCGTTTACAGAGAGCTGCCTGGGTGAGACAACAGGCCCCAGGAACAAGAGTTAGCATATAAAGTGCGGTGGTCGGGGCAGCAATCTTCTCCCCAGGGCTCTCTTTTATCAACCATCCCTGGCCACAGACTAGAGCCCGGTGTTTTATGTTTCAAGTGTACCATATGGCAGGAGATGAGCATGGCTTTAATGACTTATTAGCATATTCCTCCAACTAGGCTTTCCCAGTTACACCAGCCTGACAAAAATCTGAATTTCAAAATATTTGCAGCGAACGTCCTGGAGTAAACAAGGCTCGTTTGCATGCTCACTGATCATCCTCACGGTGAGGCCCACGGAAGCGAGCGGGAAGCCGTCGGGTCAGCCACTGCTCTCTTGCCCTGGACCTGAACACTTTCTGGAATGTACACACCACTATTTAGGTGCTTTGCATCCCTGCCGGCATGAGAATTCTCCACTCTGCTTAGATCCCGGGCTTTAAATAATGCTTACTCTGCCTTCAGTGACCTTGCTCTTCCTTTGTGGGGAACGAGGACTCTGGCTGAGAGCTGGTCACCTGCTTGCCTCATTAAAAAAAGGCTGTGAGCATTTGGGACAGAACCAAGCATCGGATCAGGCTTGGGGCTCAGGGTTTCTCACTGTGGCTTTGCTAGGGGTGGGGGTGGGTCATGTTTCCACCTCGACCCTTTAATGAAAGTGGGAGGGAGTTGAGCAGAGCACAGCCACCACACTCCCCACAAGAGGAACTGGCCTCTGTCTACTGGTCATGCCTTAGAATCTGAGTTCCTTTTAGATGCAGCTGGGTGTGTGTGTGTGTGTGTGTGTGTGTGTGTGTGTGTGTGTGTGTCGCATTTTCCCCAAGTCAGTTCTTGGTACCTTTGGTGAGTCAGGATGATCTTGGTAAAGGCTGCCAGTGACCACACAGGATGAAGCAACAATCTCCATGCCTCTGCAATAAGCCTGCCTTTCTTTTTTCTTTGTGGATAACCGCAGTGACAGGAGTATACGGATATTGACTAATTAATAAGAAAAAGCCTTCAGCTTTATGACATACATGGTCACAAAGCCTTCTGGATTATTAGAGGTAGCTATCAACACTGTTACTTTGATGGAGACATGAGGAATTGTCTGTTGGATTTTTTTTTTGTGTGTGTGTGTGTGAAAAGTTTTTGTTTCTGGTTTAAAAAAAGAAAAAGAAAAAAAAAAAAAGGCAAACTTAGCTAACCCAGAGTCTTGTCTTTACTTCTACTTCCGTCTTGTGTGTCACGTCCATGCGATGGCTGGAGGGATGGCAGTCATCTTGTAATCATAAGATAAGCAAAAGGATAAAAGCTGATAAAAGACAATAAAACAAGGATCCAGGAATAGTTGCACAAACCTGTAATTTAGCATGGAATAAGCTGAGATTAGGATGCCTGCTACCTGAAGAGGTCAGAAGAGAGCCTGGGATCCCCCCCCCCCCCACCCCCCCCCCCCAACCCCCCCCCCCCAACTGAAGTGAGCCACTATGTGTGTACTGGGAACTGAACCCTAGTCCATTGTAAGAGCAAGAAAGCAAAGTACCCAGTTTCTTGAGATGGGGGAGGACAGGGCAGAAGAAGACCCTTAAAACATGTCTTCATGGACTCAACAGGGCATCTTTTAAACACTGCTGACCTGTGTGTGCGTACCATTCTTCCCCCACTGTGTTCCCTGCCTGCCCAGCCCTTCTGCGTCTGCTCGGCCGCAGGTACAGCTGCATTCTTTCTCTCTCCGTTCCCCACTTGCTCCCGCTGTCATCCACCCTTGCACATACACTTTCCTACCATCTCACTTCTCCTTTGAGAATGGACGCTGAGCCTTTTTAGTGGTCTCACAGTCCAAGGACCAAGCCATTCCCCCCTCCCCTGTTCCTTCCCTTCCACCTTCCGGTCCCCCTTACCGTACCCCTGAGGCTGTACTGTCTCAGCTGTTTCTGTATTCCTTTATCATAAGTACCAACTGAACACCGAAAGAGAGACGCTATTCTTTTAGGGCGGAGCGTCGCGAGAAAGTGATGTGTGAACTGCGAAGCCCTGCGCATCCTCAAGACCTTCGTGCTACCTGCCTTTACTTCCTACCAGAGGTTTTGTAACATGCCAGACCAGTGTGACTTTCTAACAGATGTGTGTGTGTGTGTGTGTGTGTGTGTGTGTGTGTGTGTGTGTGTGTGTGTGTGTGAGACTCTCTTGCATATCTGCATAGAGGTGGCTCTTCTCTGAGATTCAGAGTGTTTGATTTCTGGACTTACCCACACTCTAGCCCAGGACAAGGCTTGGGTAGCATTGCACACTGAAAGGGCCTCATCTTTGAAATCTGCCCTGCCACCTCAGCATCTCCCCAGAGCTTCCATTTCATTTGCCAGAATCTTCCTCCTGACCACCATCTTGGTCTGCCACATGTCATTGTCTTCTTATCCTTGTTTTCTATGGGAACAAGGTCAGGGGACAGTGATGCTAGCAAATGCCTGCAGCTTCGTGAGTCTAATTAGCTTGCATGTGCCACAGACAGGAGCCTGCACTATTTATGGCACCAAGAAGTGAGAGAATGTCCCCTACCCCGGGTATCACGTAACTCTCACAGCTCTGGCAGTGTTCGCTTGTGAACCGCGAAAGCCTCTGAAACCCAGTGGTGTTAAGTGCACGCCGAATATTCAATCCAGACGTGTCCTGCTCAGACTATTCTGGGGCTCATAAACCTTTCATCAGAATCGGGGTGAAATGTTTGGCCTTATTTGTAAGTCCCATATTTCTTAAGACCTTGGGGGCTTATTTAGTATTCCCAGAGAAGGTCACAAGGCTGTTTTCAGGGGTCCTGGTTTAGTGGGGATACTTTGTGACTTTTCTCACGCACCTCGAGCCTCCATTCCCCCAAGCAACCCGGACACAAGCCCCTCATGTGGCCGCTGCATAGCCCTTAAGTGCTAATGACAAAGCTGAAACCTTCCCCTTCCACCCCTCATGTTCTCCAATTCCATACACTATGTTCAAATGGAATGTTTCTGTGTATAGTTTGGGATAAATTCCATTTCTCTCCCCGATTTCACCATTTTTCTTTTTTTTCCCTTTTATTGAAAACAGACTTTTGTTTCCTCATTTGATATCTCCTGGTGTGGGGTCTCATCCCTCTACTCCTCCTGTTCTTCCCCTCCTCCCCTCCCATTTGGATCTACCCTCTTTCTTTCTCTCATTAGAAAACAAACAGGCTTCAAAGAATAGTGAAATAAGACAAAACAAAAACCAACACACTGGGATAGAAAAAAAAAACACAAATAGGCAAAAGGAAAAAGCCTAAGAAAAGACACAAGAAACCTATAGACCCACCTGTTTGTACACTTAGATATCCCATAAAAAACACTAAACTGGAAGCCATATAATCTATAGGGCAAAGGGGGGGGGCAATTTTTTAAATGTATATAAATAAAATAAAAAGAAAAAGAAAAAAAAAGGGAGAAAAATTTACTTTAATCCCAGTACTCGGGAGGCAGAGGCAGGTGGATTGCTGTGAGTCCAAGACAGCCAAGGCTACACAGAGAAACCCCGTCTCAAAAAACCAAAAAGAAAAAAAGGCCTTACAGAACATTATGAGATAAGGAACCTCCAAAGATGTCCTTAAGCATTTTCTGTTGGCATCTACTGCTGGGCATGTGTCCTACCCTGCAGACTCATTTTGTTTCCCCGGTCACATTCCCTTGGAGAAAACTAAATTTTCATTTGCAAGTGGTTATCATTTGGAGATAGCCCCTGGCTTAGGGATGGGGGCATGTGCCCACTTCTCCTGTCAGCTCTCGAGCCCCATCTGGTCAGACGACACAGGCCCTGTGGGTGCTGCCTCAGTCTCTGTGAGGCCGTTCATATGTTGGTCAGCCCTGTTGGTGTAGACAGCCTTGTTCTCTTGGTGTCCTCCATCCTCCCTGGCTCTTCTACTCTTTCTGCTTCCTTTTCCACAGGGGTCTTTGAGCTTGGAGTGGAGAGGACGCTGAAACTTTTCTTTAGTATTAGTGTCGCTTTTGAGGCAACCTGTGTTATCAAATGCTTGATTCTGAAACTGTGATTTAATTGGCAGAAACCCGACATCTAAGCGCTGAGGCAAAGTGACCAGAGAGGGGAAGTGAGCAGCCCGAGGGCACACAGCAGGCTTGAAGCAGAGCTCTGTTGTACAGCACACTTACTCTTAGACCTCAGGCATCGCCCCTAACTGTTCTTTGCCTCGGCGTCCTTGCAGAGACTGTCAGCAGTCATTTATGCATCAGTACTTAGCATAACTGGTGTAGATGGGGTTGTGGTTGCTATTAGTGGTGAGATCGTGGGTTCCTAGAGGTCACTTTTCATTGTACCCAGGTCTGTCCTTAAGTGACCCACCCTAGACCCAAATATGAGCCATAGAAGCTGCTTCCTGATGGAGACACAGGGACAGAATCAGAGGCAGTATCGTCTTCTCTTCCCAAATAGTCACAGCAGAGCCAATCCAGCATGGGGCGCCTGTCTTAGGTTCCTGCCACCACCGGTGACGCATGGGCTGCATTTTAAAAGCAGAGACACTGGTTTTCTTATTCGACAGCCTCCCACTTAAACACAGGGACTTGCTTGGGTGCCTTGTGTCTGGTGACTTGCTGGAGATGGTTGGTGCACGTGGCCCTTTGTCACACGTGTCATGCGCTGACTTCCTTTCCTGCAACACCCTTCTCAGAAAGTGCCTCCCTTGTTGTTGGTGGTGCTGATATGGGAGAGGCTGGGCT
Organism: Acomys percivali; assembly: GCA_907169655.1. Lineage (NCBI taxonomy): Eukaryota > Metazoa > Chordata > Mammalia > Rodentia > Muridae > Acomys > Acomys percivali. The sequence goes on along the minus strand of OU015744.1, from coordinate 147,145,615 downwards.
TTCTCTCTCTCTCTCTCTCTCTCTCTCTCTCTCTCTCTCTCTCTCTCTCTCTCTCTCTCTCACACACACACACACACACACACACACACACACACCCATACTCCTTCTGATACCCTGGGAGGCCCGGGGAGACCTTTCTCAGAATGTGTGCAGTTCTTTCCTCCTGAAGGAGGAAGGTACCCGAGGCATAGCTCCCTGCTGACTGACTGTATCAGCTTTGCGTTAAGCGTTTTACATGTAGAGGCCTACAAGTTGGGGGCTAATTCCACTTTGCTGAGGAGGAAAGTGGGGCTCCAGAGGATGCAAAGCTTCCCAAAAGTCATCGCACTATCTCTGGTGTCCCAGCCTGTGACGCCCAGAGCTGTGCCCTGCAGTGGATCATAGCCAAATCAGTGGATCACGGAATGACTGGTGGACAAACTAGCCAGGTATTTATCCTCAACAGCCCAGCCTTCTGGACCGTGGTTGAGGATGGATCACAGATGATTAAGAGAAGCTATGGACTCCCACCTCCCCAAACCAATGCCTTCCCTGCCCACCTAACTTCAGGAAGCCTCTATCATGGGGCTTGGGGGTCTACTTTCCCCTTGTATGTTTCTGTGTTTCAGGGCTAAACCTACATATAACACATAGGATTATGTTGACTGTAGGTACATGAATCATATATTGAAGGAGCTGGTTTTGGCATCTTAAAATTCCAACCTATTTCTGTTCTACTCACATCAACATATAAAAAAATGTGGCCCAATCCCACTTAGCTACTATAAGGTATGATAACTACATTGTAGGTTATGTTTTTATGTCCCCTGCTGATAAGATTGCTGTGAGCATTTATCTCTTTTTGGATACATAATTTGGGGGGAATTTACCTAAGAGGAGCTGTAAGGTAGGCACATATTAGCTTTACTAGACATGGCCTGGTTACTCTTCAAAATGAGACACCAGCTCATACTCCCACCGGGAAAGAGAAGGAGGAGCTGTACCCTCCACAGCCCTGCCCACGCCTGCTGTCCCGAGGCCTCCACAATGTGTGTTTCAACTATGTCCACCAAGCTTTTCCTTCATGAAACCTCTTTTTGCTTACAACTTTTAACATTACATTTGATAAGGCAGTACGTGTAGGGCATGAAGAGAATTTCAGAGCAGAAAAGCACATACGACACAGAGTGAGAACTCTCTTGGTTCCTGACGCCACTCCTCAGTTTTCCTTCCTAAAGAGAATGGAAATTGTTACTTATGCTCCCTTCCTGGGACACTCTGTTTTCTGACAAGCATATGTGACAACACGTGTAGAAATGGACACATGTAAGAGACAGTAACCTATACATGGTGGTCCTATCTGCATGACTCTCTGCTTTGCTTTTTCTATTCAACCAAAGGGCTTGGAGACCGTTTCAATATTATTTTGTTGTTTTGTTCTGTTCTGTTTGAAATAAGGGCCCTGTGTGTTACCTGGGTTACTTTAAACGCTTGGCTCAAATGATCCTCCTGCCTCAGCTGTCCCTGTTGATGGCTCTACAGGTGTACGCCACCATGCCTAGCTTCAACTCAATATTGATATTTAGTTATTATCAGTGTGTGTGTGTGCGCGTGTGTGTGTGTGTGTGTGTGTGTGTGTGTGTGTGTGTGTGTATGATATAGGTGTGTAAGCTTACATGTGGAGGTCAACACTGTAAAGTTGATTGTCTTTTTCTACCTTTGTGGGTGGTTCTGGGCATTAAGCTCTGGTAGCCAGGCTTGAGTGGCAAATGTCTTTACCCAAGGAACCATTTTAGACCCTAATATTTTATCATCATCATTATTATTAAGATTTATTTTTATTATTTTAAATTATGGGGGAGCATATACATATGAATGCAGTGCCTGAGGAGGCTACGATGGTCAGATTCCCTGGAGCGAGAGTTACAGGTAGCTGTGAGCCACCCAACATGGGTGCCAGAAACTAAACTTGGGTCCACCACAAGAATAGCATGCACTCTTAACCACCGAGCCATCTCCTGAGCTCTGCTATTTTATTATTTATATACTTATTTTTTATTGTTTTTTTGAGACAAGGTTTTCTCTGTGTAGCCTTGGCTGTCCTGGAACTTGCTTTGTAGACCAGGCTGGCCTCGAACTCACAGAGATCCTCCTGCCTCTGCCTCCTGAGTGCTGGGATTAAAGGTGAGTGTGCCACCCCCTGGTTGATTTTTTTTTTTAAAGATTTGTTTTCATCGTGTGTGTTTGTGTCTTTGTGTGTGTATACCACGTATGTGCAAGTGCCCATGAAGCTTAGAAAAGGGCAGGGGACCACTGGAGCTAGAGTTACAAGTGATCGTGAGCTGCCCTGAGGTCAACACTGGGAACTGAACTGAGCTATAGCTGCTCCCCTGCTGTCATCCTGTCCCAAACTTCGCCCCTCCCTCCTGCAGTCTCTGTGGACCTAACTGTCGTGAGCCTGTTCCCACCATCATATTTAATTCAAGAAACCATTCCTTTCCTCACCCCTTCTTTCCTGATCCCTCTTTTCTTTCTTCTTCCTTTCTCTCCTGTGCCCCACTTACCAGGCATGCTTTCTCTATGTAGCCTTTGTCTGTGCTGGAACTCACTTTGTAGACTAGACCAGGCTGGCCTCGAACTCACAGAGATCCACTTGCCTCTGCATCCTAAGAGCTGGGATTACTTCTTTTCTATCTTTTAAATACTTATTATTATTATTATTATTATTATTATTATTATTATTATTATTATT
>OU015744.1:147116077-147138511 GCA_907169655.1 Acomys percivali | reverse complement strand
GTGTGTGTGTGTGTGTGTGTGTGTGTGTGTGTGTGTGTGTGTGTGTGTGAGATGTGGAGGTCAGAGAACACTGGCAGCTGTCTTTCTCAATTGCTATTCGCCTTACAGGACACAGCTTTTCTATGAACCTGGAGCTCGCTGATTTGGCCTTGGTATCCCAGGAACCCCACCCATCTTCTGTTCCTGCTTCCCAGTGTTGAGGATGCTGACATTCCCTGCTTTTCAATGTGGGCGCGGGAGACTCAGCTCAGGTCCTCGTGCTTTACCGACAGAGATCACACGCTGTCTCCATAGCTCCTGGGCCTTCTTGGCGACAGAGACAGCGTACGGTTTTGCTTTCTTGACTAGCCGCTTTGGGATTTCTGAATTTATGTTTCCTAATTATATAACGTGGTGTTGTAATTGTGGTTTGGATGTAAGATGTCTGCCAAGGACTCACATGTTTGAAATACTTGGTTCCCAGCTGGTGGCACCGTCTGGGAAGCTCTTGGAGCCTTAAGACATGGTACTTGGCCAGAGGAAGTGGTCACTGGAGGTGGCAGAGGTCTTGAGGCTTTCTGCCCTGTCACTACTTTTGTTTCCTTGCTGCTCGTCGGTGTGACTGTAATGTGACCAGCCAGTCCTCTGCTTTTGGCACTATCCTTACCCTGCCTACTGTCATGTCTTCCACTCTGTGATGGACTTTGTCCTTCTGAAACTGAACGCCAAAACAACTCTTAAGTTGCTGTTGTCAGTCGTTCTTTTCCTTCCTTCCTTCCTTCCTTCCTTTTTTAAAAATCATAGTGAGGAGACAGTTACAACAATTGTAAAATTCCTGCTTCCCTTTATGTTTGTCACTAAGGAGCCAGCCCAGGCCTTGCCTTTGCTAGGTATGTGCTCTAGCACCAAGCCAAATCCCTAACCCTAAATCCTTAACTAACAGATGCCGAACAGTTAGCCAAACTTTCTAGATCAAAGACAAAGGGAAATCTGTTTGTGCCAAGTGTCCTGGCCTGAGGAAGTCCCACAGCTCTGCAGGGGGACCCACTGCATGACTTGATGAAGAGATGTATCTGTGGGAGTTGGGGAGAGGCCTGGCCAGCATCGTGGATCACTGAGGTGAAAAGGAGGGACGCTTTAGATGTTCCTGCTGCGGCCTTCACTGTGCCATTCTTCAGCGGCTCCCACTGCCACCAGACCACGGGAGCCATATCTGCCAGTGGCGGCGGAGGCAGCATCTGCAGTCTCCATCTTCACGATGACCAGTTAAATTTGCCTCTGATCAGAGGAACTAATCCAGACCTTTAAAAAGCTCCGAACTCAATGTTAAATCACCCAACTAACTGTCAGTTCTGAAGCTTATTGAACCGAAAATGTGCAGTAGAAAATGAAGTTAACCAAATATTCATTGTTTGAGACTTTTTTTTTAATGACTTGGCCATTTTCTCAGTGTCGATGCCAATCTTAAAGCAACTCCATTGTCTGGGAGCCTAAAGTAAGCTTCTCTTTCTTCCTAGCCATTATTATTATTATTATTGTTATTATTATTATTATTATTATTATTATGATGATGATGATGATGATGATGATGTGTTCCCACCTCAGTCCTTTTGACTCTCTCTTTTCATTTGAGATAGGGCCTTACTCTATACCCCTGGATGGCCTGAAACTTGCTATGTAGACCAACCTGGCCTGACACTTACAGAGACCACCTGCCTCTGCCTTTGAAATCCCCTCCTTAACTTCTTACATTTTCTTATTACTTTGTTAATTGTGTGTGGTTGTGCCGCAGGACACATACAGAGATCAGAGGAAGGTTCATAGGAGTTAGTTCTCTCCCTCACCCACATGGGTCTTAGGGATGAAATTCAGGTCATCAGCCTTGTAGGTAAGAACCTTTACCCACTGTGCCATCTTGCCTGCCCTTCACCTCGATTTCAATGTGACTTTCTTGTAAACACCTTTGAGACATTTTTTGTCAGTATAGAGAGGAAGGTGTGGCCAATCTGGAAGGAGGGGGAGGAGCTGTACATGGCCATCAACGCCTGCTTTTCATGCTGAGACACTGTTGCACTTAATGTAGTCCAGTCTTTTCATAGCCACCTGCCATCTAGTTTCTATTTTGGGTTATTCTGCATCCTAGTTTGCCATGGCTGATCCATCTATCCTCCCTAGGTTAAAACCTAGACATGAGAGCCTCCCCGATTCAACGTGTCAAAAAGGGATAAATTCAACCAGGGCCCCACTATAACAGAATCTAGAAAATATCTGATCAGTTTCATGTAATTCTTTGACCAAGAGACCCCTCAGCCTTCAACAAGCTTTACCTCAGCACCTGGGACATGAAAAAAGCAAAAACCTGACAAACCCAACCCAACTTGCAAGGCTTTGGGAATATTCTTTCCTATTTTTTTTAATGCTCCGCAAGCCTCAATATGACAATAAATAATGCTTATTTCACGTCTAATGGGCAAACATCATGCATGATGGCAGTTTACCGGAGGAGGGATAAAAGTAGGGAAAGAAATCATTTCCAAGAGGGCAGAGAAAATTTGAAAAATCAGCAAAGTTTACCATGAAATGTTCCTAGTGGATTTCCAGTGCTCCTCGCCTAATGATGCTGTAACATATGGTTATAACTAAATCCAGCACTGCGGGAGCAAGAAGGAGAGATGAACTTCAGCTGATCAGTCCTTCATGGCAGGGAGCCTTCATCAGGCACTGCCCCTGCGGCAGGACAGAGGGCGGGGCTGCTTACCCAGCATTCATTTCTCTCTTTTCTGGTAGCGGAACCTTGGAGGACTCTTTCTTCAGTACTGTAGGCTTTTTTTTAGTGGGAGGACTCTTCTAGTTGAGGGGTTGGTCCTATGACCCAAGTCTGGTTAGCCAAAGAGACATCCCTTGGTAGCATTTGAACCTCCAATGGATCCTGTAAGACAAAGATGTCAGTTACTGATTCTTTTAGGCAGAGACACCCTGAAGAGACCTGATGATATACCTCTATGTTGGTCCCTTAGCCATTACATAGCTTTTCCTTGTTCCTTTTGTTTTTTAAGTCTTTTTTTTTTTTTTTTTACACATTTACTTATGTATTTAATGGTGTGGTAAGGCCTGAGGATTGTTAGGCCTGATGGCAGGTGCTCCTGTGGCCTAAGCTGGCCCCATTCTTTAGGTTTTCATTACATTTCCTTGCCCTTAGATGACATTGTCAAGTTGGTCTATGTTGCTCAAGCTCCCATGTGATATCCCTGGGTCTCCATTGGCAGGTGGTGTCCACACCTGCAGTCCTCCTTCAAAAGCAAAGGGCGTTTCATGCCTTCATAGAACTTATGAAGGGAAAGTTACAGTTTAGACCAACCAGTGGCAGAAAGCATAGTTAGGACTTAGATGGTAGCTCAGTGGTAGAGCAATTGCCTCACAAAAAAAAAAAAAAAAAAAAAAAAAAGAGGGCCTTTGTTTTAACTCCAAATAAATATAAAAAAAAAAAAAAAAAAAAAAAAAAAAAAAAGGCTGGAGAAACAGCTTAGCGTAGTGGTTAAGAACCTATGCTGCAGGCCAGTGCATGCCTTTAAATCTCAGCACTCAGGAGGCAGAGGCATGTAGATCTCTGTGAGCTCAAGGCCAGCCTGGTCTACAAAGAGTCCAGGACAGCCAGAGCTCTATGTAACAGAGAAACCGTGTCTCCAAACAAACAAACAAACAAAACCCAAAGAACCTATGCTGCTCTTCCAGACTTGAGTTTGGTTCCCAGCACCCATGTTGGGCAGCTCAGAATGGCCTGTAACTTTAGCTCTAGGGAGACACACACACACACACACACACACACACACACACATACACACACACACACACACACACACACACACACACATACACACACACACACAAATAGTCTCCACCTGCTTCAAGCTGGGTTCAGGGTGTATTGCCCCCATCTGTGGCATCATGGTTTGGAAAGACAGCCATGCCCGCGCTCAAAGCCCAGGTTTCTGGCTCAGCTAAGCCCCTGTTTCTTTATCCATTGAAAGAGAATAGCCAGGTCTATTTTTAGGTTGAGAAAATGAAGGGAGTGAAATCACATGAAAAGCATAACAGGTAGGGTATGAAGGTATGTGACATTAGTCTGTGAGTTTGAAACCAGCTTAATCTACCTAGTGAGTTCCAGGGCAGCCAGGGATACAAAAGAGAACCTTTCTAAAAAAAAAAAAAAAAGAAAAGAAAGAAAGAAAGAAAGAAAGAAAGAAAAGAAAAAAGAAAAAGAAAAGAAAAAGTGTACTGTCGGTACATCCTCATTAGATTTAAGATGAGGGAGCCGAGTGACTTTTCCAGGTTCTTCAGTGTTGGAAGAGACATTCAAACGGGGGCAACACTATGTCCTAGATTATTCAAAATTTCCCAGCAGCCCATACTGCTTCCTGTTCTTTTTTGTTTTCCTTTCTCCTTACATACCCCTAGAGCTATTCTCTTGCCCTAATCCCATCAACTTCCCATGTCAACCTCAGGCACCTCCTTTGCTTTTGCCTAGGATCAAAGAGGACATGACCTGTGACCTTTCCTCCTGGGCTGAATTGCAAGCCACGTCAGAGATGACTGTAAGCTCAGCTACTGGTGATAAGTCATGATTCAAAGACTGTTATCCATCAGTAATTGTGGAGTTATTTATTATTCCTTCTTCAGTTTCATCAATTTTGGTGAGTATACTTATAAATGTATGCTAATGGGCACATAGAAATTAAGGCTTTGTATGCCTTTCTGGTAACTTGGTCCCTAAATCATTATGGAATGTTCCTCTTGGCCTGTGATAATATATATACACTCAGGCAAAGCACTCATACACATAACATAAAGATAAATAAAATAGGGGAAAAAAAAAGTCAAGTCTGGGCTGGAGAGGGAGTTCAGTGGTAGAGCATGTGGTCCCAGTGTGCGCAAAGCCTTGTGCACCATCCGCCATCTGCACGGAGCTGCCATCTCCATGTTTTTTGTTGTATAAATTTGATGTATGTAACAGGCTTTTTAATGTACACTTCACTTACTAACTTTAATGTAAGTGTTGATTCAGCAAGGCTTATGTCTCCTAACACATTTAGGGATATGCTGTTCTCTTTTGCTCTTTTTCCCTCCCTCCTTCATTTCTCCTGTCATATTTGGTTTTTGAAACCATCTTATGGAGCAGCTGAGGCTGCCCTTGAAATCTGGATACTCTTGCTTTCTTCTCCTAAGTGCTGAGGCTGCAGGTGTGTGCCACCATGTGTACCTCCTCTCTTGTATTTAGGTAGGAAACATTTGCATACATCTCTTTAGAGCCAAATTGGTGGTCTTTTTGCCTATCATAATGGAGAGATTGGCTTCTCCATGACATTTTTCAAGGGCTGCCTGACAAGCATCTGGGGTTTTTGTTTGTTTGTTTGTTTGTGTGTTGTTTTTGGTTTTGTTTTGTTTTTAACCTGTAGTGTTTGCTTCCACAAGTAGATACCTCAAAGAGTTTCCTCCCGCATCCTTCCTCTTGTTACGATGATAAACGGGGTAGCATTATCCTGCAGAAAAGGACCAAACATTTGTGAAGTTGATGCACATGACTGTGTTGCAGGGAACTGGACTCAGGACCTCTGGAAGATCACACAGTCCTACAGCACTTTTTTTTTGTTGTTGTTGGTTTTTTTTTGGTTTTTGGTTTTTTGAGACAGGGTTTCTCTGTGTAGCCTTGGCTGCCTTAGACTTGCTTTGTAGACCAGGCTGGCCTCGAACCTCAAACTCACAGGGATCCACCTGCCTCTGTCTCCCAAGTGCTGGGATTAAAAGTGAGCGCCACCACACCTGGCCAGACAGTGCTCTTAACCATTGAGCCATCTCTGCAGCCCAATACACACTTGTGTTTAGCACTTACCAAGCCTAAACAGCTGAATCTGATGTTTACACGGCATTAAAACTTCATTAAAAGCCACCACACCTTTGTTAGCACGAGATGCTGTCACCTGATTAACATTTTTTCTTTATAAATTTAGCTGTGCCATAACCTCTGGCATTGTATTTGGTGTATCTTAAAGTTTCATGTGCCACGGATCCCCTCCAGAGTGGTGAGGGGAAAAGGCGAAACACTTTACATGTTGTATGGCACACTCAGAGGAATGATTTTGCACAGCAGAGTGAAGAATTGTTGAGGAGCCCCAGGGAGGCTGAAGAATCCCTGGGTTACCCCCTGAAGATCACAGTGGGTCCTTCACAGACGGTTCCACCATTCACCCCTTAAAACCTCACACCCAATCTATATTCTGCTTCATCCTGAGTCTTTGTCTCAAAGGGGATTGCACAAGGCAAATTCTGATGCACCTAAGGGACAGCTGTGTGCTTAGAACAGTGATCACCCACCTCCCCACTCATGACATCAGGAGGAACAAAAATCTTTGCTAATTAGGCACCTTTGCAATAAGGAAACATAATGATTTCTATGATGCAGTCGAGTACAAGCGTTTACTTCATTATAAACTGCGATTCTTCTTTGTTATGGGAAAGCAAGAATTAATTTTATTTTCAGATCAATAGTTGGTGTGCTGAGTTAATAGAAGCGGAATTTTTAATACAGTATAACACAGCAAATTAGGCCGCTGGGGCTTGGGAACATCTTTCTGGTCGGATCGCATGGCTGCTGCCAGGTTGTGTGAGTCAGAGCAGGCTGTGCTCTGGAGTTTTCTGGATAGCGGGGACACTCCCGGTGCAGCAGCCTCCCGGAAAAAAAAAATCACAAAGAGATTGAATGGATGCTTTCATCTCTTAGACCTGTCCCATAAAACTGGTGAGGTTCTGAAATGTGTTTTCTCAAGGGGGCATAATGCATATTTGCTTTCTGCTGGGCAGGCTGAGCCAATAATGATTGCAATCAATAAGAAAGTCTTTCATCAGTGGAGTTTTATGATAGCAGCTTTAAGGGTCCCCAGACATGAGATGAACTCAGTTAAGTTTTATTGGTAATTTACCAGATATACTTCGTGAAATCTACCCAGAGAACTTCAGAATTCATTTTCATCTCCAACCACTGAAAACCTCCAAAGTCTGCAGGAGACCCAATCTGTTTTACCCTAGCTGGCATCTGAGGATGCCAGTCCACACCAAAGAGCTTCATGACCGCTGTGACTTCATCCTGCACAAGGACACTGTGTAACAGAGAGCCTTGGCCCCTACCCTTCCTCTAGACCTATATGTAAGGGCCTGTCTTGGCCATGCCCGGCCCCTACTCCACGGTGCTATGGATTGAACCTAGGATTTTTTCACTCGTGAACAATCATATTCTACCTTTATGCTATAGCGCTAGGCCAAGCCCCATCTGTTAAGCGTCTGTCCTCAGAGTGGTGCTGTTGGTGCTGGGGAGACTTTAGGAGTTGGAGGCACCCTAACCCAATACAGGCCATTGCTGTTACTTTGTTTGCCCACCAGAACTTGATGGTAAGATACTATTGTGGAAAAGACCACATTCTTTGGCCACAGGACAACAGAGAAATTAGGTTGGTACTGACCACCAAGCTTCCTTCCTGCAGATGGCTTTTATAGCACTGGAAATTGCTACGCAGGCTTGCCAACAGCCTTGCCTAGCTGTTTAGCTCTGTGACCTACAGTAAGAACCAACCAACGCGATGAGACACGCTCTTAACGTAACGCAATAGTTGCACAACGCTGTGGGGGTAACCAACAACTTGGAGTGGAGTTTTTAAAAATGTATTTATTTACGTTTATGAATGTTTTGCCTACTGGTGTGAATGTGTACTACATGTGTGTCTGGTGCATGATAGGGCCACAAAACAGTGTCAGGTCTCCTAGAAATGAAGTTATGAGTGGTTGTGAGCCAGTATGTGGGTGCTGGGAACAGAACCCACTTCCATTATGAAAGAAAAAAAGTGCTCTTACCCACTGGGCTAAATCTTTGGCTCCTCTGATTGGGCTGAAAGCTCACTCCACAGGAGGAAGCACATTCCTGTTACTGTAAACCTGGCTCAACCCCATGGCCATGGAGATCAGAGGCCCAGGAGTGAGTAACTACCCTCTAAATTCATATCTGTAGACCCTTGGATTAATGTAGTTCTCAGACCCCATCAGGAAAATTACTCTGTGCAGTGGACAATGGTAAACGCAGGAGTGCATATATGGTCAAAGTGCAGAAAATGTTTGTGACATCCATGTCACACCTCGTCACCTGAAAACCCAGAGGCCATCTTGTAAAGGGAGGTAGGATGGATGTAAGAGGCAGAGGTCAGGAGAAGCACAGCACAGCAGCACCGTCCAGGGACAGCTGGAGAGAGCGTGTCTGCATCTGTTTTTCTATTACAATAACAGAATGCCCATAATATTATAAAAAGAGAAAAGGTTTTGGCTCATGGTTTGAGAGGTTTTACTTGATGAATGACTGGCCCCATTGCTTCTGGGGACGCAACAGGGCCTCTGCACTCACAGACTCACAGCAGGTGTGGTTACCTGCACAAGGCCTGAACAAGATCAAGCCAGGCAGCATCCCAGCATGGAAGACAAAACAGCTCACAACACCTGCTCTTAGCTGAGGAACCGGTGACAGTTGGTGGCTTCGGGGGGGGGGGGGGGGGAATGGGGTTTTTTGGTGTTTTGTTTTTTTTGTTTTTGTTTGTCTTTTTTTTTTTTTTTTTTTTTTTTTTTATGTGACCCCTGGTACATGGCGCCACAGGGAGTAGCTGCTGCTCCTGGTTCCGGCTGCTGCAGCTGCAGTCACTTTTGCTGAATTTCCGGTTTGCTGTTTAATGGGTCTGCTGGAGTCCTGACTACAAAGAGTGGAATCCATCTAAGGAACTGAATCTAGAAAGGTCTACTTCTCCTGTTCCCATTAGCCTCTTTTCTCTCCCATCTAGGGTAGGTGGGTTGGAAGGGAGGTATAGGCATTAAAGAACCCCAAATGAAGTAGGTTTGAAAAAGTTCAAAACCTACAATTAGAGATGAATATAATCAAAATACACTATATGCGTGTTTTTTAAAAAATTGGTTGGAACCAAAGGGATGTTTTAGGTGATTTGACTTAAGCCTTGGAAGGGGATTTGGGACTTCTAATCTCTTCCTATTTCCTTTGCTTCCCAGTGAGTTAGGGTTTTTTTGTTTGTTTGCTTGTTTTTTTTGTTTTGTTTTGTCATATTGGCCCAAAAGCAATGAGGCCAGCCATCCATGAAACAAAACCTCCCAAGCCCTGAGCTGGAACATCTGTGTCTATGCTATCATGGCTGTTCTGTTACAGCACCTGACAGGGCATGTGCCTTCTCCAGCTGCCCTGTAAGCAGGAGATCCCATAGTTCTCACCGGGTCTTCCATTCTGGCTGTCTTCGGAAAACCTTTGACAACTCACTAAACAATTCCAAATGGTTCCTGAGCTGCCAATGCTTTACACATACTAGCTCATGTATGTCTTATAAGGATATTCTGGGCTGAGTATTTTTCTTTTGCAGAATAGGAAATTGAGACTCAGCAGAGTTGAGGAACTTGCTCAAAGTCATACCAATTATTAACAGTGCATGGTAGATGAAGGATAGTGAACTGAGGGCATGTGTGACTTCAAGACCCATAGTATTACCAGATCCTGCCTAGCTTCGTGAGCAAGGGTACGGATTGTACACTTGCTTTAACCGTGGTCCAGTCTACCTAATCAGTGAGTGCTGGGTTCAGTGATTGGCCCTGTTTGAAAAGAGAAGGTGAGTAGTGATCCAAGGGGACAGTGACAACCCTGGCTTCCTCATGAATGCACATATACTCCTGCATGCATCTCTCTCCCTCTCTCTCTCTCTCTCTCTCTCTCTCTCTCTCTCTCTCTCTCTCTCTCTCACACACACACACACACACACACACACACACACACACACACACGCAAACATACACATACACACTATATTCATACATAAAATATTTTTAAAAGCAAAAGTATCGCTCAGTAAATGTTTTCATCTGCTTTCTATTTTCAAAAATTTTAACACTTAATAAATATATTTGTAATGAAATTGTTTTAGATATTTTAAAAGTTCTAAAAGATATGCTCCAAAATGTCAAGTTTTTTTCCTCTGCCTAATCATGAAAAACTATTATGAAAAACTTTACATTTCTTCTTTGGGCTTCCCCCAGCCTACTTTTATATAATGATGACTATATTGATTTTGTAATTAGAAAAAACTAATTTGATAATAAAGGTTATTAAAATTCATCAATTCAGAAGTGTTACTGTATTTTGGAGTGGTTTTGCTTAAGTGTTCTTTCTGGTATATGGGTAGAATTTTTAGAGATTTCAAAATAATAGCCATGCTGTCTAATAACTATGTTTCTAAACTTACTGCCCTATCTTAAACATTTATGAGTATCATTAATGTTTGATCCCTGTGGTAATTACAAGATCTCCTTATCCGTAGTTGGATGTGTTATCCATGGGCCCATCAGGCTTCTCACCATATACTGTCTGATGCTGTACAGTACAACTACAGCATATGTTATCTGAACAATATGCTGCCTAGCATCTGTGTTGTTTTGTGTTATCGCTCCATCAACTCCCTTGAGGGAATTCCTACACTTAGGATCATGTGAATGCCTTTCCCCCTTGCACGGCCACCGAGAGGGTTGTAACACTTGTGCCTCCTTCAGATTTCATCTGGAAACTCAGTCAGAGGCCCAATAGTAAGAGGCGAGACTTTCTAGGAGGGGAGTCAGTCATGAGGATGGAGCCTCACAAGCAGGAGGAGTGATCCTATGGGAGGGCTGGAGGACTTAGCTAGCTCTTTTTACTTTTTTTAAAAAAAGAATGTTTTTATTTATTCTTAGACAATTTCTTACATGTATACAATGTATCTTGAATCTATGCATACTAACTTTCTTTTCATACTACCCAAAGACTTCTTCCCAGCACACTCCATCCCACCTTCATGCCCTCTCTCCTTTACTGTTTTAATTAATTAACTAATTAATTAATTTGTCTTTGAGACTAGGTCTTGCTTTGTTGCCGAGAACTTGCTATGTAGTTCAGGCTTGCCTCAAGCTCAGAGACCCTCCTGCCTCTACCTCCTGAATTCCTCTCTCCTTAAACTTTTTGGTTTCTTTACATTTATTTGTTTTGGGTGTAGGTGTCATAACTGCTGCGGCACATGTATGGAGGTCAGAGGACAACTCCCTGGAGTTGGTTCTCTCCTTCCACTGCAAATTTCCAAGGAGTGAACTCAGGATAGCAGGCTTGGTAGCCAGCGACTTTACCTGTTGAGTCATTATCCCAAACACTTTTGTTTTTAAATAGTTCATTGGGTCCAATTAGTGGTGCCCTCATGCATATGGGTGCAGGGCTTTTACAGGAGGAGCAAGGTCAATTTTCCAGCAGAAAAAAGACTTTCTTCTCCCAGCAGTGTCAACAGCCAATGGCTTCTCAAGTAGGAGCGATGCCTCACGGACCCTCCCCCAGCAGCGTCAACAGCCAATGGCTTCTCAAGTAGGAGTGATACCTGGACCCTCCCTCAGCTATGCTGAAATGCTGATTGGCTTGCTTTTGTGCAGGCAACCAAAGATGCTGTGAGTTCATGAATGCAGTGGTCATGTCCAGAAGACAGTATTTCATAGCACATCCCCGCCGTCCTCCAGCTCTTAACGTTCTTTCTAAACCTTTCTGAAACATTTCCTGAGCCTTGCTTGTGTGCGTTGCTATAGAGGTCTCCTTTAGAACTAGACGTTGAGCAGCCAGTTACTCTCAGCAATTCAGTCAGTTACGTAATCTCTGCATGAATAGCTTCCCCTGTGAAAAGAAGCTTTTCTGAGCAACGTTGAGGGTAACACTAGTGTACAGGTATAAGCGTAAATATCTCGGCGGTAGTTTGATGGGATTATCACTGTTAGCTCCAAAGCTCCCGTCTCCCCAGCTACTCCTCATAACCCTCAGGGTTTGCCCACTCCTTGCTGCCCTCGCTGTGTTCTATCTCTCACTAGCTCCACTGCTTTCCCCGGATCTCCTGCTTCCTTATCGCCGGCCACACCCAGTCTGCTCTCTTTTCTCTCTCTTACCCACAATAAAAAACAAAACCAAAACCAAAAAAACAAACAAACAAGCAAACCTCTTCCCTTCAACAGAGCAGTCACATCAGCAGTTTCTTTACTGTGGCCCTCGCATACAACCACTTAGCAAACAAAAACAAAAGCAAAACAACAAAACCCCTAAGAATAGTAAGTTTCCCACTAGAAGCGTATGACCAGCCAGTCACGGGCTGTTGACCAGGCTTGAAGTGACAGTCATCAATTCTCTCCTTTGGAGCAGGACTCACATCCAATCAGAAAGTGTTTGTTTACCTCCGTAACAGTCGTGCCACCAGCTCATCAGTGGGCACATCTTGCCTGGCAGGTTTATTTAATAGCATGCAAGTCCATTGCTGGGTGAGACCAGAGATCATTTTCTTCCCCAGTGGCCTGCACATCACTGTCCAACACTGAATAGCCAGGTCTTTTGCCCTTCACCCCTTGTGCCATATGAGGATACAGTGTCACTCCTTTATGGAGGAAGTAGCAGTTGAACTGCCATCTTAGAAGCAGAGACTGGATCCTCACTAGATGCAAACTGCCAGCTCCTTGATGCTGGACTTCCCAGCCTACAGACAAGACAGACATAACTTTCTATTGTTTGTAAACTTGCCAGTCTGCAGTATTTTGTCAAAGCAAGATGAACAAGCTGAGACATGTAAGTTCTTGTATCAGAAGCCCAAAGTATTGGATGCTTCAGCAGAGGCTCCCTCGAGGGCACTAAGAGGGAGCAGGAGGAAATGGTATTGACATAGAGGACCACAGGGATGAAAACAAGGATCATAAAAATTGTACTAAGCTAGTTGGGTGGATGTGGTGCACGCCTTTAATCCCAGCACTCGGGAGGCAGAGGCAGGCAGATTGCTGTGAGTTCGAGACCAGCCTGTTCTACAAGTTAGTTCAGGACAGCCAAGGCTACACAGAGAAACTCTGTCTCAAAAAAAAAAAAAATGTACTAAGCAAATACAGGGAAAGCATGACTGATTATGGTAAGGAAACGTTATTTCATATTGTGGGTATCTACCATCTGAATTCCAAATTTTATTCTTGATTCTTAGTTCGGCTGTCCTTTGGATTTCTGGTCACATATTCTGCCTCCTTGCTACAGTTTTAGTGTCTGCTTTACTTTTGTTTCGAGTTGCCATGCATTTGTTCTGGTTGCCTATGGGGTGCTCTCCAGAATACATCTGTGTGGTTCATGAGTTAGCAAAATGACATTGCAAAGGTCTGGCTCCTGCCAGTGTCTTAGGTGTAATCTTGTTCCTCTGTCCCTTCAGGACAAGAGAGAGGGCTGGACAGATGGTTCAGTGGTTAAGACCACTTACTGTCCTTGCAGAGGACCTGATTTCAGTTCCCAGTAACCATGCCGGGTTGCCTCCCAGCTGCCTGTAACTCCAGCTTCTGGGAATCCAGCACCTCTGGTATCTGCTGGCATCTGCATACGCATGCACATACTTGCATGCAGCTATACACATAGATATATACAAAATAATATTTTGGGCTGGTAAGATAGCTTAGCAGATAAAGATGCCTGGTGCTAAGCCAGGGTGACCTAAGTTCAATCACATGGTTGAAGAACAGAACCAATGCCAGAGCGTCGTCTTTTGACATCCCCATGTACACTGTGGAACATATATGCCTACACACACACACACACACACACACACACACACACACACACACACACTAATGAATGGATAAATGAAGTCTTTAACAAAGAAGGTAATAAAAAGGACTTATGTTCTGACTGGATGTTGGAACAAAACAGTTTCTTTAAGTTCAAGCTGTCTAGATTTTTACAAATGTTTTTTAAGTTTTTGTTTTTGTTATATTTTTCCAGCTTGGGGACTAGCTGGAATTGGAAGCATTAAATATAGCTGAGCTTAGGACATATTAAAAATAGAAGAGAAAGATGCCACTACCTGATGTGCAACCTAGCCATCCCCAATATTAAAAGTTTATGATCTCTCATAATACTTCTCTCTCAGGATAAAAACGTCAGAGTATAAGCAGGAGGGTACAGTAAAGAGTAAAGCCATCCCCCGCCTGTAGAAGAGGAGACATTTTAAAGACTCTATTCCTCATGGCCATTTCTATGGTAAAAGTTTCTTGATATATTCATCCCCAGCTAAATCCTGTGTGATTGAACTACCCAGCAGCAGAGTCGCTAACTGTTGAGGGATAATGAGTGGTAGGGTACCAAAGGGGACCTCTTGGTTCAAGCTGTCTGATCTTGTGGTTTCTGCTTCTGTTTTCTTTTTTGAAGTGATGGACAGTGAAACAGAGGTGGAGGGGAATTGATAAATTTAAAAAAAAAAAAAAAAGAGGGAAGGAGAAGTGGGAGGCTGAGAAACCTATGTCCAGGCTTTTGTTCATCTATAACCTCAGCAGACTGGCTACAGACAGCATGCCCCCTCTGGCCTCTGTCATCAGGAGTCACTCTGCACTGAACACCCAGATGTGTTAACATAAAATGCAGTTCACATTTGAAATGCCTTTGGTAGAAGCATATTTCTGGACAGCTTGGTCTTTCAAGACAGAATTGTATTAGTCGTTGAGAACTTGGGAAATAAATACAATGTATTTTGATCTTATGCATTTCCCACTCTTTCCACAACTCCTCCAGATCCACCCACTACCTCCTTTTCTTTCCCAACTCCATGTCCTTTTTTTAATTTAATTTTTAAAAAAGATTTCTTTATTTATTATTATGTATACATTGCTCTGCCCACATATACACCTGCAGGCCAGAAGAGGGCATCAGATCCCATTAAAGACAGTTCTGAGCCACCATGTGGTTGCTGGGAATTGAACTCAGGACCTCTGGAAGAACAGTCAGTGTTCTTAACCTCTGAGTCATCTCTCCAGCCCATCTTTTTCATTTTAATAATAGCAGAGTCTAATTTGTGCTGCTTATAAACTCATGGGTGTGGGCCCACCCTCTGGAACACAGCGTACCTACTCCCAGGAGCCACATTCTTAAGGGAAAGGGACTCTCCTTCCACCCAGAAACCATCAACTTTCAATGCCGTGGTTTTGTCTCGCTCTTACAATCTTTCTGCTCCCTCTTCCTCCATGTTTCCCGAGCCTTGAGGTGACCAGTGCGATACAGATGTCCCTTTTATGGCTGAATGCTCCACACTCTTATTCTCTGCACTCTGGCCAGTTGTAAGTTTCTATTCCTCCCCTACACACACACACACACACACACACACACACACACACCACAGAGAAACATCTCTGATGACGTCTGAGCGCTTTAGACCTCAAATACAGAGACATGAATTCAGAGTGAAGTTTGTTCCTATATCCATTAAAAAAAAAAAAATAATAGTGGTAGGTTCACATGTTTGGGTTTGGTGGTGTTGTTTTGTATGTGGTGCAGGATAGCCTCCAATTCACTATCCTTTTGTCTCAGCCTCCTGAACCCCCAGCCTCAAGTAGCTTCCTCACACATGTGCATGGACCAGGGCTCAGATAAAGACTGAGGGTGCCAGATGTGGTGGCACATACATGCAATCCCAAGGTTCAGGAGGCTGAGACGAAAGGATGATAAATTTGAGGCTATCCTGCACCACATACAAAAACACCACTACCAAACGCAAACAAAAAACCCCCGGGGAGTGACTCATCGGTGTGTCTGTTCAGTTCTCTGTGTAGCTGTCTTCTCTGTGGTGTTCTGACAACTGGCCACTCAGGAAGCCCAGCTCTTCCCAACTCTGGGAGAGCGTTTTGCGTGAGGTAGGCTCTCCAGGGAGTAGTCCGAGATAACCGTGAGGCTCATCTTGCATGTTTTCCTTTTTGGGGGTGACTGCTTTTCATTGACTTGGGTCTTGTGTCTTGAAAACCATTGTTCCACCTTGTATTTTGTCTTTGTTGCTATTGTTGCTCGGGCATAGAGCTGACTAGATATCTGTTACACTGTCATGGCCGCAACAAATTATGATTCTCAGTATTTTTTTTTTAAATTGTATTATTTTAGTTATGTGTGTTTGTGTTGGGGGTTGGGGGGGGCAGGTCTGTACATGCGAGTATATGACTTCAGAGGCCAGAAGAGGGCATCGGCAGGTCGGTGCCCTGGAGCTGGAGTTACAGACAGTTGCGAGCTGCTTAACGTGGGTGCTGAGAACTGAACTCAGGTCTTTTGGAAGAACAGTAAATAGTCTCAACAACTTAGCCATCTCTCCAGCTATTTTTCAGTAATTTTAAGAATTTGTAGATGAAAGGGTAAATGAAATGTGGTTCTAATTTTGATGGAATCTATTGCTTAACAGCCTGCTTCCTACCCCTTGATAGGAGTTTATTAAGTGATTATAACTGAAAATTGTTCTATTCCTTGAAAAGCATGGTCAAGAGAGAGCAGCAGGTTCTGAGGACTAAGAAATCTTTTAACAATGTTGCCAAAACAAATAAATTAATTGATTAATCAGAGATTTTTTTTCCGTTTCTCTACTCCTGTGCTAACGATTCCAACTATGAGCTTGGTTGGTCCAGCTTGGACTAGATGTTCTTGCTGTAGCTTGGGAGTGCAAAGACGCCTTGGAAGACCATCCCATCAAGGCTGATCACCGTGGCAGGAAGATAAATCTCTCAAAGAGAACAGGGCTGCTCTTTCCAAACAAGGGTGGTGAGCTGTACAGCTGAGCAAGTGTCTCCTGCTGTGGGAATCCAAGAAGATGTGTATCAGACTGCTTTAGTGTTGAGGTTTCATTGCCCGTGGAGTGGTGGGTAGATTGCTGCTGCTCTCTGTCCATTGTGTGCTAAGATGCTTCTAGTGAAAGGTCTCTCAAGGGTTTGCTGTTTCATCCCAGTCTCAGAACTTCCCTGAGACATTAACTGGACTCTGTCCAGTTTTAATACTAAGGTGGTTACAATACAGGACAAGCTTGGGGGCCTTGCTCTGGGAACCAGGCCAGGCCAATGGGTTGGGCAGAGTACATGGTGTGAGAGTAAGAGGTTATGAGGGGGAAGGTTCAGAAGGGATAGTTGAAAAAATGTGGGGAGTGTGTGTGTGTGTGTGTGTGTGTGTGTGTGTGTGTGTGTGTCTGTTGTGTCTGTGTGTGTCTGTGTCTCTGTGTGTGTCCGTGTTGGAAACCTGAGGGTATAATTAATTTCTGGGTTTAGGCTTTTGGTAGCAGATGACCCTAAACTGAGACTAAGCACATTAGTGTGTTAAGCCTGGGGGCCTAAATAGACAACCTAGCAAGATGGGAGCTGTATATTGTACTGGACCCCACATGCAGGGGGGAGATTAACTTGATGACACAGGGTGAACTTTGAAATTAGACTGACAGCTTTCCTGTGGTGGTGATTGCAGCATCAATCTGTAGGTGCCGTACAGTTCTGGCGTCCTTTTTCATTCAGACATATGTGTTAGGGCACCTAGATGCCAGGGTGCTATTTGTAGACTTGCATGGCGAAGTGATTCAATAAAACAAAATTTTGTGCTGAATCAGGCTTTATCTCATTCTCATGGACCTATGTCGTAACATAAAGAGATTTAAGGAAAATTTACAAGATTACAAACAGAAGATTCTATATTAACTTTCTGTTCTGTAAAAATGCCAAAACTTTGTTTTTCTATTTTTCAATGATTCAGTGCGGGGCAGGGGGAGGGCGGATCTGTGTGGGTAGATGCCAAAATGCCCCAGTGTAACCCACATTCTCTTTCTTAGCCAACACGTTTTATTGAAAATGTAAGACATTTATGTGTTATGCTATCAGTAAGCAAGACATGCCTACAACCCACCTCGTGCACAGTGTGGGTCCTCATGTCACTCAAACGCTCTTCAGGGAAGACCTCGCTGTCGTACCACAGGGAGTACACAGGGCTGTCGGACAGCTCTGCCGTTAGTACATCCAGATCTACCTCGACTCCTGAGGACTAGAAAGTGGCTCCAGCCAGTGGCTGGGCATGACTTATATGAAGGCCCAGCCACATCTGGCCTCTCTTAGAACTGCTTCGATGACTCTTCTCTGCTGTAAACTCCCAGTGAGCAGGCAGAAGCTTTACCAATTCCACAGAGAGGCCAGACAGGGCTTCTTGAACAGGCCTGTTCCTCTTCTCCTTCTTCTAGATGGCTCTTCCCAAAGAGCCTTTGTTCTATTATCATGCACCTGCTCTGACCCAACTAGCCAGACAATCTGAAGAAGACAAGGGTACGTTGATGTGACTGAATACAACTATGAGGGAGCAGATGATGAAGATGTTGCACCGTCTTCTCTGTGCTGCCTGCCTTGCAGGATCAGTGTTCTGACTCCATATCAGAGCCTAGTTTGTTCTGTTGCTGCACTTTGAGATTGTTTTTGTGTCTGATTTTTCTGATCAAGTAGGTACAGCCTTTCACATTCCTTTAAGGCTGTGATGTGAATTTTCAAGTAAATGCTTACATTTAAAGAGTGGTTATCTCTAAGTGTGTGTGTGTGTGTGTGTGTCAGTGCCCGGGGAGGTCAAAGGCTTTGGAGTCCCCTGGAGGGGACTTACAGATGGCTTCATGCCATCCAACGTCCTGGCCAACCACTAACTTATCTCTTAAGCACTAAGCCGCCTCACCAGCCCTTGCGTTTCCATCTTTCTACCCTGAGATTCTGTCTCTGATAATCCTTCGTGTTCTCACACATGCGCAAGCAGTGCGTGCCCAGAGCAGCAGACTGAATCTTCTTCACCTTAATGATTAACACAATGTAAGACAAAGATACAGACATAAAATTACATACAACAGTCAGTACAGTAAGAGCCAAGGCCAAGGCAGGCTGCCACCATTGCCGCAAGGCTTACCAGGGTTTTCTACTTTAACTTCCACCAGATCTGAGCCTTCAGGGACAGATCAACCTTTAAGGCTATTGCAGAGGGCAGGGACTCTTCCAGACAAGCACCGATGGCCCGTCGATAGCTCCACCCGTGTTAAGTGGCTCTTCCCAGAGTTTCAGTTTAATCAATTCCCAAGCTCTGCTCTAGAGAAATGAATATCCTGTCACACTTTCCCCATCTATTCAAAGTTTTTCCTCACTCGTTAATTGCTTTATAGTTCATTAGTATATAGAAATTCTCCCATTTTGTAAGCTCCCAACAGCTTATGACCTCACTCATTAACTACATTGTTTAAAGAGCTTCTGGTTTGATTTTTACGTTCCTACCTGACTTAAGAGTACACTTCAAAACAATAAAGGAAAAATTGAGGGCATTTTTCTGCTATTTACAGACACTGCTGTGTCTTGTTAACAGTTCTGTCGAAAACAGACAGAATTCTGCCTAAAAAAGGGCAAGCTTGGATGCAGACAGAGTCAACAGCCAAACTCTGCCAAGACAAGGTAAGCAAGTCCTCGATAGTTCCTGCCTCGCAAATATGTCTGTCACATATTTTTGGGCCAGAAGGATGAAGATGACGCTCCAATGTTATAGAGAGTTTGGGTGACTACCCAGGTAGCAAACTGTCTCTGTCATCTTCTCATTTGGAAAGCTACTAACCTGCACTCCCAGTATATTCAGATATGGGATTGAAGACCAGATAGTTTAGTTTTACAATTAAGCTAAGTTATTTAGGGGTTAAGATGTATTTAGGTCTAGATAGATGTTTTAAGTTGATAATTACAAGATATGATAGATATTGATTTGCACTCAGAATTTTAGACACACCAAGATAGGAAAGATGTTCTCTTCAAGGCTGCCAAATACAAATAGCCAAAACACTAAGAATATAACATTTACATAATTCTTGATTGTGTTATGGCTCTTCTTGCTATAGGTAGAATATTTTATATATATGTAATAACATAAATGTACATGTAAAAAATAAAAATATTTAATAAAAAGTTCTGTTTTAATTTATAGTTCTATTGTTGCTGTCTATCTTTGCAAATAATTTTGAAAAGATAACTCCTTTCCTGCTCGAGGCAGATTGGCTTGCTGGAGGTTGCTGTCTGTCTGTCATATATGATTGTATTTCAAACTCTTGAAGCCAAAATATTGGTTCAGGATAGTTAGCATTTTCTCCCTACTCCAGAAAGCACTAACTGCCATGGAAGAAGTATCAATGAATCGGGATTCTCGTACTTTGCAAAGTCATTTTTTCCCTTTGGTGAAAGGATGTGCCCATATCATTGACCAGTTTATCAGTTGTCTTGGTCTGGAGTGTGGGGAGTGATCAAATGTTGTTCTGGCCTCTGTTAAGAAATGTGAATGGGATACAGGGAATACAGAAATGAACACACACACACACACACACACACACACACACACACACATCTCAAAGACTTGTATATTGATGCATTGCAAAATCTATATGATGCACATTTTCCCCCTCAGATATATTAAAGTCGTTTTTGTGACTGGTGTTTCTGTAAGAAAGCATATTATTTATTAATCTGGGTGAATTGTTTTTTTATGTGACCTGATCTGAAAGCCACAGTGAGGTCTTTCGATGTGTGGTGGAGTTGTGCTTAAATTACATGTGCTCAGGATATGGACTGTATTCAAGAACGTTAAAGTGAATCTCCCTCAGTGCACCTTCATGGATGCGAAAGCCAAGGTGATGATCCGGGAAGCGATTTTCTGGTTCCCTCACCTCATAGATCTGCGGCTTTTTACTCTGTCCTAATTTTCTGCACTCTGGGTCGCCTGGACTATTGATTTTCACAGACCATCAATGTACTGACCTGCAACATACCCATCAGCAGTAAAGAAGCCATCGCCCACAAAGGGACAGACACTTCATGTTCCTCAACATCCCATCTATCTCAGCGGCTTTCAATTTTAGCGTCCCCGCATTTGAAAATCCATCCAACCAACGTCTGCTGGAGGAACAGGAGTCTCAGCAGCCTTCAGGGAGTGCAGTCACTGGAGGGTGCAAAGCCAGAGGCAAACCAAGGAGGTGACCTTTAACCCACAACTGAAGGAGGCTGGCCAAGAGAGCAGACAGCGCTGCCTCTGCCAGAAGCCACAGCGCTGTGTCTGTTAGGCAAATGCTGTTAGATTATCATGGAAAGAAAAAGAGAAACTAAGGCATTCTGGGGAAATAGATTTTTATTTTGAACACAGAACTTGATCTGGGCCTTTAAAACATGCAGAAGGTTCTGGTGGGACAAATACCCAACAGGAAGTGTGGGAACACAGGGTCTCTTTCTGCCTCTACCATCAGCTAGTTGGAGAAACTCCAGTTTTAAGTCACAGACACTCCCTTACCTCCTGTAAAGTAAGGGGTGGGGCCTGATGGAGCAGTTTCAGAGGAGTCTGTGGCTCTAGGGAGCTCTGTGCACTGTCTACTATACAAGGAAACCAACCGCATAAAAGTCTGAATTTCTAGTCACCCTTGATCGGAGCTGAGTTGAGAATCGATGGAGCTCAGTTAGTGAGGTGTGGGAAGCTCGGGCTTCCGTGACGTCCCTTCCTTTTCTAAGGAGAGTAGATCTTTATAATGTATTGTGTTTCAAGCATTGCATTCAAACACTTTAGATTATATATTATTCTTTTCACTCCCAAAATTGCGGGAACTGGGGCCCACTGCATATGGAGTATTTGTTCTTCGTGTCTTACATGGAAACAATAGTGTGGGGGCGGGGCTTGACTATATACAATGCCAAAGCCAAAGCCTCACGCTCGTCCATTCTGCCAGTGCGTTCCTATTGGAAAATTCCATACCATATAGGGAAACACACGATCAAGAAGACATGCATATGGCGAGACGTCCTCAGGACCTTCCCCACTCACCAACCAAGTCCCGCGTGCATTTATTTGCTGGCTCATTCTCATCTTAGTTTTTGAAATGAGAGCATTTTGTACTTGGGAGTTGAAGCTCAGGCTGTTGGGAGGAAAGGGAATTGAGGATGAGAGCTGATGGAGTAAAATAAAAATTTTTTTTTGTTTTACTATTTTCTATTTTTTACTGCATTTTTTATTTAATTAATTTATTCAGATCACATCTCAACTGTTATCCCATCCCTTGTAATTTCTTAGAGACACCGAGTACCTTTGCTTTTATCCAGAAACAGGGTGGAAGTTACCATTTCCTAAATATTAAGCAGGAGAGTCACGTGGCATGCCTTGCAAACCGCAGCAACAGCCTCTGACAGATTCGGGGGAGTCAGTATCTTGTGTAAGGATCGCCATCAGGCTCCGTGGAACTTCCAGACTAGAGGTAAAGTGGGCCAGACCTCACAAGTTTCAGAACCAAAAGACGTTGCTGGTCTAACATGGCCTTAAGGGCCCCTATCCTAGAGTTCCAGCTGCAGTCGGGCTCTG
Source organism: Acomys percivali (assembly GCA_907169655.1). Taxonomy (NCBI): domain Eukaryota; kingdom Metazoa; phylum Chordata; class Mammalia; order Rodentia; family Muridae; genus Acomys; species Acomys percivali. The sequence goes on along the minus strand of OU015744.1, from coordinate 147,116,259 downwards.
CTCTTCTTTATGTCAGCTGTAACGGATCAATATGCTAATCACTGGTTTCCTCTACTTACCCTTTAAGCACATTGGTAGTTTTTGTTTACTTTTGCTTAGTCATAGTTTAACTCTTAACTTTAACACAACCTCCCTACACACACACACACACACACACACACACACACACACACACACACACA